>CM070549.1:95084123-95476623 GCA_036346405.1 Phyllostachys edulis | reverse complement strand
GCAAGTCCCAAAAAATTGACCGCTTCTTCCAGTTGTTCTTCTGATGGGTTTTTAATTTACGACCCTTCCCAAGCACAACATCGATATCCTTAACCATATCATAGACCTCTTTCCCTCTAAAAGCCCTTGGAGTTGATGTAACATCCCAACTGTGTAATTAGGGTTAATCAAGTATAATTATATGTGTAGAAATTAAAATTTTTCTCACAACTTGAAAACCCTAAAATCTCATGTAATTCTTGTCCAAGAGTTGTGTAATCCAAAACACAAAGCTCTTGTTGACCAAAAGTCAATTCCTCTTCCAATTATTTTAAATCTTGTGCCAAACAATTGGAAAGTATTTTCCTTGGTCCCAAAACTGATATGGGACCCCTCTGAAAAATATCACAAGTTGTAAAACTAGTTTGATAAATTTTGGAGGTAAAACAATCCTTTAAACAACCTTAACAAATTTCCTGAGAAAAATGCATTGCATAATAACCTCTGGAAATTTTATGCAAGGTTGATCTCATTGTCAACAAGCTCCAGTCAAAATTTCATCAAATTTGGAGTTCATTTGCTATCTCAAATAATTCTGCTAAGTTTCAATTTGTTAAAAACTAAATTTAAAAGCCTACATTGTTCCTTGGGCTAGCCACTTTGCAAAGTGGTCCAGCCCAACCCCATCGACCTCCTTCCCCACCTTGATGAGGTCGTAGCCGTTGGATCCAATCCAAAGGCCATGACCTCCCCCCTCAACCAACGCACCCAGGACCTCCCTTGAAGTCCTCGGACCGCGTGGACCTCCTCGGGTCAGCGTGGGCGCCAGACCTCCTCCGCGGTCAACACCGCAAAGGCTTTCCCACCTCATCAGTCAGAACTGTTGGATCAAAGATCCACGGTCATGACCTCCACAGTGTGTTAAACCTCAAAGACCTCCTCGATTTGTTAAACCATCGCAATGAGGTCATCCCATTTGTTGAGGTCGTGGCCGTTGGATCAAATCCAACGACCACGACCTCCTCCTCAACATACTCGATCAGGTCCTCCCATTTCACGTGAGGTCATAGCCCTTGGATCCAAGATCCATGGCCACGACCTTCCTCACCGTTAAACTAAACAAACCTCCCACTCTAACCAAGGTCGTGGCCGTTGGATCGATCCAACAACTCACGACCTCCCGTCTATCAAGCACTCACAACCTCCCCATCTTTTGTTGTGCACCGTTAGATTAAAATCTACGGTCCACGACCTCCTTTGTCTCATGCGCACTGCAGACCTCCCGGCAAGACGTGAGATCGTAGCCCTTAGATCTAAATCTAAAGGCCCCGACCTCCCTTGTGCGTTATGCAAGCTCGGGACCTCCACCTCTTTTGATCGGAACCCTTAGATCTAAATCTAACGGTCTGACCTCCCTTGCACATTGCGCATCATATCAGACCTCCCCATCGGTCGGTGCCCTTGGATTTAAATCCAAAGGCCATGACCTCCCTCATGTCCTTTTGATCGCGTGCAGTTAAGTCCTCTTTGGAGGTCCACACCGTTGGATGGAGATCAACGCCGGACCTCTGTCCCTTTTCCCACTTGGCGTACACATTAAGGAAATCGGAGGGCCACGACCTCCCCATCCTTGATCGTGTGGTGGGACCTCCTCCCACCACTTAAAACATAACGGTTCAAAAATTGGATCCGATGGTTAGGACCTCTCCTGTGTCTTATCCAACGGTCACCAAGACCTCCCTGTTCTTCTCCTTCCTCTGGCGCATGCAAGCTCGGCAAATGCATTAATGCGTGTCTAACCTTGGGGTACATTATAACGACTCTTTCTTGACCGCATTTAATGGTCGACTTTCCGCCTCATTAGTCATTTCATTTCTGTCACCTTGTCAACCTCAATGTCCTTGCCACCCCATGGACCAACCGTGGGCTAAGCTCACCATGGAGCTTAGCCTCACTCATAACCTTCACCTCGGTCTATAAGTCACCACAGGGATCCTCCTTGGCTTCCTTTGCACACAATTGACCTCGGCCTTGCACTTGTGCGTGGTGAGCTCCTCACCCCAAACTCACCTCCCATCTTGGCTGCCATTGTTGAGGACCTTGGAGCTTCTCGGTAGCTCAGAGTTCCAAGTGGCTCCCTCTTTCAAACCTTGTTCACTCTTGCTCCTAAAACCTCTTGGAAGTTAACCCTAACTTGAATTGTTTGGGCATTTTTCAGAGGTGGACAAAGTCGAGCTTGGGGTGGAGCTTTGGGGCGTGAAGCTTCCTTGCCTTCCCCAACTCGGTCATCACCTCCACGACCTCCCCAAAGACCTTAGGACCTCCGGTACACCCCTGTTAGTCCTTTAGATCTTTGGCACCCGCTGAATGCATGTTGCGGAGCTTAAGTTTTGGCACAGCTTGATTGTCGCATGCGGAGCTCCATTTTGCATTTTCGTAGTTTGGCCGTCTTTGGTCATCTTTTGACCTCTCGGCTCGACGGCGTTCAAGGCCGTCGCCGCCGTTGAGAGGAGGACCATTAGTGCGCATGGTTATTGCGGACCGCGGTATATTGGACCTCACCGGCGGGCTCTACATCGCCGGCGAGGATCACTTCTTCCCGCTCGGGATTTTGTCGGACGTCCGGCGTGTCATTGTCGTTTTAGGACATAAATTCACCGCTTTAAATGCCCAATCATTGCAATCATGGGGTTAGCGATAAATGCCATTAAACCCGTCTCTTGTGCGCATTTAAAACCTCCTCGCGGACCTCCTCATGGTCCATGGCGCATTTATTCATGTCAGCTGCTTGCGAGTTAAGGCGCTGGTGCAGGGCGTCCGGACCTCCTCCGAGGAGATCTGGAGCGCCCAAGACCTCCCTTGCGCTTATCGTGGCCGTCGAGACCTCCTGGAGGTGCATAGCGTTAGACCTCCGCTTAAGACCTCCCGAAGCCATCTCGGCCTTTCATGACCTCCCGGGTAGATCTTGACCGTCAAGGTCCTCCCTCGGACGATCTGGACCATCAAGGACCTCCTTGGAACATCTGGACCGCCGGGACCTCCCGTGAGGTCTGACGATGTAGATCTTCCTCGGGGAGATCTTGATAGTTTGGACCTTCCTTTGGAAGATCTCAACCGTTGAGAACCTCCCCCTTTAGATCTGGTCCGTTCCGGACCTCCTTTCCATGTTGTGGTCCGTTGGATTTCGCATCTACGGCCCCGACCTCCTCTCACCTCTCAAGATGTGCGTTGCTAGGAGGTCCAGGACCTCTGGACCTCCTGAGCGCGTGTGTGTTGTTCACCTGGGAGATCTTGAGCCGTTGGATCTAAGATCTGTGGCTCACGTCCTCCCATACCCTTGTGTGTTTTAGAAATTCCAGTGAGGTCTTAGTTAAACTGAAATAAGGTATAGACTTTAGAATTTCATATCTCTTTCATTTTAATTCCAAATGAGGTCATTCAAATTGTGTTAGCTCTGTCTTGAACTTGACTTTAATCCAAAAATGATTATAAGTTGAGTTCAGCTCCAGAGCACAGTTTTGCCATTAGATTTTAAAACCAACTTTTAAATATACACTCAAATTAATGCTTAACTTGTAAAATACATAACTAATGCTCTGTAGATTATTTTTGAGTGAGACCAACTTTGTTGGTTTCCTCCATTAATGGTCTTACTATGAACATTAGTTTTGAGCATGTTGCTGCTAGGAAAATGAGGACTTGTGCATTATAATTTTGTTCAAGTTCTTGTTTTTGAAAATTTGTAGAGAGTGCAATATAGCTCCTAATGAGGTGAACTCAATTGTGTTATTCATCTCATGAAGTGCTGGTTTTACAGTAAATATTTCAGCTTCACTTCTGTTCTAGAAAATGTTGCCTCATAATTAAATTAGTGAATAGTGCAGTTTGGTATTTTTAGGGCTGAGCAGAATTGTTTTGCTCATAACTTTTGCATTGAGAATCCAAATCAATTGGTTCTTGTTGCAAAATCCCCTAAAAATCACTCTCTTGCTTCTGTAGAAAATTCAGAGGATTTGGAGTTCGTTTGCTGTGCTGTCTTTGTTGTTTTTAAATCGTTCTTATCGGTTCTTGATTGTTTTCCGTTAGGTTTCGACATTTGTGGTGATCCCGAAAGTGACCCTCCGCAACAAAGTGACCACCAACAGCAAGGCAAGCAGTTTGATCATTTCCATCATTGTCCCATTACTTTAAAGCTTAATATATCGTTTTACTTCTATGTATGCATGCTACTTTGTGTTAAATGTCGTTAGTAATCCTATAGTCGCATAATCTGTAGGAATTCTTTATCCTCTACTACCAATGAGCCTAGGTTATTTGCTGTGGTTTGAGCTCGTTGGATGAGCTCTTATCACTTAGTAGTTTGCGTTTAAATTGCTTAGACATGCTTAGCTATCGGTAGTAATGGGCGATCATCGACTTAGTCGATGATCTTGATCACTCAAAAATGATTATTACTCCTATATGTCCAGCACTTGTGCTTTGGTTAATTGTAAAATCAAAACTGAAAATAAAAGATTGATTTAGACTTGGGCATATTGGATGGATGGTGTGGTTTTTGGATGTGGTGGTATGCCCGAGTCAACAAGGACCGAATTCTTGCGCCATTGATCCAAGCAATTTTGCGTGCTAACCACACGAGGGCATATGGAACCCCTCTTGACTAAGTACTTTAGGCGGTGTTAATTGGGGTCGCTCGGTTGGTGTGTTTTAAAAATAAAATGTGTGTGTGATGTGGGAGGGAGCATTAGCTTCCGGGAAGGTTGTGTGATGTCTCTTTCTCCCGTGGGTTGTGCGACTCGAATTAGCATTGTCCATTGGAAATGTCTCGTAGGACTTAGCGTGTGCGGCACACCTAAGGTAGTGTGCTTAAAGGAAAGGCGATCGGCGTGTGGGTACATTGGTACACCTGCAGGATAAAACTATTGAATAGCCTCGCCCTAGGTTATGGACACGCTTGGTTATTTCCGTAAGAATTAGACTACAACCTTTAATTAAAACTTGACATGGTTGGTATGAGCGGGAGTTCATGCTATTGTTGTGGTGACTATTGGGTTAGTCACTTCGAGTTGATCTTGTTGTTGTTACTATGTTATTATCTCGTTGTTACTTCAACATTTAAAATGCTTTGCCAAATTGCCTTCAATCTATTATGTTATTGCAAATAAATGTTGCTTTATGCTAAAATGAGTCCAAAGCCTCATCCACTTAAATAAAGCTTGCATGTAGCTATTTATAGTTCTGTTATCTCACATGTAAGTCTTATGGAGTACTTTATGTACTCATCGCCCGTGGTTGTGGCATTTTGTGGCTTTTGTTGCAGAGGAAGAAGGAGAGCTCCAAGAGCCTCTCTTTTGTGCTACGTGTTGCGATTTCTTGACGACTAGCTTGGCGGTCGGTCGAGATGCCTAGGGGTTAAGGCACACCGATTGGCTTTGTGTTATAGCCATCTTGATGGCACTTTTGCTTCATTGTTATCTTTGTAGAATTGTTGCTATTTGGCCTAAGGGCCCTCTTTGTAATAGCTTTTCCTTATTAATATTAACTTCGGTTTGTTGCTTATGTTCTATGTGTTGTATGGAATTGATACATTCTTTTGGTGTGAGGTATGTATCTGCATCACGGGAGTATACATCTCTCGAGACCGGTTTATTTGGTTGATAATACTAGGGTCAATTGGATGACTAAGTATTATGAGCCTAATAAACGTCGGGTCTCACAAAAGTTGGTATCGAGCCGTTATGACCGTAATAACATAAGCTTGGTCGATCCTAGGATATTTTGAAAACCTATTTTCAAAGCATCAAATGAGTTTTGAAAGCTTAGGTAAATTCTCGGATTTTATTCCTTACCTATCTTAGCTTTCTCTTCTCATCTCACTCTAATTTGAGTTTTAAAAGTTGTTTTCCTCTCTTCCTTCTACAAAATAGTTGTTGTCGATTAACACTTTGGGTTTTGGGAGAACCAATGAGATTGGAAAATTGAAGTGTGAGCTGCCCACTACAAGGTTTTGAAGTTCGAGTCGGTGATTCGACAAGGAGCTTGGATCTGAAACACGGACAGCAAGCATCAAATTTCCGGACAGCAGTCTCAAAGGTGTCTAATTAGGATAGATAATGAGAGGTTAATCAACTAAAACTTGTGGGAATAAAAGGGTAAGATGTGATACTAGTTATCTAAGTATCTAACACTTATTTCGCTGCATTAACCTTGCTCTCTAATAGTTTTAGATCTCATCTTACAATCTGATTTTTGATCTTCTCGACCAATTACTCGTTCATTCAATACGGGTTAGTTGAGTTGAGAAGTTGAGCCTTCGTTTGGTGTTTCTTGGCTGTTTTAGAGTCTTTTAGAAGCTTTTTAAAGTTTAAATAACCGCTGATTTTGGCCTTGGTTGGGGTGATATTCCATTCCCTAGTCGTTGGCTTTGCTTTCCTTAAGGCTTTGTTTTGGGTCTAGTTGCTAACCAAATTTCATTGTAACAGGATGGCGGGCCTTTTCGTAGCGGCCAAGGCGATCGGTGGTGGGACGAGGAGCTTCCTCCTCCTCCGACCATGGCCGAGGTTCTTCTTGGATCGGCGCAACCGCGGATGACCGGAGAGTTCTCTTGGGCGTCATCGCGCAACACCACTGCACTTTCGAGCTTGAGGATCTGGGCAAGGAACGCCCATCACCGCGTGGAGGACTCGTGGAGTTTCTTCGTACTCGGCCCCTACCTTTTCCGGCCCGAGGACCCGTTGGATCTGAGCGATTGGCCGTCGGTGGAGCGTAAGCTCCGATCGCGCATGTGATGCGAGCACGAGAAGGCGCTGTTTGCATCGCACCACCGAGGGTGCGGCTTTGTCATGGTGGGAGAGCTTTCTCGCCATGCAGCCCGCAGACCACACCGTTTCTTGGGAGGAGTTCGTCTTTGCCTTCCGACGGGCTCACATCCTGCCGGCTTGATGGAGATCAAGCGGAGGAGTTTCTTGCGCTCAAGCAAGGGCGAGCTTCGATCATGGAGTATGTCTACTGAGTTCAACCATCTAGCTCGTTATGCTCCCGAGGACGTGGCCACCGATATGGCTAAGGTGCCAAGTTCAGCGTGGCTTGTCCGAGGAGTGAAGGACAAGCTATCCATTGTCGACTTCACGATTTCGGACCTTGGTCGACAAGGCTATCGTCGTGAGCATGCGGCTCGAGAGCTTATGGACTCCGCAAGCGCAAGTGGGAGGCCCATAAGTCATCTAGGGCGATTCTTCCGCCCCGCTTGGGCGATCTCAGGGTACCACTCTCACTCTTGGCGCCCGAGGTCACCCGCTGTTCGTTTCGCCCTTCGCAGCCGTGTCTCGACCACGTGCACTGCGAGTCGCAGAGCGGCCCCATAAACTCCGGCCGGGGTCACATGTTTCTCATGCAACGGAAGGGGCATTATGCGAACCAATGCCCTAAGAAGGCGAGGCGCCCTCGTCCTAATGGAGGACGCGGGCGAGAGGTGGTGCACTCGGGACCGAAGATCATCCGGCTACCCAAAGGCGTGGGTAGTGGTCGCGTCAACGCCATCACCACAGAGGAGGCTCGGGGAGGCACCCGGCGTCGTGCTAGGTACACTTTCGTTAACTCTCATCCCGCTACGGTTTTGTTTGATTCAGAGCATCTCATTCCTTTGTTTACGAGTCTTTTCTTTCTTTGTCGGAGAGCTTCTTTTCTCTCCATTGTCGACCCCGCTTACTCATTCGCTCTCTGGTTCGGAGTTGAGAGCTGAATCGAGTGTAGGGATGTTCCTATCGAGATCGAAGGGTAGGTTTCTTAGCAAACCTTATCCTTCTCCATTCAATGAGTTTAGATGTGATTCTTGGCATGGATTGGTTGTCCCGGCACATGGGGCAAATCGATTGCGCCAGAAGCTCATCTCTATCTAGTCCTCCGTGAGTAGGTTAAGCTTTTCGCCAAGTCGCTAGATCCGCATCTCTTGGCGCTTGAAGCGAAGCCGCTCTAGATATTAGCGAAGTTCCAGCAGTTTGTGACTTCGTTGATGTCTTTCCGCAGATCTTCAGGGATGCCACCCGTTCGAGACCTCGAGTTTGTCATTGAGTTGGCTCTGGTACCGCCCCTATCTCAAAGAGGCCTTATCGGATGCCACCGAGCGAGTTGGTAGAATTGAAGAAGCGATTAAGTGAGCTGCAAGAGAAGGGTTTCATTCGCCTAGCTCATCTCCTTGGGGTTGTCCGGCAATCTTCGTAAAGAAGAAGGCGGTTTACGCATGTCGTTGATTACCGCCCACTTAATGAAGTGATGAAAGAACAAGTATCCATTGCCCGCATTGACGATCTCTTCGATCAATTAAGCTGGAGCTCGAGTTTTCTCCAAGATTGATTTAAGAGTGGGATATCATCGAGTTCAGTATTCGACCGAGGATATTCCAAAGACGGCGTTCTCTACTCGCCACGGCTTGTATGAGTACCGTCATGTCATTCGCTTAACCAATGCTCTGCCTTGTTCATGAACCTCATGAATTCGGTATTCATGGAGTATTTGGATAAGTTTGTCGTGGTCTTCATCGATGATATCCTTATCTACTCCCGAGCGATGAGGAACATCCGAGCATCTGAAGCTTGTGTTAGGCAAGCTACGTGAGCACCATTTGTCTGTGAAGTTGACAAGTCGCGATTCAGTTGAAGGAAGTGGCCTTCTTAGGCCATATTCTTTCAGCGGAGGCGAGCTGTTGATCCTAACAAGGTCAGCGATGTTCTTTCATGGAGTCAACTGCCGGTCACCGATGTGCGGAGTTTTCTCGGTTTAGCGGGATATTATCGCTTTATCGAGAACTTCTCCAAGATCATGGCCGATGACGGAGTTGCTCAAGAAGGACAAGAAGTTCGTGTGGTCCGCCGAGTGTGAGGAAAGTTTCCAAATACTCAAAAGCGTTTGACCACCGCTCCGTTCTTGTTCTTCCCGATATCCATCGAAGCTTCGATATCTTTTGCGATGCTTTCGTCGAGGCCTAGGTTGTGTCCTTATGCAAGAAGGCAAGGTAGTGGCCTATGCATCAAGGCAATTGAGACCTCATGAACTTAACTACCCTACTCATGACTTGGGTTGGCTTACGTGATTCATGCACTTAAGATTTGGCGACATTACCTAATCGGTGTCGTTGTGAAGTGTATTCGGATCACAAGAGCCTTAAGTATTTGTTCACCCGGCTGACTGAACCTCGGGCAAAGGAGATGGTTGGAGTTGATCAAGGATTATGACATGGGTATACACTACCATCGGGCAAGGCTAATGTCGTTGCCGATGTGCTTAGTCATAAGCGCATTGCCATGCCTTGTTGTCGAGGAGCTTCACCGCTCTTACGGAAGAGTTTCAGCGTCTCAACTTGGGTTTAGTTGGCGTGGTTCTCTCATTGCCTTGGTTGTGCAACCAACCTTGGTGGATCGGATCAAGTCCGCTCGGCGATCGGATGTTGGAGTGAGCCACATTAAGGCAAATGTCAAGAAGCGGAGCGACCAAGTGCTTCTCGAGGATGAGCATGGCGTCGTAAGGTTGAACAACGCCTTGTGGTTCCAAAGGACATGGAATTGCGGAATTTAATCCTCCATGAAGCCCATGATTCGCCTTTATCCATTCATCCGGGGCCACAAAGATGTATCAAGATCTCCGCCAAAGATTTTGGTGGACCCGAATGAAGAGGGAGATGCGGCGTTCGTTCCGAGAGTCGGCGTATATGTCGTCGTGTCAAGGCCGAAACATCGGCGTCAAAGCAGATCGCTTGACCTCTGCCTATTCCGGAGTGGAAGTGGGATTCGATCGAATGGATTTCATCACCGGTCTACCCGTCCCGAAGGGAAATGATGCCATTTGGGTAGTCATCGATCGATTGACTAAAGTGGCTCATTTTCTTCGATCAAGACCAAGATTCGCACCGATCGCCTAGCTGAGCTCTATGTCTCTAGGATTGTGAGCTTACATGGCGTACCTAAGACGATCGTTTCGATCGTGGCTCCATCTTCACTTCCGTTTACGCATAGCACGCAAAAGGCTATGGGAACCGTCTTACCTTTAGCACGGCATTTCACCCCAAACCGATGGTGGGGCCGAGAGGGTCAACCAAGTTTTGGAAGACATGCTTCGTGCTTGTGTCCTTTCCTATGGGAAGCATTGGGAGAAATGCTTGCCATTCGCCGAAGTTTTCTTATAACAACGACTTCGAGCCGGTCTCGGCATGGCACCATTTGAGGCCTTATACGGGAGAAAGTGTAGGACCCGTTAAGCTGGTGAGAGACGGTGAGAGACCTCTCTTTGGCGGACTCAATCAATGAGGCCGGCGCCAAGTCCGGCTTATTCGTGGCGTTTGCGCGCAGCTCAATCGAGCAAAAGAGCTATGCGGATCGCCGTCGGCGTGAGTTGCGTTTTGAGCCTAATGACTTTGTTTATCTCAAAGTCTCTCCTTTGAAGGGCCATCAACGTTTGGCGTCAAGGGCAAGTTGGCTCCTCGATATGTCGGTCCCTACCGCGTTATCGAGAAGAAGGAGCTGTTGCCTATAAGTTGGAGTTGCCGGCTGCACTTGAGGGGTACATGATGTTTTCCATGTGTCCCGGCTTAAGAAGTGCCTCCGTGTTCCAACCGAGGAAGCTCCGTTGGAAACTCTCGATGTCAACCCGATTTGACCTATCGCGAGCACCTGTTCGCAGCTCGATGAGTCCGAGCGAAGGACAAGGAATAAGACCATCAAGTTCCTTAAAGTTCAGTGGTCAAACCATTACGAGGATGAGGCTACTTGGGAAAGAGAGGATCTTCTGCGTGCGGACTATCCATCTTTCTTTATCGAGTGAGCCAAATCTCGGGACGAGATTTGTAAGGGGAGAGATTTTGTAACATCCCAACTGTGTAATTAGGGTTAATCAAGTATAATTATATGTGTAGAAATTAAAATTTTTCTCACAACTTGAAAACCCTAAAATCTCATGTAATTCTTGTCCAAGAGTTGTGTAATCCAAAACACAAAGCTCTTGTTGACCAAAAGTCAATTCCTCTTCCAATTATTTTAAATCTTGTGCCAAACAATTGGAAAGTATTTTCCTTGGTCCCAAAACTGATATGGGACCCTCTGAAAAATATCACAAGTTGTAAAACTAGTTTGATAAATTTTGGAGGTAAAACAATCCTTTAAACAACTTTAACAAATTTCCTGAGAAAAATGCATTGCATAATAACCTCTAGAAATTTTATGCAAGGTTGATCTCATTGTCAGCAAGCTCAGTCAAAATTTCATCAAATTTGGAGTTCATTTGCTATCTCAAATAATTACGCTAAGTTTAATTTGTTAAAAACTAAATTTAAAAGCCTACTTTGTTCCTTGGGCTAGCCACTTTGCAAAGTGGTCATTAACCCCATCGACCTCCTTCCCCACCTTGATGAGGTCGAGCCGTTGGATCAATCCAAAGGCCACGACCTCCCCTCAACCAACGCACCGGGACCTCCCCTTGAAGTCCTCGGACGCGTGGACCTCCTCGGGTCAGCGTGGGCGCCAGACCTCCTCCGCGGTCAACACCGCAAAGGCTTTCCCACCTCATCAGTCAGAACTGTTGGATCAAAGATCCACGGTCATGACCTCCCCAATGTGTTAAACCTCAAAGACCTCCTCATTTGTTAAACCATCGCGTGAGGTCATCCCATTTGTTGAGGTCGAGCCGTTGGATCAAATCCAGCGACCACGACCTCCTCCTCAACATACTCGGTCAGGTCCTCCCACCTACGTGAGGTCATAGCCCTTGGATCCAAGATCTATGGCCCTGACCTTCCCTCACTGTTAAACTAAACAAACTTCCCACCTAACCAAGGTCGTAGCCGTTGGATCAGATCCAACAGCTCACGACCTCCCCGTGCTATCAAGCACTCACAACCTCCCCCATCTTTTGTTGTGCACCGTTAGATTAAAATCTACGGTCACGACCTCCTTTTTGTCTCATGCGCACCAGACCTCCCCAACAAGACGTGAGATCGTAGCCCTTAGATCTAAATCTAAAGGCCCTGACCTCCCTTGTGCGTTGCGCAAGCTCAGGACCTCCACCTCTTTTGATCGGAACCCTTAGATCTAAATCTAACGGTCCTGACCTCCCTTGCCTGTTGCGCATCATATCAGACCTCCCCATCAGGTCAGTGCCCTTGGATTTAAATCCAAAGGCCATGACCTCCCCTCATGTCCTTTTGATCGCGTGCGGTTAAGTCCTCACTGGAGGTCCACACCGTTGGATGGAGATCAACGCCGGACCTCTGTCCCTTTTCCCACGTCTTGGCGTACACATTAAGAAATCGGAGGGCCACGACCTCCCATCCTTGATCGTGTGGTGGGACCTCCTCCCACCACTTAAAACATAACGGTTCAAAAATTGGATCCGATGGTTAGGACCTCTCCCGAGTCTTATCCAGCGGTCACCAAGACCTCCTGTTCTTCTCCTTCCTCTGGCGCGCATGCGAAGCTCTGGCGATGCATTGTCGTGTCGACCTTGGGGTACATTATAACAGCTCTTTGCTGACCCGCATTTAATGCAGGTCAGCTTTCCGCCTCATTGGTCAGCTCAGCCCTGTCACCTTGTCAACCTCAATGTCCTTGCCACCCCATGGACCAACCCGTGGGCTAAGCTCACCATGGAGCTTAGCCTCAGCTCATAACCTTCACCTCAGTCTATAAGTCACCCTGGGGATCCTCCCTTGGCTTCCTTTGCACACAATTGACCTCAGCCTTGCACTTGTGCGTGGCTGAGCTCCTCACCCCCAAACTCACCTCCCATCTTGGCTGCCATTGTTGAGGACCTTGGAGCTTCTCGGTAGCTCGGGAGTTCGATGGCTCCCTCTTTCAAACCTTGCTCACTCTTGCTCCTAAAACCTCTTGGAAGTTAACCCTAACTTGAATTGTTTGGGCATTTTTCAGAGGTGGACAAAGTCGAGCTTGGGGCTGGAGCTTTGGGCTGTGAAGCTTCACTGCCTTCCCCAACTCCGGTCATCACCTCCACGACCTCCCCAGCACCTTAGGACCTCCGGTACACCTGTTAGTCCTTTAGATCTTGGCACCCGCTGAATGCATGTTGCGGAGCTTAAGTTTTGGCACTGCGCTTGATTGTCGCATGAGCTCCATTTTGCATTTTCGTAGTTTGGCCGTCTTTGGTCATCTTTTGACCTCTCGGCTCGACGGCGTTCAAGGCCGTCGCCGCCGTTGAAGGAGGACCATTGGGTGCGCATGGTTATTGCGGACCGCGGTATCATTGGACCTCACCGGCGGGCTCTACATCGCCGGTGAGGATCACTTCTTCCGCTTCGGGATTTTGTCGGACGCCCCGGCGTGTCATTGTCGTTTTAGGACATAAATTCACCGTTTTAATGCCCAATCATTGCAATCATGGGGTTAGCGATAAATGCCATTAAACTTGTCTCTTCAGCGCATTTAAAACCTCCCTCGCGGACCTCCTCATGGTCCCCGCGCATTTATTCATGTCCAAGCGTCTGCGCGAGTTAAAGCGCTGGTGCAGGGCGCCCGGACATCCTCAGGAGATCTGGAGTGTCCAAGACCTCCCTTGCGCTTATCGTGGCCGTCGAGACCTCCCGGAGGTGCATAGCGTTAGACCTCGCTTAAGACCTCCCGAAGCCATCTCGGCCTTTCATGACCTCCCGGGTAGATCTTGACCGTCAAGGTCCTCCCTCGAGACGATCTGGACCATCAAGGACCTCCTTGGAACATCTGGACCGTCCGGGACCTCCCTGTGAGGTCCGGCGATGTAGATCTTCCTCGGGGAGATCTTGATAGTTTGGACCTTCCTTTGGAAGATCTCAACCGTTGAGAACCTCCCTTTAGATCTGGTCCATTAGGACCTCCTTTCCATGTTGTGGTCCGTTGGATTTCGCATCTCGGCCCCGACCTCCCTCACCTCGCGCAGATGCGTTGCTAGGAGGTCGGGACCTCTGGACCTCTGGCGCGCAGGCGTTGTTCACTGGGAGATCTTGAGCCGTTGGATCTAAGATCGTGGCTCACGTCCTCCCATACCCTTGTGAGTTTTAGAAATTCGGTGAGGTCTTAGTTAAACTGAAATAAGGTATAGACTTTAGAATTTCATATCTCTTTCATTTTAATTCCAAATGAGGTCATTCAAATTGTGTTAGCTCTGTCTTGAACTTGACTTTAATCCAAAAATGATTGTAAGTTGAGTTCAGCTCCAGAGCACAGTTTTGCCATTAGATTTTAAAACCAACTTTTAAATATACACTCAAATTAATGCTTAACTTGTAAAATACATAACTAATGCTCTGTAGATTATTTTTGAGTGAGACCAACTTTGTTGGTTTCCTCCATTAATGGTCTTACTATGAACATTAGTTTTGAGCATGTTGCTGCTAGGAAAATGAGGACTTGTGCATTATAATTTTGTTCAAGTTCTTGTTTTTGAAAATTTGTAGAGAGTGCAATATAGCTCCTAATGAGGTGAACTCAATTGTGTTATTCATCTCATGAAGTGCTGGTTTTACAGTAAAATTTCAGCTTCACTTCTGTTCTAGAAAATGTTGCCTCATAATTAAATTAGTGAATAGTGCAGTTTGGTATTTTTAGGGCTGAGCAGAATTGTTTTGCTCATAACTTTTGCATTGAGAATCCAAATCAATTGGTTCTTGTTGCAAAATCCTAAAATCACTCTCTTGCTGCTGTAGAAAATTCAGAGGATTTGGAGTTCGTTTGCTGTGCTGTCTTTGTTGTTTTAAATCGTTCTTATCGGTTCTTGATTGCTTTTCCGTTAGGTTTCGACATTTGTGGTGATCCGAAAGTGACCCTCCGCAACAAAGTGACCACCAACAGCAAGGCAAGCAGTTTGATCATTTCCATCATTGTCCCATTACTTTAAAGCTTAATATATCGTTTTACTTCTATGTATGCATGCTACTTTGTGTTAAATGTCGTTAGTAATCCTATAGTTGCATAATCTGTAGGAATTCTTTATCCTCTACTACCAATGAGCCTAGGTTATTTGCTGTGGTTTGAGCTCGTTGGATGAGCTCTTATCACTTAGTAGTTCGTTTAAATTGCTTAGACATGCTTAGCTATCGGTAGTATTGGGCGATCATCGACTTAGTCGATGATCTTGATCACTCAAAAATGATTATTACTCCTATATGTCCAGCACTTGTGCTTTGGTTAATTGTAAAATCAAAACTGAAAATAAAAGATTGATTTAGACTTGGGCATATTGGATGGATGGTGTGGTTTTTGGATGTGGTGGTATGCGAGTCAACAAGGACCGAATTCTTGCGCCATTGATCCAAGCAATTTTGCGTGCTAACCACACGAGGGCATATGGAACCCCTCTTGACTAAGTACTTTGGGCGGTGTTAATTGGGGTCGCTCGGTTGGTGTGTTTTAAAAATAAAATGTGTGTGTGATGTGGGAGGGAGCATTAGCTTCCGGGAAGGTTGTGTGATGTCTCTTTCTCCCGTGGGTTGTGCGACTTCGAATTAGCATTGTCCATTGGAAATGTCTCGTAGGACTTAGCGTGCTTGGCACACCTAAGGTAGTGTGCTTAAAGGAAAGGCGGTCGGCGTGTGGGTACATTGGTACACCCTGCAGGATAAAACTATTGAATAGCCTCGCCCTAGGTTATGGACACGCTTGGTTATTTCCGTAAGAATTAGACTACAACCTTTAATTAAAACTTGACATGGTTGGTATGAGCAGGGAGTTCATGCTATTGTTGTGGTGACTATTGGGTTAGTCACTTCGAGTTGATCTTGTTGTTGTTACTATGTTATTATCTCGTTGTTACTTCAACATTTAAAAATGCTTTGCCAAATTGCCTTCAATCTATTATGTTATTGCAAATAAATGTTGCTTTATGCTAAAATGAGTCCAAAGCCTCATCCACTTAAATAAAGCTTGCATGTAGCTATTTATAGTTCTTATCTCACATGTAAGTCTTATGGAGTACTTTATGTACTCATCACTTGCGTGGTTGTGGCATTTTGTGGCTTTTGTTGCGAGAGGAAGAAGGAGAGCTCCAAGAGCCTCTCTTTTGTGCTACGTGTTGCGCTTTCTTGACGACTAGCTTGGCGGTCGGTCGAGATGCCTAGGGGTTAAGGCACACCGATTGGCTTTGTGTTATAGCCATCTTGATGGCACTTTTGCTTCATTGTTATCTTTGTAGAATTGTTGCTATTTGGCCTAAGGGCCCTCTTTTGTAATAGCTTTTCCTTATTAATATTAACTTCGGTTTGTTGCTTATGTTCTATGTGTTGTATGGAATTGATACATTCTTTTGGTGTGAGGTATGTATCTTGCATCACGGGAGTATACATCTCTCGAGACCGGTTTATTTGGTTGATAATACTAGGGTCAATTGGATGACTAAGTATTATGAGCCTAATAAACGTCGGGGTCTCACAGTTGAACCGTCCTCATTATTTTCATCGAATTGTTCCTTCATCTTGCGGTATGGGTGATTCCTGGGAAGGAACCTCTTGTGACCTGAATATAGCAGTTTTTGCGAGTTGTTGACCATACACTCTCCGTAGCATCTAAGCGGTCTTGAGCGAGACTTTGGCTCCTTTTGTCTTGGCTTAAGGCAAAGTTACCAAGGGCAGAAAATCATTGATAGTGCAGAACAACATGGCGCATAAAGTGAAGTTCTCTCATTTGTACGCATCCCATACATGTACCCCTTCGTTCCACAGTGTCACAAGATCTTCCAGTAATGGTGCTAGGTACACATTAATATCATTCACATGTTGCTTCGGCCCTTGGATATGTAGTGACATCAAAATGTACTTCCGCTTCATACACAGCCAAGGAGGAAGGTTGTACATACATAGATTCACGAGTCAGGTGCTATGTCGACTGCTCATGTTACCGAAAGGATTCATTCCATCTGTACTCAACCCTAACCTTATGTTCCTCGGTTACGCACCGAACTCTTGACTCGATCGAAGTTTCTCCTTTGGCGTAATCGGTAGGGTGTCTTAGCTTTCCATCTTTCTTACGCTTCTCCGAGTGCCAACGCAGCAATCTTGCCTCCTTTGGGTTCGCAAATAAACGCTTCAAACGTGGGATCACAGGAAAATACCATAACATCTTAGCAGGTGATCCTTGCTTCGCCTTAGCAGTATTCTGACGCTTGTATCGGGATGCTTTGCACACGGGACATACATGCATGTCTGCATACTATTGCCTGTTTTGTAGTAGTGCATGGACTTTATCACTGGACTGCCAAGGATAAGAGTTGGTCATGATTCTATCTGGGTGATTATAGATCGCCTAACCAAAGTTGCACACTTCATTCCAGTTAAGACTACCTACTCAGGAGACAGACTTGTAGAGTTGTATATGGCAAAGAAAATATGTCTGCATGGTGTACCAAAGAAGATCGTGCCAGATCGAGGATCCTAGTTCACCTCAAGATTCTAGCAGAAACTGCATAGCGTCTTGGGCACTAATTTGAATTTCAGTACAACATACCATCCGCAAACAGATGGACAAACAGAAAGACTAAATCAAATCCTAGAGGATATGTTGAGAGCCTACGCTCTGGTAAACCAAACCTCTTGGGATCAAAGTTTGCACTATGTGGAGTTTTCTTATAACAATAGTTATCAATCAAGTCTGCAAATGTCTCTGTTCGAAGCTCTTTACAGAAGAAAATGCAGAACACCCTTGTATCAGACCGAAATAGGAGAAGGACATGTGCTTGTGCCAGATATCCTGAAGGAGGCCAAAGATCAAGTTCGGTCAATTAGAGAAAAGCTAAGAACCGCACAGACCAGGTAGAAAAGTTATGTTGATAACCATTGCCGAGAATTAGCTTTCGCACCTGGAGATCACGTGTACCTGAAAGTTTCACCTCTTAAGGGAATGCGCCGTTTCCGAGTAAGCAGAAAACTTGCACCAAGATACATTGGGCCCTTTCCCGTCCTTGTCAGAAGAGGAGAAGTTGCCTACAAATTAGAGCTCCCACCTCAGTTGTCAGGTGTGCATGACGTCTTCCATGTGTCGTAATTGAAGAAATGTCTACGTGTGCCAGAGGAGCAGATGACATTGGAAGCAGTTGATCTGCAGGATGATCTCACCTATAAGGAGCAACCCATCAAGATTTTGGAAGTAGCAGAGCGAGTGACGAGGATCAAGATCATCCGTTTCTGCAAAGTCCAGTGGAGTAATCACACTAAAGAAGAAGCCACTTGGGAGCGTGAAGAGGACTTGAAGTCCGAATTCCCAAACCTATTCTCAAGTCAGCCCGAATCTCAGGGTCGAGATTCCCTTTAAGGGGGGTAGGTTTGTAACATCCCAGAGTTTCAATCTTAGTTAAAAATAAAACTTAAATATTTTCCTTGAATTTTTGGATCTTAAAAAGATTTTTCCTATTTATTTTAAAGGTAAAATAATTTATTTGCAATTATAAATATCAATGTTAAGTTACAAATATTTTATTTAAGTCCAAAATGTCTTAGGAAATTTACTTGAATTTTTCTAGAATATTTGGACTATATTAACTATTTTCTAAAAACCTTTTAGCATTTTTGGTATTTTCTTAAATAAAAAATGCTTTCAATTTATCCTTTGGCTTTGGGCCAAATCTTCCCAGTCCGACTCCATTTTAGAGACTTGCAGTAGCTCTGCTTGACCCATCTAGCCCACCACTGACCCACCTGCATGCCCTTCCCTCTCTCTCTCACTTTGGGCCCTCCTCGGTTAGTCTCTCTCTCCTCCCACCTTCTTCCCCGAGAGCTCCGCTCGCTCCAGCGACCGCCACGCCAGCCACCTCGCCTTGCGCTTGCCACGCGCACACCGCACCGCCTCCACCCAGGCGCTCCTTGCCCACGCCGCAGCTCGCGCTCACCGCCCTGCCCAGCACCGCTCACCTCCTTGCCCGAGCCACCGCTCATCGCCGTGCACTACTCACCTCCTCCCCTTCTATAAAAATCATGTGCTGAACCTCCTTCGCCCTTTCCTTTGCCTCATCCCCCTCTCCTTCACCTCTCTCCGCACCCGAGGGACCGCGTTGCCCTATCTCTCTTTCTTCACCGCCACCGGCCGCGCTGCCCCGTCGCCATCCTCCCTCTCCGGTGAAGCTCTAACCCTCGTAGCCGCGTCACAACGCGTCCCCTAACCCCCTCTTGCTTTCCCCCTCATTCTCCTGGTCGATTGTGCACCCTCCCATGCTGCCGCCGTCGTCCCTTTCTTCTTCACCACCAGCGCCGCCGCCGCACTTCCTCGCTTGCTCCTGAGCCTCCCCGAGTAGCTCCACTCGCTCCACATGCACCCGTCGTGCCTGTGCACACGCCATCTTCTCTGCGTCGCCATGAGCTGCCGGTGATGCCGCACGACTACGTCGCCCGTACGCCGCTTCACCCGCGCGCACTGCCACTGTGCTGCTCCACTGGCGCCGCCACCTCACGTCACCTCCGCGGGGTCCTAACGGTCCATTTTGGTTGCCGACCAAGCTCGACAAGCCCCGCCTCGCTGTCAGTCGCCCTTTGTCCCAAGCGCCGCCTCCTCCGCTGCTTCCTCTCTATCCTCTCTGTGTGTGTGCATGTTGGTAGCTGACAGTGGGCCTCTCACCTCTCTCACTCTTCCTGTGGAATGATTGGTTTAGTTAGAAGAAAGTTTGTTAAGTGATTAGTGAGAGGGTTAGCAAGAACATGATTAAAATAGTTAGCTATTTATAATAGGTTATTTAGCATGTGTTTGTTCTTTTAGTATGGTGTGCTCAAACATAGTTAGTTAATGTTTTAATCAAGTAAGTGGGGGGATTGTTAGAATGGATTAGGGTTTAGTAAAGTGTTTAGTTCAGTAAAATTAGTGGGACGCTTTGTAGCTACAGATTTGCCTCAAGTCGATTAGTGGTTAGTAAGATAATGTAGTCAGGTTTAAACATGTACACGCTTACGTGATCCAACATTAATAAACCCTAGCTAGGTAATCGGACAGTTAATCAGAATTAGTAGAGTAGTTATATAATAATCGAGCATCTTTAAGCTATAAACCCTAAGCATAGGAGAGCATGTTTGAACATAGAGCGGTATACTATAATCTAGCCACATCGGTTCTAGGGTTGAGAACCAATTAACCATCAGCTCATCACAACACTCACTATCAAGAGTAACCCAGAAGTCCGCATTCTTTCATCTTAGATCCTGAAATGAAATATTCTGGCATATTCCACTTTCTATCATTTCATGTGATCGCAATCTTCTGGACGTTCGTTCTCCCTCATACGAACTTCGATTCCATCAATTCTTGTTTCTAAATTCATATAAATTTAGTACCTCTATTTTGCTTCTAATTTGATTTTTTTTATTTTATTCAGAATTGTTGTATTTATTTGGCTCCCTTCGCTCGTGTAGATTCCGGCGTTACCAAAGAGTTCTCAGACCCGTCGACCGAAGCATATCAAACCTTCAACGAAGGCAAGTCGTAAACCTTTGATCATGTCGTACCCATTTTATAAAATTATATTATTTTATATCAGCATGCATTACTATTCTTATATCAATGGTTTTCGGGAATAGTTAAATACCTACTTGACAATATGACTTCTTGATTAATTGCGAATGACATGTTGACATGTACCCTTGGACACCATAGGTTGGGCAATCTTAGTTGGATATTATTGTAATACCAATGTGGGGTGCGTATTATGCTTAGTCATGCTTTAGTTATGCGATGTCTCTCGATCACATGATTCAATGATGATAAATTTGACTTAATGATATATGGCATTGTGGCGCGACCACTGTTATTAAAATTTGTTGTGCCATGGCAAGGGTTACCATTTGGCCGGGTTGAACCAAAAATGATTTCATACTCAGGCGAATGATTGTGCAGTAAAGGGGGAGAATTTTGGGATGTGGTTGCCTCGCCTGAGTAAACACTAAGGACTTCACCTTGTGCGCTATTGATCTGGGCCATATCGTACAACCACATGTCCAGGGTGGGGTGGACCTGGCCAACTAATTAGCAATGTTTTGATTCGGTTTTATTTTGGTGGAAGTGTGAACGCTGGGTTAGACATTCACACTTGGCGCAAAAGGGGGCCCAAAATGTCGAATCCTTAGCGAGCAGAACCAGGTCAAAACAAAAATTTGTAAAAGCCTTGTCACGTGCTCTAGACTGCTTACCTAAGATAGTGAGTGGTGGTATCGACAGATGCCAAACAAACTAGAGAAGTTATGTCATATGGGTAAAGCTGTACGACTTTTGCAGAGTGTAAAACTATTCGAATAGCCATGTCCCTAGTTATGGACAATGCCTAGTGATTTCACACAAGGGGTAGATTTTCATAAAAATGTTGGAATGGTTTGATTGGGACACTACTACAAAAATGCTAATACTGGACGCCTGATCACAGACGGTTCATCGAAACCGTCAGTATTAAACACAATCACAGACGGTTTTTGTTTACCGACCATTTGTGTTATTTTCCACGCTAAAAACCGTCTGTAAAGAGGTCATATCACAGACGGTTCATGTTAAAATCGTCTGTGAAGTATCATAAATGGTTCTAACCAAAAACTGTCTGTGATATTACCCAATATCACAGACAGCTTTTTGTGAGAACCGTCTGTGATACTTCACAGACGGTTTTCAACATGAACCATCTGTGATATTACTACATATCACAGATGGTTTTTGTTGTAAACCATCCGTGATAATTAACTCATCACAGACGGTGCAGTGTACATAGCTCCCCAACAGAGTCTTCTTGATCTCCATCTCTGGCGCTGTGGTAACCGCGGGAGATCTCCAAGCCCGGTGAGTCCATCGCCACTCCGTGCTCGGTTTGAGTATCGCCTCACCTCACTGAGCTCGCTCGTGTGGTCCATTTCAGCTAGCCGCCTTGGACCTTCCCCGACTTCATTGACACCTTCCTCGTGACCGAGGTGAGCTATTGGAGCATAAGCATTCTTTAAATTGAGTAGTTCCAGGCATTTACGTCGAAATCGCTAGTGAAGCCCATGGCGCCGCCGTAGGACATCACCATCGGTTCGCCTCATGCAACCTTAGGGCCCCGAGCCATGACTATTAGTAATGCGATGTCACCCTAAGCCTAATTTGATTTTCAAATCCTACTACTTTTAATCATTTAGTTAATAAACTAACGAGTCTATGACATGTGGGACCGTCATAGATTTTATAAATAAAATCATGAAATAAAAAATGTGTCACTGACAAGTAGGGCCACATGTAAGTTAATAAAATCTGGAAAAATGAAAAAATCCACCTTTACTTCAGAGAAAAATACGCTTTCTCTGTTGGAAAGCGTAATTAAGCCTCGGAAAATACGCTTTCGAAGTCACCCTTTTATTTATTTCTAGAGTTTTCAATACGAACCGTGTGATGGACTGAAGCTAGATGTACGTTGAGAACCGTGTGAGTGAAGAGTACATTAATGGCGTGTTTGCTTTTACAAGAGCTGCCTAGGAAGATATGTTGAATAAGGGGGCGGAATATATGTACTGTCCATGCATTGACTGCGAGAATCTGAAGATGTTTAAGAACCGAGCGCAGATCAAAGCACACTTGATTCGAAGGGGTTTAAAAAAGGGTTATACACATTAGACCAATCACGGTGAAGAGCATATTATATAGGAAGTCACGATATGCCGCCGGATGATGTCGATTGTGGTTTTGATTCGAATAGGCTCCACGATGACAATCTAGATAAGATGTTTCGCGATGCAGAAAGGAACTATGATGAGTGGGAGTATATTAAATTCTAGGGCTTGATGGAGGACTCGGAGAAACCTTTGTTCCCGGGCTGCAAGCTGGAATACACAAGGTTGTCATCCATGCTTGAACTGCTGAAATTGAAGGCAAGCAACAGTTGGTCCGACAAGAGTTTCACGGGGCTGTTAGGTTTCTTAGCAGAAAAGCTTCCGGAGGGGAACGAGTTGCCCAAAACCACCTACAAAGCCAAGAAGGTTCTTTGTCCATTGGGAATGGAAGTAGAAAGAATACATGCATGTTCGAACGACTGTATCCTTTACCGTAACAAGTATACAAACATGCATGTATGTCCGGTGTGCAACGTATCCCGATACAAGCGTAAGAATCAATCAGATGACGATGAGGAAATCGAGGTGAAGAAAGGACCTCCTGCTAAGGTGGCGTGGTATCTTCCTGTAATTCCCCATTTGAAGCAGTTTTTTGCGAAACCAAAGAATGCAAAACTACTGTATTGGCACTCAGAGGAGCGTAAGAATGACGGAAAGCTAAGACACCCTACTGATTCCGCCCAGTGGAGAAACATCGATAGGAGGTTTGCAGACTTCAGTGTGGAACCGAGGAATATAAGGTTTGGATTGAGTACAGATGGAATGAATCCTTTCGCTAACATGAGCAGCCGACATAGCACTTGGCCCGTGACGCTCTGTATCTACAACCTTCCACATTGGTTGTGTATAAAGCAGAAGTATATTTTATCGTCGATACTTATCCAAGGGCCGAAGCAACCTGGGAATGATATTGATGTGTACCTAGCACCATTGATGGAAGATCTAAAAATACCGTGGATTGAAGGGGTACAGGTATGGGATGCGTACAAACGAGAAACTTCACTTTACGTTCCTTGTTGTTCTGCACCATAAATGATTATCCTACCCTTGCTAACCTGTCGGGCCAAAGTACAAAAGGGGCCAAAGCTTGTACTCACTGCTTATATGATACCAAGAGTGTGTGGCTAAATCACTCGCGCAAAACCGTATACATGCGTCATCACAGGTTTCTTCGGAGGGCTCACCCATACCGTAGGATGAAGAAACAATTCGACGGAGAAAAGGAGGACACAGTTCAGCTCTAAGGCATTTAAGTGGAAAAGAGGTCTACGATATGGTTAAGGATTTAGATGTTGTGCTCGAAAAGGGACGTAAATCGAGGATCCGTGAGAAGAACATCTGGAAGAAGAGATCAATATTTTGGGACTTACCTTATGGGGAGCACCTAAAAGTTCGCCACTGCATTGACATCATGCACGTAGAGAAGAATGTATGTGACAGCTTTTGGTCTCTTACTGAACATTCGTGACAAAACAAAGGATGGTGTCAACGCACGGCTCGACTTGGTTGATATGGACATCAGACCTGAGTTAGCACCAACAAAGATCGATAAAGGACGAACGTACCTTCTGTAACGTCCCGTTTATCCTGAGTTCCTGTAGTTTTCAAAATAAAAATAACCATTTGGATTTGTTGAGAGTTCAAGCTTAACTTGAGTTTTCAAAAGAGCTTTAATTGACTAAAATCAACCTTAACTAAAATCAGCTTTTGTCCTTTTGAGCTGTGTTGGAGTTCTTCCCTTGTCTTTGTTTGCCTTTTGCTTGGCCTCGGCCTAGTGCTTTTCTTTCCTCTCTGGTCCTCTCTTGCCTCCTGGACCTCCTCTAGTGTTTTCTGTTGGGATCTGTTTTGTCCTCCTCCAGACCTTCTCTTGCTCGGACCCCTTTGTTGGTCTAAGTCCTCTCTTTTGAGTTTTAGACCGGCTCGGGTGTGTGTTTCAAACCTTTTTGATCTTTGGACCTTTCCTTGTATCTTTTGGTTGGACTTCCCTTAGTCCAGACCTTCCTTTTGTTGACTTGAATCTCTTTCTGTTAAGACCTCCCTTTGGGCTAAATCCTCTTCTCTGTCTAGATCTCCTTGGATCTAGACCACCCTCTCTGTTTTGGACCTCCCCGTGTACCTCTACGCGTCCATTCGAACCCCTTGGGTTCAACTGGATCTCCTTGAGCTCTTTTTGGACCTCCCTCGCGCTTGTGCAGTGCTACCGTTTGCTTTGGCGGTACTGCCGCTTGTCCCTTCGGAACTACCGCTTTTGTTAAACCCCTCCCTTTTTTGAGCCTTTGGACCTCCCTTGCCCATCGGATCTCCTCCGAGTCCAAAGGACCTCCCTTGACTCCTTGAAGACTTCCTTTGGGCATCCTTGGAATCCTTCGGATCTCCCTGTGTCCATAAGGAGCTCATTTGATCCCCCTGTGTCCTCTCGGACCTCCCTGTTGGACCTCCCTTTGGTTCCCTTGGCTCTCTCCTTGCTTTCGCAGACTTCCCGCTTGTTCCGTCCTCTAGTGCGGTCGTACCGCTCCGCTCTTGCGGTTGTACCGCTTCTCTGTTGCGCTCAGACCTCCCCCTTGTTAAGATCTGGCCGTTAGGACCTCCTCTCTGGAGATCTTAACCGCTCAGACCTCCCCCTTGTTGAGATCTGGCCGTTAGGAGCTCCTCTCTGGAGATCTTAACCTCAGACCTCCCCCTTGTTGAGATCTGGCCGTTAGGACCTCCTCTCTAGAGATCTTAACCGCTCAGACCTTCCCCTTGTTGAGATCTGGCCGTTAGGACCTCCTCTCTGGAGATCTTAACCGCTCAGACCCCCCCCCCTGTTAAGATCTGGCCGTTAGGACCTCCTCTCTGGAGATCTTAGCCGATCCAGACCTCCCTTGTGTTTGGACTCACCGCTGGCTCTCGCGGTCGTACCGCCTGAGTTTTGCCTTTCTTGCCTTAGGACCGTTTGATGCTTATCGGACAGCCCAATCTTGTTAGAGCGTTCGGATGGTCCGAACATCTCTTTTCCTTTTGGCCCTCCGATCCGCATCGGATGGCTTGGCCTCGTTGGCTCGTTCACTTGGTCCGAACGGTCCATTTGCCTTGCTTCATCCGATCAACATCTGACGGCCCCTGTTCCTTCCGCACATCCTTGTTTCCGCGGACCTCCCCTTGCTCTAGATCTTGACCGTTGGGATCTCGTTTGAGGATCCGACCGTTAGGACCTGCCCTTTGTGGGTCTTGTCCTCAGGACCTCCCCGTTGTGTGTCTTTTGGACCTCCCGTCCATAGGACCTCCCCGTTGTGTGTCTTTTGGACCTCCCGTCCATAGGACCTCCTCGTTGTG
The DNA here is from genome assembly GCA_036346405.1 of Phyllostachys edulis. Lineage (NCBI taxonomy): Eukaryota > Viridiplantae > Streptophyta > Magnoliopsida > Poales > Poaceae > Phyllostachys > Phyllostachys edulis. The sequence goes on along the minus strand of CM070549.1, from coordinate 95,450,765 downwards.
TGTCTTTTGGACCTCCCCGTGTCCTTAGGACCTCCCCAGGCCAAACCTACCGCTTGCTCGGTTGGTCCTACCGCTTGAGCTTGGTCTTCACTGTTTGAGGACCTCCCCCCGGTTGATCTAATCGTCCAGGACCTCCCTGTCCCTTGAGCCTCCCGGACCTCCCTCTTGTGTGGGTTTGGACCTCTTTTAGGTTCAGATCACCCTCTTGTGTGTGTTTGGACCTTTGCAGTCCAGACCTCATCTTTTGTGTTTAGACCTTTGAGGTCTAGACCTCCTCCTTGTGTTTAGACCTTTGAGGTCTAGACCTCCTCCTTGGACCATTCCCTTTGACCAATCCGTTCACCCTTTTGACTGGCTCCTTGACAGTCTTAAGTGCATTTGATGTGGGTGGAGTCCCATTAAATGCTGTCACCTACCTTTGTACTTATTTCTATCTTTTTGTCACATCCTTAGCCCTGTTGCTGTCCTTTTTGGTACTTACTAGCAGTGTACCTTTTGTACTAATGCCTTGGACCTGGTCACTTCTTTTGGTGATGGTTCTATTCCCTTTTTCCCTTTAAATAGAGCATTGCAGAGTGACCACTGCCTCCTTGTTCCTCATTTCAACTACTCCTCCCTCTCCTGTCCTTCTCTCGGTTCTGGAGAAGCTCTCCTTACTCCTCTGGGACGTCTTCGGTTTTGGACCTCCCTCTCTTGGGACCTCCCTCTCGGACCTCCACCTCCCAGTGGACCTCTTCTCCATTTCGCTCTCTCTAGTTCCTTTTCGGTTTCGTTTTGAGTTGTTTTATTTATTTGGTTTTCTTGCAACGTGTAGATTCCGTTGGTGCTGTGAAGCCCGAAGGTCCGGCAGCCCTGGTTGAAGCTCAGCAGCTCGCCACTGAAGGCAAGTCGTGGGACCCTTGACCATCTTGATCCCATTTACAAAAGTATTTTGATTTTGATAAACTTGCACAGCTACTTTTATAGAAAACTGGTTTGGGTTCTAGTTAGATACCTATTGGTTTTATGCCTCCTTGTTTATTTGGTAGTCCACATGTTGACATGTTACCTTTGATAACCTTAGTTGGGTACTGTTAGTTGGACATTCTTGTTTACCAACATGGGTATCGTGTTTGCTTAGCCATGCTCTAGTAGACATTGTTCTCCTCATGAATCAATGTTGTTAATAAACTTGACTAATTGAACTATGGAACTTTGGTTGGTGCCACGGATAAGCAACTAAGGTTGAAGCCATAGTTGTGTTGTTTGTGGTGCAAAGCCACTCTAAAATGTGTTGTGCCAAGACCAGGGTGGTCTTTCGCCAGGTGAACCCAAAATTGTTTTATGCTCGGGCAAGTTGGCAAGATGCGAGTAGTGGGTGCTCCATGAGTTGTTGCTATGGAGTCACTTGGGGGCTCCATTCGTTGGAGCGATGGAGTCACCTGGGTGCCCCAGAGTTTGTGGCTTGGGGTCACATTGGGTTGAGAATAGCCTTGCCTGAGCAACCAATTAAGGACTGAACCTTGGGAGCCATTGATCTGGGCCAATGCCGTGCAACCACATGTCTATTATGGGGTGGACCGGGTGCAATAATTAGGGAGGTCTTGACTCGGTTTTGTTTTTGATGGAAATGGTGCAAGAGGGGGCACGAATCCGATGGCTTTGCAACCCAACCGGAAGCGAAACCTTAGCGAGCAGAACTGAGTTGGAACAGACCTTTGTAAAAACCCGGTGGTGGTCTCTACTTGATTCACATGTCTAAGGTAACGTGTGTAATATCAAGCGACTACCTCTTGTGGGTAAAGTTGTACACCTCTGTAGAGTAAATCTATTCGAATAGCCACGTCCTCGGTTATGGACATGCCAGAGATTTTGAATGAGGGGTAGAATTCCTTTTGTGAAACTGTGTTCCTCCTCGGCGCTTTGGTGAGAGGTCATGGCTTGTGCCTCGAAGAGACCTTGGCCGGCTCCAGAGGGGTCATGGCTGGCTCACAAAGTGGTCCAGGGGCTGGTCTTGTGGTGCTCTGGAGTGGGTGCTCCAGAGAGGTTTGGTGGGTGCCTTGGGAGTGAGTGGGTGCTCACTGTCTCTTTTGCAAAATCAAAAGTAATTATGGATTATTGTTTTAACTTGTTGCCTTACAATCTATTATGTTATTTACTGTCAAACTTGGCTTTCTGCAAACTAACCATACTGCTCTCATTGTCAAGCCGTGCATAATACTACTTGCATACCTTACACACGGCTTGCTGAGTGCCTTCAAAGTACTCATTGGCTTGTGCCCTGCTGTTTTTGATCAGCAGAGGTTGGAGATCCAGGTGACTAGGTGCTCTCAGGAGGGGAGCTCTTTTGAAGACCTTGTGCGCTAGGACGTCCTCCACTTGGTAGCCTGTGGGCTGGCCGAATGGACCTTGCTGTTGTTTTGTTTCCGTTGTGTTGTGTTCTCTTTTGTTGTTAGCCTTGAGGAGCACCCTTGTACTAACCTTGACCTTAAGGTCCCTTGTTAATATATGTGATATTTAGGTCTGCTTTCCTTTGTGCGTGTTGTATGGACTTGATTATGCTAATGTTGGATCTGTGCGAGCTAGCCAATCTGATCCTGGGACTGGTTCAGTGTGCACAGGGCCAAGACCTCCAGGAGGTCTTGGGATCTCTCGAGGTCTGGCGGACCTCCTCTCGGACTTCTTGTGGTCCTTCCCCGGATCATGTACTATCGACGCCTCCGGCGGTCCTTCCAACCACCACGAGCTCTGGTGGAGTTTGCCCTGGCCACCGGCCAGTACTACCGCTCCTCCATGCGAAAGTACCGGTTGTGGTGAGGTACTTCCGTTTTTCCTTGTCATGGTAGTACCGGTTGCAAAAAAAAAATCTGGGTAGTAAGTCTCCGAGGGAGTTCCTCACAGAGGTGGTATCAGAGCTCCATACCGACTGTAGGATGTAACCTTAGTTAGCAGGGTCATTTTAGTCTGTTTCAAAAGCTATTTTCTAAATCAAACCAACCTAAAACTTGATTAGTGGTTCTCCTCTTGCCTTGTGCGCCTTGTGCTTTTCTGTTCTCAACTTGTTTCATTCTCTTCTTCTCTTGATCTATCCTTTCCTTGGCTTCTTTTCGGGTTCTGGTATCTTACCCCTTCTTGAAACTTTGTTTCTAAGCTCAAAATGACCTCCTTAACTCAGAAATCTCTGTAGAATCTGGCCTTGTATTAGGTTGACCCCCCCCTTTAAGCTAGGTTTAGTACTGCTGTTGCTAGGCATCCCTTTAGTTCCTGTATCGTTAGGTCCGGGACCTGGTGTCTCTTGTTGAGTTTTCTTGCTTCTTAGCAGCTTTTTCGGCTGTCGGTCCTTTTCAGGTTGACCTACTTCTCCCTGAATAGGTTGTTCCATCTTCCCCCCTGGTTCTTACTTATCTTTGTTGCTTTTCCCTCTTACCTCTTGTGCTTTCCCTTCCTTATCTGTTAAACCAGAGGAGCTTTTTGCAGATGGTTCAGACCCGCAGCTCAGCAAGTCAAGATGGTCTAGTGGATCCCTCCTTGCCATCACCCCCACCTCCTCCAGTAGCAACTTCGGATCCAAGTTTGGGGCAGTTCATGGCAGCTCAAGCACAGTTGATGAGTACCATGATGAGAATATGAATCGATGATGGCTCAAAGAAAGTCGAGCAACCGCCGCTCTCCTCGCCATGATGAACCAAAAGCATCGATCGATTGCCATGCAGCCTTCAACTCCAGTGTTTTCTCAGTCAAAGTTAGTGGATTTCTTTAGGACCCGGCCTCCAACTTTCTCTAGCTCCCCTGAGCCCTTGGATGCTGATGAGTGGTTGCGCTCGACCGACAAGAAGCTTGCCATTGCTCGATCTGCAACGACTGTGAAAAAGTCTTATATGCAAAGACACCGGCTTGAAGGCCCAAAGAGATAGTGGTGGGAAAATTTTTTTACGCCCATGCAGATCACCAGAGTATCACTTGGACTGAGTTCTCAGAAGCTTTCCGTCATTCTCATGTTCCAGATGGGATGGTGGAAATGAAGAAGAACGAGTTTCGTGAGCTGAATCAAGGCAGCTTGTTAGTGGGTGAGTACCTCGACAAGTTCACTCAGCTGGCACGCTATGCTCCAAAAGATGTTGCCATCGATGATGCCAAGCAGAAGAAGTTCAAGCGAGGACTCAACCCCAGTTTGAAGGTCCGAGTCATTGGCAATGACTATGCAGATTTTTAGCATCTTGTGAACAAGGCCTTGCTGATTGAAGAATCTCGCAGAGAGCTTTCAGAATCATTCAAGAGGAAGGTGTCATAGTCCAGAGCACGTCAAAGACCTCTTCAGCGAGCCAAGACGTTTGCCCAACCTCAGCCTGGTGCTTTTGGGACCTCTACAGCAGTGCCTCATGTAGTTCCCCAGGAATTCGTCGGCAGCCAGCAGTTCAAGGGCACCCAGCTTGCCGAAGGTGTTTAGTGCTTCAACTGCCAGCAGTGGGGTCATTTTGCCAAGCACTTCCCTCAACGTCAACAGTGGAAGCAAGCTCCTCCCCAAGCTCCAAGGCAGGCCATCCGAGCTCCAGTTCCAGCTGCCAGTGGGCAGGTGAACCAAGTTGCTGTGGAACAAGCCCAACCGGATCAGGACCTCTTCCCTGGTAAGTTTTGGTCAGTGGTGGTTTTGCCTCACTCAAGAGAGAAATGTTGGAAGAGTGAGCAAGACCCATGTTCCCCCAACCTATTCTTTAGTAAGCCCGAATCTCGGGGTCGAGATTCCCTTTAAGGGGAGTAGGTTTCTAACGTCCCGTTTATCCTAAGTTCCTGTAGTTTTCAAAATAAAAATAACCATTTGGATTTGTTGAGAGTTCAAGCTTAACTTGAGTTTTCAAAAGAGCTTTAATTGACTAAAATCAACTTTAACTAAAATCAGCTTTTGTCCTTTTGAGCTGTGTTGGAGTTCTTCCCTTGTCTTTGTTTGCCTTTTGCTTGGCCTCGGCCTAGTGCTTTTCTTTCCTCTCTGGTCCTCCCTTGCCTTCTAGACCTCCTCTAGTGTTTTCTGTTGGGATCTGTTTTGTCCGCCTCCAGACCTTCTCTTGCTCGGACCCCTTTGTTGGTCTAAGTCCTCTCTTTTGAGTTTTAGACCGGCTCGGGTGTGTGTTTCAAACCTTTTTGATCTTTGGACCTTTCCTTGTATCTTTTGGTTGGACTTCCCTTAGTCCAGACCTTCCTTTTGTTGACTTGAATCTCTTTCTATTAAGACCTCCCTTTGGGCTAAATCCTCTTCTCTGTCTAGATCTCCTTGGATCTAGACCACCCTCTGCTTTTGGACCTCCCAGGTGTACTCTCTGGCGTCCATTCGAACCCCTTGGGTTCAACTGGATCTCCTTGAGCTCTTTTTGGACCTCCCTCGCGCTTGTGCGGTGCTACCGTTTGCTTTGGCGGTACTACCGCTTGTCCCTTCGGAACTACCGCTTTTGTTAATCCCCCTCCCTTTTTTGAGCCTCTGGACCTCCCTTGCCCGTTGGATCTCCTCCGAGTCCAAAGGACCTCCCTTGACTCCTTAAAGACCTCCTTTGGGCATCCTTGGAATCCTTCGTATCTTCCTGTGTCCATAAGGAGCTCGTTTGATCCCCCTGTGTCCCCTCGGACCTCCCTGTTGGACCTCCCTTTGGTTCCCTTGGCTCTCTCCTTGCTTTCCCGGACTTCTCGCTTGTTCCGTCCTCTAGCGCGGTCGTACCGCTCCGCTCTTGCGGTTGTACCGCTTCTCTGTTGCGCTCAAACCTCCCCCTTGTTAAGATCTGGCCGTTAGGACCTTCTCTCTGGAGATCTTAATCGCTCAGACCTCCCCCTTGTTAAGATCTGGCCGTTAGGACCTCCTCTCTAGAGATCTTAACCGCTCAGACCTCCCCCTTGTTGAGATCTAGCCGTTAGCCAATCTGATCCTGGGACTGGCTCGGTGTGCACATGGCCAAGACCTCTAGGAGGTCTTGGGATCTCCTGGGAGGTCCTGGCGGACCTCCTCTCGGACTTACTGCGTAGTCATACGGATCATGCAGACTCTGGGACGCTCAGGCATCCGTCCGGACCACCCTGAGCTCCTGGTGGAGTTTGCCCCGCTCAGCCAGCGGTACTACCGCTCCTCCGTGCAGAAGTACCGGTTGTGGTGAGGTACTACCGTTTTCCCTTGTCACGGTAGTACCGGTTGCAAAAAAAAATCTGGGTAGTAAAAAAAAAAATCCAGGCAGTAAGTCTCCGAGGGAGTTCCTCACACCTTCTCCCTACTTGTTACACTCTGTCCAAGGCCGAGAGAACTGAACTGTGCTAGTGCTTACATGGTGTGAAAGTTTCATCCGGTTACTCTGCCAACATGAAGAAACTTGTTTCGATGGAAGATTTGAAGTTAATTGGCATGAAGTCTCGTGATTGTCATGTGCTGATGATACACATGCTCCCTGTTGCAATTAGAAGTATTTTGCCGATCAAGGTCTGAGAGACAATCATGAGGCTATGTTATTTCTTTAACACAATTGCTCAGAAGGTTATCGATCCTGAAGGACTAGATGCTCTGTAGGACAAGGTGGTGACGACTCTATGTGATCTTGAGATGTATTTCCCTCCGTCATTTTTTGATATCATGGTCCATCTCATTTTTCACTTTGTATGGGAGATAATGATGTGTGGGCTCGTGTTCCTACGTAGCATGTACCCGTTCGAGAGGTTCATGGGAATTCTCAAGTCCTATGTACGGAATCGATCTCAGCCGGAGGGCAGCATCGTCAAAGGTTATGCAACCGAAGAGGTCATTGAGTTCTGCGTCGATTACATGGCTCAGGTCGAACCGATAAGTGTGCCTCGATCTCGCCATGAGGGGAGGTCGAGGGTATCGGGACCATCGGAAGGAAAGTAATCACTCCAGATATGGATGCGTATGCTCAAGCCCATTTCACGGTCTTGCAACACATGACTGAAGTGTCCCCGTATATCGACCAGCACTAGGACGTGCTTCGGCAACAGAATCCGGAGCGGCCAGATGTTTGAATCACGAGACAACACAATAGACGGTTCAACCAATGGTTGAAGGAGCGACTCACTAGGAGCTCATCAAGTGATATGCTGACATGGTTGGCAAAAGGGCCAACATTTATAGTTGTGACATGGTGAGGATACGACATAAATGGGTACGCATTCTATACGCAGGATTAGGATATAAAGAGCACTAACCAAAACAGTGGTGTCTACATAAATGCATTCAGTACTGATGGGCTGAGGAGCTCCTACTATGGGCAAATAGAGGAGATATGGGAGCTCGACTACGTGCTTTTTAAGATCCCCTTATTTCGGTGCCGTTGGGTCCATCTCCCACAGGTGAAGGTCGACAAGTACGACGTCACTACCGTGGACCTCGAACGTGTCGGATACAAAGACGAACCATTCGTACTCGCTAACCAAGTTGTTCAAGTCTTCTATGTAACCGACTAGACAAATAAGAAGCACCACGTAGTTCTTCATAGAAAAATTGGAGGATTTTCGGAGTTGAGAATGTAGTGAACGAGGAAAAATACAATCAATTTGACAAGTTGCCTCCTTTCGGAAACAGCATATGGGTCGAGGAAGAAGAACGTGACAAAACTAGCTACATACGCATCAATCATCATGAAGGGCTAATTTTTAAAGATTAATTGAACAATGTGTGTATATGTACATTCTGATGAATGGTTAATTTTAGTGCATTTGAGTTAATTGATTTGTACTGTGAAATGGATGTGCTTGTTTCTGAAATGAATGTGAATTGGATGTATATACATGTACTTGTTGTGTTTTCTGCTTGTTTCAGAGGGCATGGCTAGCATTCCCTGATGCTAGCCAATAAACAAAACTGGATTAACCAATACAAAATAATATCACAGACGATTTCATCTACAAACCGTCTATGATTATATGTCACGATAGTTCCTTGGTAAAAGCAAATGCATGATACATGATATCCTGAGCGGTTGTTGATTGGAACCATCTGTGATACATCACATATCACATACGGTTATTGATTGGAACCGTCTCTGATACATCACATATCACAGACAGTTCTAAAGTAGAACCGTCTGTGATATTAATTATCACAGACGGTTCTACTTTAGAACCATCTATGATGTCCATCCCTATTTATATTCGGACTCTAGGGTTTGCCCGCACCACCCACTCAAATGATTAAGTTTCTCAACTCCTAACTCCCTCCTCCCCCGAGCCCGTCGCCGCCTCCTCCTCGAGCCTGGCGCAACTCCTCCCCTAAGCCCGTCGACGCTGTCCTCGACGCCACCTCCTCCTCGAGCCCAGCGCGCCCCCTCCCTTGAGCCCGGCGCGCCTCCTCCCCCGAGCCCGCCGCCTCCTGCCCTCCCCCGAGCCCGGTGCGCCTCCCCTTTGACGCTGCCCTGCTGCTCCGATACTGTTCCCTGCTCGTCCTTCTCCTCGATGCCCAAAAGTAACCAATGCCGAGTTGTCGTCCCCGATGCCCCTTTCCCTCATTCTTTCTATCAATAATCTGTCATGCTGTCATGGTCCTCATTGACTCATGATAATTGCACTGGTATCTGGTTCAAACACTGAGTAGTATGAGGTGTTGTACTTGTTTTAGAAATTTGTATTTGTTCTATTCAGTGATTCATATGGTATTTGTTTTGATACTGCTACTGGAATATATTGTTTTGATAATCGGGTTTGAAATTGAGCTCTATTTTGTTCACATGATGTTTGTGTTGAGCATATTATTCCTTTTAAATGACTTGGAGGATTTACATGTTTATGTCAATTATGTCATTGTATTGGTCCTAATTTCTTCCCTACATATCCCAATTATTATTAATTGGTGTGTATACTCATACACATAGAGATCGAATCTTATGATAATATGTTCATGCGTGTCAGAACTTCTATTTCTTGTGAAGATATCTTCCACTCATTCTTCGTCATCGTTGCCTCATGTGTCTGATGCACTGTCCTCTGGAATATCCAAGCGTGGTAGAAGAAGTGGGATATCAGAAAAGGCCCAGATATCAGAAAAGGCCCGTGGGCCGATTTACCATCAAAGAGGTCGATCAGTCTGGGACCCCTATCAATCCTCGCCGAGCAGCATCCGCATTTCGAAGAACGGTCAAAATAGTTGCACAGGAACAGGTCAACATCACCTACGATTCGTGGAAGGAGTTGACCAAAGAACAGAAAGGTCAGCTGCTGACGGATATTTTTCGGTCGTTCGAGATCCCGGAACAACACCAGGACTCCGTGCGACGACATGCGTTGCTACAGGCATGCAAAGTGTGGAAGAACTTCAAGAGCATGCTTGTGAAGAACTACGAGGAGAAGGATCTGAGGTTGTGGATATCATGGGGATATGCTCATGATCTTAGGTGATGAGACAATTGCAATTGGTTTAAAGGTTTGTTGAATCTTCTGTTTTTCAGCAAAGTTCAGCAAAGTGTCAGGTTTTTCGGTAGTACCGACTTTGTCTTGTGGTATTACCGCAGTGCGGTATGACCATTTGTGTTCAGTGGTATTACCGTTTAGCGGTATGACCACAAGTTTCATGGCGGTAATACCGAATCCTAGCGGTATGGAAATTCCAAAGGAGGTGCGTTCGGGGATTTTTTGGGTTTTCCCTGGTAGCGGTATGACCGCAGTGTTGGAAGCGGTACTACCGCAATGCGGTAATACCGGATTTTACTTAGCGGTATTACCGCTCTTGCACTAAAATATTGATTTAACTTGAGACTTGTACATGGGATAGGTCATATCCTTGTTTATCAGTGCATATGTGTTGCATATTGCATGTTTTAGCTAACATGGGTCAAGTTGTGAAGAACTTGTTCCCGGAAATGATTTTTTGGTCTATTGCTGTGCAGGTTACTTGGAGGTCAAGGACGGTCAACGGCGAGGATGATCAGGACTAAGCTTGGAGAGCTGAGGTCCGAAGCAGTTAAGGATCTTGGGTGAGGTCAGAGACTCGAAAGGCCTTGAGAATGGACAAGGGTGATCGAGCAGGCGATTCGATCGTTGGTTGGATCTGCTGCGTGGGGTCGGTGAAAGTGCCTTGGTGGTTTCAGCGAGGCCGGACGGAGAGACTTGCCGACATGATGAGAGCCGTCGATCAACCTACACGTGGCGAAGCAGGCGATTGCTTCACCAGTATTGGACTCGGTCTATGGAGAAGGATCGAGAAGGGGTATTTTGGTACTTTCACCTAAATACCACCTGGGTGACCTTGGGCTAAACCATGGCGCAAGATGACGCAGGGAGAAGCGGTTTAGGTCAAGTGAAGATGAAGACGACGCTTTGAAATGCGTACATGTGTGACTCGTTTGTTAGTGGGCATAACGGGAGCCCATTAGGGTTTGTCTTCTAGAAGGTCTAAGCCTCCACTATAAATAGAGGTGAGTGCTGGTTGCACCCCTCAAGCACTTCATTTTGAAAAACCCTAGTGTGTTTTAGGGTTTAGAAAGTGGAGAGGTTAGGCTTCTAGAGAGATGAGTTGAGTGTGTGCTCATGGATTGAGCTCTTGTTCTCCTGGATGGAGTGGCTGTAAACATTAATCTCAAATCTCAAATCAATCCAAGCAAGTTCTCAAAGATGAGTCTCTTTTGTTCTTACCTTCTATTTTGATGATTTGGAGTTTTTCATGATCCATCGCTTTTTTCTTAAATCTTTGAGATGTTCTAGCTTGCTGTGACATGTGGGAGTGCATCTAAGTCCATCTTGATCATTCTTTTCCCACGAGCAAGATTTAGATCATGTTTTGCTTTTTGACTCGGTTTTGGAGCACCCTTCGTTCAAACTAAAAAAGATAGGAACTTTGGCATGGATCTCTGCGATCTTTGATTGGAATAGGTTCCTAATATCTTAGAGAAGGTGTGTCTCAAGTTTCGCAGAGTTTGCCCTTGTAGATCAAAAGTTAGACCGATTTGAGTTTTGGTTTTCGGGCTGATTTCACTATTCCAGGATAATTGGTAATACCGCCCATGAATAGAGGTATTACCGATTATTGGTAATACCGCTCATAGACAGATTTATTACCAATAATTGGTAATACCGTCCATAGATAGAGGTATTACCGATTTCCCTGATTTCTGCAGCACTTAATCGGTTTTGTTTGCTGAGCTTTGGGGGTTAGGAGTGGATTTAATACAAGACTTCCTCTGTGCTTAGTCATTGATCTTCATAGCTCTCATAGCAATTGGAGTGATTTGCAAGTTGAATCCATTCTTTGTGAAAAGATTTTGTGCTCCTATTCACCCCCCCCTCTAGTCGCCTATTTCGGTCCTACAGAGGCCTTTCCACAAGTATCCGTTCTTGGAAGAGTGCTGGGCCGAATTTATGGCGAAGAAGATGACAGATGAATTTAGGAGTGAAAGTGTGGCACACACGGCTCTCCAGGCAAAAAACAAAAAGCACTCCCACAAACTCGGCACCGCTGGGTATGCGGGTAAAATCCCAATATGGAGGGATCAGGACCAGCAGGCAAACCGTTCGAATGTCTCCCCGCCATTTGCCGAGATCACTGATGAGCGCGCTCGAAACTGGTTAATGGGGAGGTTATGTACCCTGTCTACGGAGGAAGTCTCCTTTCCAAAACCCCTCAAACGAGGAAGTGTCCCAGCGCCTGGTAAGATATCGAACTACCTATTTTGTAATTACTCCATAACTTCATAGGAAGTGAAATGACATGTCAGGCTATTGCAGGTAACACTGAGTGCACAATCTTCCCAAGGCTCATTCCAGGCAGACAGGGAGAGAGATATACTCTCCACGGTCTTGGAAAAGAATGAGCACCCGGGTCGCACGAGAGGCGCTGGTCTTTATGTTCCATGGAAAGATTGGTTCCGAGCGGGTTCCGAATCGTACTGGAGTAGGAAGAGAGCCAAAGCCGAGCGCGATGCAAAGCTACGAGAGGAGATTCGTGAATCCCTCAAAGATGAGATCACTAAATCCCTTAGAGATGAGATCGATGATTGCGTCAGAGCTGCGATGCAACGGCAGATGGAGAGCTTCGAGGAAAGGCTTAGGGAAGTTCAGTTACAAGTTCCAAATCAGTTGCAAGCCCCTGCCCCTACTGTGCTAGCCAGCCCCCCCAAACTTCCGAGTAGCTGCGCGTCCAACCCTAACCCTACCCCAATAGGCGATGGCAGATTTCGTGTCGATGACATCCAGGTAATAATTATTATCTATGGAATACTTGATCCATTGATAGGCCTGTTGGAGTAGCTAATTTTGTATCATTATGTAGGTGGCTACGAAGTGCAAGCTCCAAATAAGATATGCCACTATTGCCCTAGATGCTGCTTGGGGCCAGGTGTATCCATCCGGTGTCGGGGCTTTGGTGCACGATGTAAACCTAACGTCGGGTTTCGCAAAAGTGAATGTGGACGGTGTTTGTGCCAATTTCGTAGCTGTCCCGCTGCATATTCCCCCAAACGACGAGGTCATGACTCTAGAGAAACCATTGGAACATTCATCCAGTGGCCCAAGGGGGACATCTGCTTGGAGCTAGCTGCTCCGGTGTCAACTTCACGGGAATGTCTTGCAACGATACCAAGTCCACGGGAGCTGACTACACCAGAGCTACTTGCACCAAAGCGGCAAGGGCCTAGTGCATCAAATGCATCTACACCTTATGCTCAGTCGACTCTTGTAAAGTCGACCTCTACAAAGCGAGACAGCGAGGGCAAATCGAAGTCGGTCGACTCCTGTTCTGATATCCCCTTCTTGCCGCTGGCCCGGAAATTTGTGCTAGGCGAGCCGTTGGTCGAGAGGTTAGACAGCCCTACCCTAGGATCGGCTTGCACGACATTGCATACATGGTACATGGAACAAGCCAACAAGACGAATGAACAACGACGTTCGGGTGTCACCGTCAAGTTCAAGAAGGTTCATTTTAACCACGAGGCTCAAGACTGTGTCTTCACAGTGACCTTCGAGGACTTGTTCTGTTTCTTCAACCTTGACTCCCTCGACGTCTCACTCATGCGATGCTGGACACTGTAAGTGTGTACAATCACGGTCAATGTTCGTGTAATACCGATAAATGTTATATATAACTCTTTGCTTTTGTATATAGATACATGTTTTCTGAAGCTGAATTAAGGAAATCACCGGTAGGTTTCCTCAACCCACACATGGTCTCCGAGCAAACCATCAAGGAGAATGCACAATTCGTCGAGGATTACATTATACAGTTTTTGCTAGCTCACCGCAACAAGGAATACATACTTTTGCCCTACAGCCAGGAGTAAGTGTTGCACTACTGGTTATACTTGTTGATTTGTACATATAAGCAACATGAACTTAGGTTTAATGACCATGGTGACATACCTGTGTAGGTTCCACTGGATTCTAATTATAATTATACCAAAACGGAACTGGGTAATATACCTAGATTCCTTACAGAGGGCCACTCACGACTTCACAGTTCTCCAGAATTTAATCAACAGGTAAACACATTTCCTCCATAGAAACTCTATTGTAGTCTTTCCTTCCTTTGCAATGGCTAAGGCTAACTTCTTGGAATCATGTAGGTCATTCACCGTGTTCTTTACTAAAGAAGGGAAATCCAAGGGAAGGACTCTGCAACACGATCTAAAATTCTCGGTACTCGCTAGCTAGTACACATTAATCCTATATAACACTTCATAGTAATGCCTCTCGAGCTAACCAATTCTATTTTTATAGTGCCACCAGTAGTCAGCGACCTGCAACCTCTATGGATACTATGTTTGCCACAACATGGAACTACTCATCAGTTCTGTGATCACCAATGATCCTTAGGTTTGTCAATCTTCTAACAATTATTTCATACTTACCAATTTGTATAGGCACGAATTTAATCTTCCTAGCGACAGGTTGCAACCATCGATGAAACTGCGTTGGAACAGAGCCAGCTCATAAAATTTTGATCACACTTTGCATCATTCTTGAACAATCAGGTCATAAATCCAGATGGAAATTTCCACAATGTAGATTGAACTTGATTGGGATAAGATTGAACTTAATGGTACATATGTGTAAATGTACATTAATGGTTAATTTTAGTTAATTAATTTATGAATTGGATGTACTTGTTTCTGAAATGAATGCGAATTGGATGTGCTTACTTCTGAAATGAATGTGAATTGGATGTATACAACTTAATGTTGTGTTTCAGCTTGTTTCAGAGGGTATGGCTAGCATTTCTTAAGGCTATCCAATAAACAGAAATACATTTAGCAATACAAAAGAATATCACAGACAGTTCCTTAGGACATACCGTCTGTGATGCATCATCTATCACAGACGGTTTCATCTACAAACCATCTGTGATGCATCATCTATCACAGACGGTTACATCTACAAACCGTGTGTGATGCATCATCTATCACAAATGGTTACATCTACAAACCGTCTGTGATAGTCGCATATCACAGATGGTTTCATCTACAAATCGTCTGTGATAGTCGACTATCACAGACGGTTTTGAGTTAATAACCGTCTGTGATAGTATGTATTACAGATGGTTCAAAAATCCTATGTGATGACCACATGTCATTACTGACCCACAAACTCAGACGGCTCACGAAACCGTCTATGATGACATTTTTGAATCGTCTGTGAAGGCCTTTTCTGTAGTAGTGAGAAGCGATTCGGATGTTGGTTGTTGGTTGGGGAAGTGAACAGGGTTGTTCACTCGTGGGTGTGTGGCGTGGGTAAGGGTGGAAGCCACAGGAAAACCACATGGCGCAAGAGGGAGCCTCCTGGGAGCGTGGCTCCGGGCGGTGAAACCTTAGCGAGTGGGGTTGCGTCAAAGTTGAGCATTGTAAAGGCCTTGTGGTAATCTCCCCTTGATTCAGATGTCTAAGGAAATGTGTGTATATATCAAGATGATTGCTTCTTGTGGGTAAAGTGTGCGAACTCTGCAGAGTAAGAAAACTATCTAGATAGACGTGCTCACGGTCAAGAGCGGTGCTGAGAACTTGCTTGATATAGCTTTCATTTTTACAAAACCATTTGTGATGAAAAGGGAAGGCTGGGGTGGGACCCCAGGGATTTGAGAAAGGCCTGGTCGGGGACCAGTGGTAATTACAAGATAGCCCGAGCATTGGGTGGATGGAGCCACTCAATGGTATAGGAGGTGGGACCTCCACTAGTACTTTACAAATGAAAATTCATTTATGAAAACAGATTGTTAAAAATGTTAAGTCTCAGTATTTTCTATTACTTATCTATTTCAAACTTAGATTTGTGCAAATAAAAGAACTCTAAAACTTCCTTTGACTAGCCCTGCATCTATACGATTTGCATTGTGTGGCTCGCGAGTACGGTTGTGTACTCAGGCTCGTCCATTATAATCTTTCAAACCCATGCGATCAAGACCCCTACGACTACTACTACCACTCGGAGGTTGCAACAGAAGATGATGAAGCTTAGGTCGACCCCGATCGCTTGTTCGTAGGCAGAGTGAATGGATCTATTGCGACTTGTTTTGCTTCCGCACTTATCTTTTGTTTCTGTACTCTGACTCTTGTAAGACTTCTGTTTCTTGGCTCTTTTGTAAAACAATTAGCCGCACGGCCTGATATGTATAAATACATATGTTATGTTGCGAGCTTGTATTTCTCTTCATACGAGCACTAATCACACCAAACACAGATCACACTAAGTGTAGTCATACCACCTACGACCGGGTGTGATCTCCCAGACCACTCCTTAGGACCTCCTCGGAATACCTCTAGGACCTCCTCAGGACCTCTCCAGGACGTCTCTACAGTACTCCTCAGGACCTCCCCAGGACCTCCTTAGGACCTCTCCCGGACCTCTCTATAGTACTCCTCAGGATCTCCCCTCAGGACCTCCTCGGGACCTCCCTCGACCTCTTTAGGACCACTCCAGGATCTCCACGAGACTACTACAGGACTTCCTTAGGACCTCTTCAAGACCTCCCTAGGATCTCCTCGGGACAACTCCAGGACCTCCTCAGGATTTCTTTAGGACCTCTCTAGGACCGTCAGGATCTCTTCAAGACCTCCTCAGATTTCCTTTTTCGACCAAGTATGGTCGTAACTATGAACCCGACCGTAGGTCGGCTTTGAGCTCACCAGGATTTGGGAATGGTCCAAGAATGTATCTGTGTGTGCTATCTACTAATGGTTTTTTTTGCTACTCTTTTCTCTCGGTGTTGTTGGATTCGTCTTTGGTCAAAATGCATTTTTCTGATTTTTACCAGTTGGTTTTGAACATGCTGTTTTGTGTCATGAGTATTAGATAGACTCGTGATGACTTCTTTTCTTTTATCACCTGGTATTGCCGCGAACTGCTCTCTAAAGAGTTTCTGCTAACAGATGCCTCCAAGGAGAGCAACCGTGGGTCATGGGCATGGCTGTGGTCGCGCCCAAAGACCAAAGACCGCCACTGAGCATACCATCTTTCCGCTCAAGCATCAAGAACAAACCCAATTTCTTTGCAATCATTAGTCATTGGTCGACAAGTCGGAGTGGCCAGCCATGGGTCCAGGCTTAGTGAACTTATGCGCACCAAACCTCTCGTCTTCTCTAGTGCAAATGAGCCACTAGAAGCAGAAGATTGGCTATGCACGATGGAGAAGAAGCAAAGTCTGGTTCGATGTCGAGAGGAAGACAAGGTGGTGTATGCAACACACCAACTCACAGGACTAACCGCCGACTGGTGGGATAACTACCTAGCAGCCAGGGTGGTTGAAGAACCTAAAGAAGGAGTTGTCGAAGAAGGAGCACAGGCAGCAACAGAAGTAGGGTGGGCTGAGTTCCAGGAGGCCTTCCGAAGCAACTTCATTCCCGCAAGTGTTATGCGCATGAAAAGGAATGAATTCAGGACCTTGAAGCAAGGCAACTCTTCAGTCACTGAATACCTCACTCGGTTCAATCAGCTGGCTCGCTATGCACAGAATGACATAGATGATGAGGAAGAGAAGATCGACCGCTTCATAGAGGCACTGTGTGATGGACTGTGAGTGCAGTTGATCGTCCATGACTTCCAAGACTTCCAGCAACTGATCAACAAGGCATTGCTCCTAGAAAATGAATGCAAGACATTCGAAGCCACCCGCAAGCGAAAGATGGGTACTCCTCGGGGGCCGTCATTTAGTGTACAACCATCCTATGGTGCACCATCTGGTAGTGGCTTCCGACCAACCACTCTACCCCGGTCCTCGGCGCCAGCAAATTGGCCTGGTGGTGCCTCATACACCACCCCAGTCCGACCAAGTCAACCTCAGCAGACCGGTACACTACCTGCCGGCCAGTTGTGCTTCAATCAGAATGAACCTGTGCACTACGCCAAGAATCGCCCACGCAAGACCCTCACACCTGTCGAGTTCAACGAGAAGTACCCCAAGACGAAGTACCAAGACACCCCGGGGACAGCAAAGAAGAGGAAGGCTCGTGACTTCATCAACACCCGGATCAGCACCAACCCAAGGGCGAGGTCGGGTGAATCACATTACGGCTGAGGAAGCACATGAGGCACCAGAAGTGCAGATGGGTATGTTTTCAGTTAATTCCTCGCCAGCAAATGTTCTTTTCGATTCTGGAGCATCACATTCCTTCATTTCCTGCAAATTTGTGGATCGTTGGCAGCTACCAACCTTTGTTCTCAAGAAGCCTTTAGAGCTTAGCTCACCTAAGGGACTATTATGAGCCAAATTAGTAAGCCATGGGGTGGAAATTCAGTTAGAGGGAATAGTGTTTCCCGCGAACTTGATGGTGCTAGAGGCCCAGACCCTGGAAGTCATCCTCGGGATGGATTGGCTAGCCAGGTATCAAGGGGTAATAGACTGCACCAATAGAACCATAAGTATTACCAAAGGACCTGGCCTGGTGGTCATAGTCAAGATGGACAGACCCTTCCGGTGGAAAAGGGCAGTCTGTTATGCCATAGGTGTTCTTATGGAGGGAATGCCAGTGGTGCAAGAATACCCTGACGTCTTTCCGGAAGAATTGCCAGGAGGACCACCAGATCACGATATAGAGTTCATCATAGAGCTGATGCCTGGGACTGCACCCATGTCCAAGAGACCCTACACGATGCCAGTGAATGAACTCGAGGAGCTGAAGAAGCAAATTCGAGAGCTACAGGAGAAAGGGTTTATTAGATCGAGCTCTTCTCCATGGAGATCTCTGGTACTATTCGTGAAGAAGAAGGATGGCAGCATGCGGATGTGTGTAGACTATCGGTCCCTGAATGAAGTTACTATCAAGAATAAGTACCCGTTGCCCAGGATTGATGACCTCTTCAATCAGCTCAAGGGGGAAACAAAGTTTTCCAAGATAGATCTGCGTTCAGGGTATCACTAATTGAAGATCAGGTCTGAAGACATCCCCAAGGCAGCCTTCTCTACCCGATACGGCCTCTATGAGTTCACTGTTATGCCATTTGGACTAACCAATGCCCCGGCCTATTTCATGAATCTGATGAACAAGGTGTTCATGGAGTACTTGGACCGATTCATGGTGGTATTCATTGATGACATTCTGGTCTACTCCAAGGATGCCGAAGAGCACGCACAACACCTGAGATTGGTGCTAGAAACGCTCAGGGAGCATCAGTTGTATGCCAAGTACAATAAGTGCGAGTTCTGGCTATCCGATATTAGCTTCCTGGGTCATGTGATATCTGCAAATGGAGTAGCCATGAACCCGGCCAAGGTGGAGGCCATCCTTGAGTGGCAACCACCTACCTCGGTGACCGAGGTCCGGAGCATCCTCGGATTGGCGGGATACTACCGCCGATTCATTGAGGGATTCTCCAAAATTGCCCGACCCCTCAGCCAGCTACTGAAGAAAGAAAGGAAGTTCGAATTGGTCTGTCGAAGACCAGGTTAAGGTATGACTCGGTCTGGGTCATCGTGGATAGATTGACTAAGACTGCCCATTTCATTCCGGTGAAGACCACCTACAAAGGTAACAAGCTAGCAGAGCTAATACATGTCTCGAATAGTTAGTTTGCATGGGGTACCCAAGCGAATTGTCTCAGGCAGGGGTTCACAGTTCACTTCCCATTTCTGGGACAACCTTCATTCGGCCTTGGGCACCTATCTAGCCTTCATCACGGCATACCACCCTCAGACTGATGGTCAAACTGAAAGAGTGAACCAAGTCCTGGAGGACATGCTTCGGGCTTGCGCTATAGAGTTTCTTGTTCAGAAGACCTCAAATATTGAACGCGTGCGAATTAAAATTATACCGTAGCATAATTTTAATTAAGGAACAGTGTAATTCCCTCATTAAAAATCATACTAGAAGCATAATAATAATAAGTAACAATTCCAATATTTAGGTTCCCGGATATATATCATGCAATAGTTCCTAGGATTAGTGACTATTGTGCATATATCCTTAAACAACATTGCATCATCCACATACAAGTCATACATTTACATAATTATACATGACAAAGTTACATCTTGGTTCGGTTATTACAAAGAATAAGATTTTGCTACAAGAATAAATGACTTTGGTCATCACAAAAGTTCAACAAATGAAGCAAAATAAAAACAAAACCACCAATGGCCCCATCCCATGAGCTATTGCGTGGAGACTAGAACTAGTTTCACTCGTTAGCGCCACGGGATTGACGCTAACGGGCATCTCATCTGAGATAACCATCCTCACCGCAACAAGAGGTCATAAACCCCGAGTACGAAGGTACTCAAAGAAGACTTACACAAACTAATAAAAGAAAGTGTTTGATAGGACCTATACAAGGATTAGAAATTTTACATGCATAAGGTTAACAACAGGAAGGCTTTAATGGTTCAATTTTGCATAAAGCAATACATCTTAACCTATAATTACTAAGTTTTGACAAAGCAATTTTAATAAATCAATTTGGACTAAAACAGTAAGTAAATGAGAGCATAATCATAAACAGTAACAGTAATAATGGGACAGATTACTATCAAACATTGCATGACACCAATTATGCCGAAGTAATCCCCAAAAACCGAAATTAGAGCAAAGTCTATACAGATGACATCAACTCAAGCGTTGTC
This sequence comes from Phyllostachys edulis, assembly GCA_036346405.1. Lineage (NCBI taxonomy): Eukaryota > Viridiplantae > Streptophyta > Magnoliopsida > Poales > Poaceae > Phyllostachys > Phyllostachys edulis. The sequence goes on along the minus strand of CM070549.1, from coordinate 95,430,778 downwards.
CATGACCGTGGACACGGCTATTCGAATAGTTTTAAACCCTGCAGGGGTGTACATCTTTACCCACACGACTTAGTTAGCCCGTAAGCCTCCGGAATAATAGCACACTGCCTTTGGTATGCCGGCCGGGTAGACTAAGATTTGGTATTTTTTTAACAAGTTGACACTATTGAGTTGGACAACCCATGTGAGACTGATCCCGCTTAAACAACGACTGATAGCATCTGCTCAACCGGGGCCCACATGTTGTGTCGGGAATGTCGACCCAATCAATTAAATGCGAACTTGTGCATAACTGCACATATTAGACCGCAGTCGGGGCCCTGAAGGTACGTACATGCGATGGAACACATCTACGCCCTCACCCTTCTAAGAACATCTGATATCAATATAAACTCCACATGGCATACGACACGGCCTGAAGACTTAAGCATCTATGCCATATGAAATTAATACACATGTCCTTACTCTCCTGCTTCCAACTCAATAGTATTAACCCTTTACTTAACCAAACAAGGCCCATACCTTTAATCGCGGTGGAAGCACGCTAGCTTAAATTGAAATTTGTCGAGTTCAGTCCTTAATCAACCTAGACAAGACATCCACATTTCCCAAATCTCGTGCACAAAGGCACCATCACTAGCATCCACTTGCCCAGATTTGAAATCAGTTTATCACCAAGATTTAGAGTCATTTCAGATTTAAATAAACTGAACAAAGAATCAAAATAAATAAAATTTATTTGTTGTTCTCAGGTTTGACAAGATAAGCTTGCCAAACACTACCGTTCTATGGACTGCATGGCTAAGCAAAATTTAAACTAAATATTATAATACCACAAACTACCTTAGATTGAGTATATGATCAAATTTAAGGTAAGCCACAAGTTCAAAGTTGTAACTAACTAGGATGATCACAAATAATTTTAGAAAATTGCATGCAACAAAGATCACCAGATTTTGTAAATCTACGCTCAAAAGATTAGGATCAACATGGTGCGTAGAGGTAGCTTGCCTTGGTAGTAATAAATAACCTCTTGCTCAGGTTCTTCTTTGCTCAACAATAGACTCAACAATCTCGTAAGAACCAAGATCAAAAGAAAATAAAATCCAATGAACACAGGGAAAACAGAGAACAGCATGCATAAAAGAATGCATGGTCAATGGCTTAATGCATGATTAGCAACATGCTAAAGGTCCATTAATTTAATTAAGAATAGTAAACTACAACTAACTCTTGCTAATACTATCTACTACAGCTTAGAGTTTAGATTGAACTACAGTTTCAGGTTTTTGAAACTGGAACAGGACAGCTTACAATTAAATTACTTACCTAGCTAAACATCATATAAATGAAATACTGTGCTAGAGCTAAGTGTATTTAAACTAGTGCTGTGACCTAACTGATCATTTAATAACTATTAATAGCAATTTAAGAAATTGGACTCTTGCTGTTTATGTTGTCGGTTTGACCAACAACAAAAACAGCAAAGAACCTTTTTCCAGATTTCGGCTGTCCTGGAGAAATACACAAAACGAAGACCTTAAATAGGATTTAGAGCTATCTGGAAAGTAATTAATATCATAACCCATCAATGCTAACCCCAACTGTCCGGTCACAGAAAGAAAAAGAAAGAGTAAGCTCTTGTCGGTTGGACCGACAATAACCAACAGAGAAAGGGTTTGCATCACTAAGTGAATTGGTGACCTTAATAATCAAAAGATGGTCTACTTATGATACTAGGGTTTACTTAAGACCTAAATAAGCTAATATACTGATAAGAGAAACCCTAGGTTTTGAAAACGATATGAAAGACCGAAAAGTTATAAATACAACTTTTCAATTAAAGCAAGATTGGAGCATCACATGAACATGTGAGTGATTCATGTGAGCTAATGATGTCCTTAGAGAGCTTAAGGTAACAGAAGGCAAGATCTAAGCTTACCAGCTAGGGTTGGAGAAGATGAAGTCAAGGTCTTGGTCAAAACAGTAAAGATCCAAAGTCCTTTACACCGGTCTGACCAAAACAAAAATGGTAGAACTTAAGCTCTAAGACCACCATACACGTTCTTGATAGGAAAGAATGGAATCTAACTTACTAGGATGAGGTTTCACAGAAGTGGTGCTCCCACTTGCTTAAGTCGACAGAGAGGAAACCCTGGGTCTAACCCTACAAGAGATGCCCAAGATCTGCATTAATATGAGATTTAGGCATACTCAAAGCTGAACAAGGGTAAGAGCAAGGAAGCTTCACTGGAAAGGAAGACAACTAGTGGAGCTCTTCTTGGTCAACAATGGCAGAAGCTCCACAGTTAGGGTTTATATAGTGTTAGAGCCCCTAGAGCAAACGAGAACTCTCCAGAGCTAATGAGGTGGCAACTAAGGATAAATATCAAGGGAATATTCGTATTTTCCCTGTGCATTACCACCGCTCCGGCGAGGATGTCGGTGACGGCGCACAGCAAGAGAAGGAGGAGAAAACGTCGCTGACCAGCGGGTCCCAGAGGCAGTCATTGCCATGCACAGCACACGGCAAGCCTCAAGGTACAGCAACCGTCCGATTAGAAATGAGCGGCTGTGATGAGGTGGGCAAATAACACTGAACCGGTATCCTTCCACATGGACCGTGCGATCTCCAATGAACGGCTAAGATTTAGGGGAGGTCCGGGTGGTCCGAACGTCACAATCCACAAGAGCCGTTCGATCACAGGCCAACGGTCCAAGATTTAATGCGCGTTGTGAGCTTTAAGCCTAAAAAGGAAGTCACCGTTGGATCTAAAATCAACGGTCAGAATTGATGGGAGGTCCGGATGGTCCGAACGGCCCAATGGAGGTGGTCCATCCGATCAAATTTCAACGGTGGATATCGCTTGGCACCTCCGGCCGGTCCGAACGGCCCATCTGATCAGGTCCACACGTTGAGGATCCAACGGCTCACACGCTTTTCAATTTCTGCCATTTAAAGATGACATTGCCTGAAGATCGCGCGCCGCACATTTTAGATCCTACGGTCAATATCGGAGGGGTGGATTGGAGTGGTTCGAATGGCCCAATAGATCTGGCCCGTTGGCGAGGAAATCGACGGCGCTCGTTCACTGGAAATTGAGGCCGTGCGCGTAACGTGACAGAGCCGGACCACTCGCACTGGGTTGGACTCAACGCGTTGAGGCCGAGTTGCTACAGTGCCAATGGTTGAGTTTGGGTCGGAAGGATTGACCAACCCATTCTAAAATTTCAAAAGCTTGATCGGGACTTTAAAAATAGCAAATAAATTTGTAAAAATATGAAATTTGGCGAGAATTGCTACTGGGATGATATATTTCCCCAAATAAATTTTGAAACCACTGTTTCTCATTTTGAAATACATAAATAATTCATTTAGGTCGAATAGGTTTTATTTAAAGACAAATATTTTTCTTAAAATCAAAATAATTTCTAAAAATTCAACAAAAATTATTTTTGGCCATAATAATTCATCTGGCTTTTAAATAAAATACCTCCCGGTCTTAATACCAACATTGAGTGGTATTTTCTTTTGAAGCTTTGATCACGTTGGAGCTTTTGGTTAGAAATTGGGGAATTTAGATGGTAACATGTTGCCCAGTGTTGCCAAAATGAACAGTGATGCTATGAACGGCACCTTCTTACTGTTTATTAAGGCTGAGGCTGTTACAGCTGCTGATTGGGAGAAGTTCCTACCATATGCCGAATTCACATACAACAATAGTTATCAGTCCAGTCTGAAGATGTCTCCCTTTGAAGCCCTTTATGGAAGGCAATGCCGAACACCTCTGTTGTTGTCGAAAGCCGGTAAAGGGTACCTCTTCGGACCAGACTGCTTAAAGGAAGCTGAAGACAAGGTACGTCTCGTTCGAGACCGACTACTGGCAGCACAATCAAGACAGAAGAGCTACGCTGACTGTCATCGCAGAGAGTTGAAGTTCAACATAGGAGACTTTGTCTACCTAAAGGTCTCTCCTATCAGAGGAACCAGACGATTCAAGGTCAAAGGGAAGTTGGCACTGAGATATATAGGGCCATACCAGATCGTCACCAAGAAGGGAGAAGTGGCTTACTAGCTGGAGCTGCCCAAGCAGTTGTCCGACATACACAACGTGTTCCATGTATCCCAACTCAAGAGATGCCTCCGTGTGCCCGAAGAGCAAACCCGATTGGAAGACATTGATCTAGGCAAGTATTTGTTGTATGCCAAACACCCAGTCTCCTTGTTTCCTTTCTTTGCCATTCTAGTACTAGCCTCACTCTCTTCCTTCCTCAAGAGAACTCGAGCTCCAGTCAGGCTCAAGCGCTCGCTTCGGACGAGCGCCGTCACATCACAGCCTTCGCCGTCGACGCCATCGGGGTCGTCTTTGGCCCCATACTTCCTCCCCTCCGACCAGGATACTCCAAGACATCCCTAAAGGACCATCTACCTGCTTCCATGGAGCTACCCTGAAGATTGAAGACCACCCTCCTTCCTCAAGCCACTACTGTAGTGCGGAGTTCCTCTCGCTGTCATGGTCCACCGTCGTCAACCCAGCTCTAGCTAGCTGGTTTCCTCATCTCAGTACCGGTACGTTCCAAGTGGCTCAGATGCTCCTCCTTGTTCAAGCTACCCTGTTCTTTCTCTAATGTTTCTCTGGTTCTTCCTCTAGCTCTTTTACTGGCTCGTTCAATCGCGTCAAAGCAGTCGAACCTTTGCTTCTTTCAACTACTGTTGTGTAGTCAAAGACTCCTCTCATTCGACTACACAGGTCATAACCTTTCTGTGACCTCCTTAGGTCATAACCTTTCCACGGGTCATAACATTTCCGCAACCTCCCCTGGTCGTAACACTTCCGCGACCTCCCCTGGTCGTAACACTTCCGTGACCTCCTCTGGCCGTGTACTTCCGCGACCTCCCCAGGTTGTAACATTTTCGCGACCTCCCTTGGTCGTAGCACTCTCACGACCTCCCCTGGCCGTAACACTTCCACGACCTCCCCCGTCGTAACACTTCCACGACCTCCCCTGGTCGTAACACTCTCACGACCTCCCCTGGTCGTAGCACTCTCACGATCTCCCCTGGTCGTAACACTTCCGTGACCTCCCCTAGTCACAGTGCCTCCACGACCTCCACTGGTCACAGTGCCTCCGCGACCTCCACAGTCACAAGATTCCGCGACCTCACCGTCACAAGACCTTCACGACCTCCCAGTCACAAGTGCTTCATGACCTCCCACGGGTCACAGTGCCTCCGCGACCTCCCTTGGTTATAGTACCTCCGCGACCTCCCCTGGTCACAATACCTTCGTGACCTCCCTTGGTCACAGTACTTCCGCGACATTCCCTGGTCATAGTACCTCCGCGACCTCCCATGGTCACAGTACCTCCGCAAGCTCCCCCTAGTCATAACACCTCCGCAACTGTGAGCACCCGGATTTATTAAGCTCATAATACTTAGTCATCCAATTGACCCTAGTATTATCAACCAAATAAACCAGTCTCGAGAGATGTATACTCCCGAATGCAAGATACATACCTCACAACAAAAGAATGTATCAATTCCATACAACACATAGTACATAAGCAACAAACCGAAGTTAATATTAATACGAATAGGTTATTACAAAAGAGGGCCTTTTGGCCAAATAACAACAAACACTAAGATAACAATGAAGCAAAAGTGCCATAAAGATGGCTATAACACAAAGCCAATCGGTGTGCCTTAACCCTAGGCATCCGACCGACCGCCAAGCTAGTCGTCAAGAAAGCGCAACACGAAGCGCAAAAGAGAGGCTCTTGGAGCTCTCCTTCTTCTTCTGCAACAAAAGCCACAAAAATGCCACAACCACGGGCAGATGAGTACATAAAGTACTCCACAAGACTTACGTGTGAGATAACAGAACTATAAATAGCTGCATGCAAGCTTTATTTAAGTGGATGAGGCTTTGGACTCATTTTAGCATAAAGCAAGTTTCATTTGCAATAACATAATAGATTGAAGGCAATTTGGCAAAGCATTTTTAATTGTTGAAATAACAACGAGATAATAACATAGTAACAACAACAAGATCAACCTGGAAGTGACTAACCCAATAGTCACCACAACAATAGCATGAACTCCCGCTCATACCAACCATGTCAAGTTTTAATTAAAGGTTGTAGTCTAGTTCTCTTTGGGCGATCCGGCGTGTCCATAACCTAGGACGAGGCTATTGAATAGTTTTAACCCTCCAGGGTGTACCAATGTACCCACACGCCGATCGCCTTTCCTTTAGGCACACTACCTTTGGTATGCCAAGACGGCTAAGTCCTACGAGACATTTCCAATGGACAATGCTAATTCGAGTCGCACAACCCACGGGAGAAGGAGACATCACACAACCTACCCGAAGCTAATGCTCCTCCCACATCACACACACAATTTTTTTTCTTTAAAACACACCAACCGAAAGCGACCCCAATTAACACCGCCCAAAGTACTTAGTCAAGAGGGGTTCCATATGCCCCTCGTGTGGTTAGCACGCAAAATCGCTTGGCTTAGTGACCCAAGTACTCGGTCCTTAGGGACCCAGGCATACCACCACATTCCAAAAACTGCACCATCCATCCAATATGCCCAAGTCTAAATCAATCTTTTATTTTCAGTTTTGATTTTACAAATTAATCAAAGCACAAGTGCTGGACATATAGGAGTAATAATCAGTTTTGAGTGATCAAGACCATCGACTAAGTCGATGATCGCCCATTACTACCGTTACTAAGCATGTCTAAGCAGTAGAAAACGCAACTACTAAGTGATAAGAGCTCATCCAACGAACTCCCACCACAGCAAATAACCTAGGCTCATGGTAGTAGAGGATAAACAATTCCAAAAGATTATGCAACTATAGGATTGCTAGCGACATTTAACCCAAAGTAGCATGCATACATAGAAGTAAAACAATATACTAAGCTTTAAAGTAATGGGACAATGATGGAAATGATCAAACTGCTTGCCTTGATGTTGCTGGCCAAGTTGTGGCAGAGGGTCACTCTCGGCATCACCACAAATGTCGAAGCCTAACGGGAAAAGCGAAAACCAACGATAAGAACGACGAAACGACAAAGACAGCACAGCAAACGAACTCCAAACACTCTGAATTTTCTACAGCAGCAAGAGGGTGATTTTTAGGGAATTTTGCAACAAGAACCAATTGATTTGGATTCTCAATGCAAAAGTTATGAGCAAAACAATTCTGCTCAGCCCCTAAAATACCAAACTGCACTATTCATTAATTTAATTATGAGGCAACATTTTCTAGAAAGGTGGTGATACTGAAATTTTTACTGTAAAACCAGCACCTCATGAGATGAATAACACAATTGAGTTCACCTCATTTGGAGCTATTATGCACTTTCTACAATTTTTCAAAACAAGAACTTGAACAAAATTATAATGCACAAGTCCTCATTTCTATAACAGCAACATGCTCAAAACTAATTTTCACAGTGAGTTCATTAATAGAGGAAACCAACAAAGTTGGTCTCACCCAAAAATGATCTACATAGCATTAGTTATGTATTTTATAAGTTAAGCATTAATTTGAGTGTACATTTAAAGTTGGTTTTTAAAATCTAAGGGCAAACTGTGCTCTGGAGCTGAACTCGACTTACAATCACTTTTAGATTAAAGTCAAGTCCAAGACAGAGCTAACCCAATTTGAATGACCCCAATTGGATTTAAAATGAAAAAGATATGGAATTCTAAAGTTTATACCTTATTCATTTATAATTAAGACTTCAATGGAATTTCTTAAAACGAAAAACACACAGTCGGGAGGACGTGAGCCACAGATCTCAGATCTGACGGCTCAAGACCTCCCAGGAGAACAACACACACGCGCACGTGAGGTCCAGAGGCCCTGGACCTCCTAGCAACGCACATGCGCGAGGTGAGGGGAGGTCGTGGCCGTTGATGGTGAATCCAACGAACCACAACATGGGAGGGAGGTCCGGAACGGACCAGATCTAAAGGGGGAGGTCCTCAACGGTGAGATGACCTTGAGGAGGCCCTACGCAGAGATCTAAACGTCACAGACCTCCAGGGAGGTCTGGACGGCCACGATCGCGCAAGGGGAGGTCTTGGACGCTCCAGATCTCCTCGGAGGAGGTCTGGATGTCCAGACCCAGCGCCCAACTCACGCGCTTGGACATGGAATAAATGCGCGCGGGACAGCGAGGAGGTCCACGCGCAAGATCTTAAATGCGCAACAAAGGGCGGATTAAAAGGCATTTAAGACCCACCCAATGATTACAATGATTGAGGTATTAAAGCGGCAATTCTTTGTCCTAAAACGACAATGGCACGGTCGGGACGTCGACAAAGATTTGAGGATCGCCCCACGGCTTATCGCGGCGATTTAGGGCACGGCAATACAAGACCGAGGGCACCGTCGGACCGCAATAGCCAGCGCATCTGTGGGCCTACTCTCAATGGCGGCGGTTTTAAACGCCATGAGCCGAGAGGGCAAGAATGACCAAGACGGCCAAAGACAAAATGCAAAATAGAGCTCATGCGACATTCAAGCGTGCACGCCAAGAAAAGCTCGCGACATGCATTCAGCGGGTGCCCAAAGATCTAAGGGATTACCAGGAGTTACTGGAGGTCCTAAAGATGCCGATGAGGTCGATGACGGTGGCGGCTGAGTTGGAGAAGACGGGAGCTCCACCGCTTCAAGTCCAACCTTCAACTCCAAGCTTCAAGCTCCACTAGGCCACCTGCAAATGCCCCAACCAAAGGAAGTTAGGGTTGAGGTCGCACAGAGAAAGGCCCAGATAGAAACAAGAGAGAGGAGGAAGAGGCCACTGGAACCCTTTTGCCACCGAGGAGCTCCAAGCTCGACAATGGTCGTGGGAGAATTGGAGAGTCTGTGGATGAGGAGCTCACCATGCACAAAGTGCAAGGTGAGATCAATGTGTGCAAAGGAAGCCAAGGAGGATTCAAGGGATAACTTATAGCTTTGGGGTGAAGGTTATGAGTGGGGCTAAGCTCCATGGTGAGCTTAGCCCAGGTTGGTCCATGGGGTGGCAAGGACATGAGATTGACAAGGTGCACACTGTGACCGGAGAGAAGGCCGACTGCATTAAAATGGTCGTCAAGAAGAGTCAAGTAAAGGTACCTCGTGGCAGGCGTGCATTAACTCCACTGCTCAGAGCTCGCAGGCACGCCCGAGGAAGGAGAAGAACAGGGGAGGTCCTTATGGCCGTTGGATAAAACCTGGGAGAGGTCCTGGCCATCGGATCCTATTTTTGAACCGTTATGTTTTAAGTGGCTGGGAGGAGGTCCCAGCCACACGATCAAGGATGGGGAGGTCGTGGCCCTCCGATTTCCTTAATGTGTAAGCGCACGTGGGAAAATGGGACAGGAGGTCCAAAGCGTTGGATTTCCATCCAACGGTGCGGACCTCCTGTGAGGTCTTAACCGCACATGAGCTAAGAACATGAGGGGGAGGTCATGGCCTTTGGATTTAAATCCAAGGGCACACAACCAAGGGAGGTCTGAGGCTTTGCGTGAAGCGCGAGGGAGGTCAAGACCTTTGGATTTTGATCCAACGGTGGTGATCAAAACAGGGGAGGTCCTGAGCCTCGCGCGTGGCGCAAAGGAGGTCTTGAGCTTGCACAACACACAAGGGAGGTCATGACCTTTAGATTTAGATCTAAGGGCAACGACCTCACGTGCGCGGGGAGATCCGATGCGCATAAGACAAAGAGGAGGTCGTGACCGTGGATTTTTAATCCAACGGTGCACAACACGCGATAGGGGGAGGTTGGGAGCGCTTGATCACGCAGGGAGGTCGTGGGCTGTTGGATCTGATCCAACGGCTACGACCTCGTTTAGGTGGGAGGTTTGCTTAGTTTAACTGGGAGGGGAGGTCATGGCCATGGATCTTGGATCCAAGGGCTACGACCTCAACAAGGTGGGAATGTCAAGTGGTTTTTGAGGTTTAACACACAGGGGAGGTCATGACTGTGGATCTTTGATCCAACGGCTATGACCTGATGAGGTGAGGAGGTCTTTGCGGTGTTGACCGCGGAGGAGGTCGTGGCGGCTGGATGTAAATCCAACGGCTGTGACCTGATCAAGGTGGAGAGGAGGTCTGGCTGGGTGCAGACACGGTTGGTGGACCGGCTTTGCAAAGTGGCTAGCCCAATGAACAAAGGTAGGCTTTTAAATTTAGTTTTTAACAAATTGAAACTTAGCAGAATTATTTGAGATAGCAAATGAACTCCAAATTTGATGAAATTTTAACTGGAGCTTGCTGACAATGAGATTAACCTTGCATAAAATCTCCAGAGGTTATTATGCAATGCATTTTTCTCAGGAAATTCATGAAGGTTGTTCAAGGATTTGTTTTACCTCCAAAAATTATCAAACAAGTTTTACAACTTGTGATATTTTTCAGAGAGGTCCCACATCAACTTTAGGACCAAGGGAAATATTTCCAAATGACCAGCACAAGATTTAAGATAATTGGAAAACGAGTTTGACTTTTGGTCAACAAGAGCTTTGTGTTTTTGGATTACACAACTCTTGGACAAGAATTACATGAATGTTTAGGGGTTTTCAAGGTGTGAGAAAAAGTTTTAATTTCTACACCTTAATTATATTTGAACAAACCCTAATTATACAGTTGGGATGTTACAGCAACCTTCCCTGGTCACAGTACCTCCGTGACCTCCCCTGGTCACAGCACCTCCGCGACCTCCCCTAGTCACAGTACCTCCGGATATGGGTGTTTCCTTTCAAAGGGTTCCCTTTCATTGAATGTATTTGGACTTATTGGAGTACATTTGATTGTTGATTTGAAATTGAGTTTCTCGGGGTTTATTGACTTCTGGTTATTTTTGCGTATATAGAAGCCGAAGTGACCGAAGAACCTCCGGTTGATCCAGGACAAGATCAGCAGAACCTCGACCAAGGCGAGTCAACACTTTGATCATATTGCACCTACCTTTTGCAAATTATGTTGCTTTAAATTATGAAATTGCATTGCTATGTTTTATCCAACTATATTGGTCTAGCTCATAGTTAATGCCTTAACAATAATTGTGTATAAACATCCCATCCTTGAACTTGGACATTGTCCTTTGTCACCCTAGACTTAATGGATTACATACTAGCTAATAAGTTTGTATCTAAATGTCATGCTTAGCCTTGCTTAGATACAATGTCATGCGGGCATTAAACTTCCCAACCACAATCATTAAAAACTTTCTGAAAGTGATTTGGGGCAGTCGAGGCTAGGAGCCTGACTGGTATGTTGGACTAAAGAATATTTTCAAAACAAAGAAAACCTAAAAACTATTTTCGACTCGGGTGGCTGGAAAGAATGGCTAGTTCTGGGGGCATGAGAGAATGCTGGTATGTGGATGTACCACCCGAGTCAATTAAGGACCGAATCTTAGAATGACCTCTCATGCAAAAATAGTGCAACCACAAGTCTATAATGGGTACGACCTAGCCAACTAATTTGCTCGCCTCAGCGTGGCTTCGCCACTAGTGGGTGTGTGGCGTGGGTAAGGGTGGAAACCACAGGAAAACCACACGGCGCAAGAGGGGGCCTCCTGGGAGCGTGGCTCTGAGCGGTGAAACCTTAGTGGGTGGGGTTGCATCGAGGTTGAGCATTGTAAAGGCCTTGTGGTAATCTCTCCTTAATTCACATGTCTAAGGAAATGTGTATATATATCAAGATGATTGCCTCTTGTGGGTAAAGTGTGTGAACTCTGTGGAGTAAGAAAACTATCTAGATAGCCGTCCTCACGGTCAAGAGCGGTGCTGAGAACTTGCTTGATATAGCTTTCATTTTTACAAAACCATTTGTGATGAAAAGAGAAGGCTAGGGTGGGACCCCAGGGATTTGAGAAAGGCCTGGTCGGGGACCAATGGTAATTACAGGATAGCCCGAGCATTGGGTGGATGGAGCCACACAATGGTATAGGAGGTGGGACCTCCACTAGTACTTTACAAATGAAAATTCATTTATGAAAACAGATTGTTAAAAATGGTAAGTCTCGGGATTTTCTACTACTTATCTACTTCAAACTCAGCTTTGTGCAAATAAAAGAACTCTAAAACTTCCTTTGACTAGCCCTGCATCTATACGATTTGCATTGTGTGTTGGCTCGCGAGTACGGTTGTGTACTCAGGCTCATCCATTATAATCTTTCAGACCCATGCAATCAAGACCCCTGCGACTACTACTACCACTCGGAGGTTGCACCAGAAGATGATGAAGCTTAGGCTGGGACCCCCAGTCACTTAACTGTGGGCAGAGTGAGTGGATCTATTGCGACTTGTTTTGCTTCCGCACTTATCTTTTGTTTCTATACTTTGACTCTTGTAAGACTTCTGTTTCTTAGCTCTTTTGTAAAACAATTGGCCACGTGGCCTAATATGTATAAATACATATGTTATGTTGCGGGCTTGTATTGCTCAATTGTTCATACGAGCACAAATCACACCGAACACGGACCACACTAAATGTAGTCATATCACCTACGACCGGGTGTGATCTCCTGGACCACTCCTTAGGACCTCCTTGGAATACCTCCAGGACCTCCTCAGGACCTCTCTCTAGGACCTCCCTCCAGGACCTCGCCCGGACCTCTCTACAGTACTCCTGAGGACCTCCCTCGACCTCTTCAGGACTACTCCAGGATCTCCACGAGACTACTACAGGACTTCCTCATGACCTCTTCAAGACCTCCCTAGGATCTCCTCGGGACAACTCCAAGACCTCCTCAAGATTTCTTCAAGACCTCTCTAGGACTGTCAAGATCTCTTCAAGACCTCCTCAGATTTCCTTTTCCGACCAAGTATGGTCGTAACTATGGACCCGACCGTAGGTCAGCTTTGAGCTTACAAGGATTTGGGAATGGTCCAAGAATGTATTTGTGTGTGATATCTACTAATCCAGGGAGTATCACAATTTGACACAGTGGATTCCAAATCCCAAATTTGGGGTTCGATAGGTGGCCACCACAAGACGTTTTGGTTTCTGCTGCAGGTTATCTTTTATCATTAAAGCCCTGCGTGGCCAACTTTGTAAGACTTGACCATAAAGTCCTTTTGCTACTAAATAATATTAATTTGTCTGCTTCATCAATATTTGTTGTATGGATATGATTGTCACTGATGATGTCACTGTGTGAGCTAGCCACTGATCATGGGACTAGTTCAGATTACACAAAGGGTCTTGGGTCTAGCGATCCAGGGTCTCGACATAATTAGGGTTAATTAAATACAAATATTTTAGTTAATCCTAACTATGTAGTGGTAGTTAATTGGTCGTAATAAATTAGCGCAATTTATTTTTCATAAATTTTTACCCGTAATAAATTACTCTACATTAAGTACTATTAATTATTTAGGCGTAATTAACTAGTCTTAATTAATAAGTCATAAACTTGGGATAATTATACTGAGAATAAATGTGGAAAGTATTTTGAGCATGTTTTTGAAATTTTCCTCAAATCGATTATTTCATTTGCGTATAAACAGTAGCCTTAAAAGAATTTTCAAGAAAAATATAGAATATATAAAATTATAGAAAAATTACAAAAGCAAATACACTATGTCAGGGTCCTTCACAAAAATATTCATAATTGTTGGAGCTCATTTTCTATATTTAGAAATTCTAACAACTCTTAGCCTTTTTTGGAGGAGGTATTTCCGCGCCCCTAGGGGCCATACGAGGGGTTTCCACACCTCTGAGGGACGAACGAGGCCATGTGTCGTCCGTACGGTAAATCTGGCCCTCTAGGGCACGGACAAGGTGACATTTTTGCCTTTGATGCGTGGGGAAGCTAGTTTGCTATTGCGCATGCCAACAGTGCCATTTTAGCTAAAAACTCGTTGGAATGGAAGATGTACGCAGTGAGTCGAATCAAAATTCAAAGCTATGCATATACATCGCATATTCGATCAAACCACTGCTAGTTTAGTTATTAATTAAGCATTAATTACCAGTGATAATTAGTTGGGACATGTCAATGGTATAAACAATTGTTGTCTATAGTACTCCTCCATGTCATCTATAGACAGCGTCAAAAACAGTTTCTGCAATGAGTTGTCATTTTACATGTTTCTATAGACAACTCCTTCATATACAACATGTCTTGTTTCTTGTGTTACAGTTGACTATTGCATGAGAGATCGATGACCTAATTCTCTATTGTAACATCCCAATTTTTTCAGAGCTTTAAAAATCATTTGAATAGTTGGTAGGGAGAGAGAGTCCACCATTTGGATTTATTTGAATTTAAATTAAAAGCTTAATATTGGACCTTTAGTAACAAAACAATTTAATATGAATAATTCCAACATGAACATTAGTCAAAACTATTTTATTTGGATTCTATGAGCTTGGATATATTTTCTAGAATTTTCTCGGAATTTTTCCAAGGTCTTTTGCTATTTTCCATTGCTTATTTGAATTTCGGTATTTTATTAAAAGGAAAAGCTATTTAAATCTCCAAATGGAATTGGGCGAATTCCTTCGCCCATCCTGTTCATCTCAGCCCAAACCCTCCTCCACCGTTGGATCAACGCCGAGCGGTTAGATCTCACTTGCATGCCTGTGAGCCTCGCTCTCTCTCTCTCGGCGTGTGGACCCCACCACCTTCGTCCTCGCCGCGTTCTTCTCATGGCAGGACGCTGCCGCCACAAGAACCGCCATTAGCGGTCAACGCCGAAGCTTCACGCTGGCGCCTCAACCTCCCGTTCCTCCGCAAGCGCGCACGACCTCCACGACCACGCCGCCACCCATAACCCCCTCATCCCGGCACGGCGCCCACGTTCCTGCAGCCGCCGCCACGACCTCCACGCCGCCGCCTCGGAGCTCCCGGCCCCTATAAAGGCACCCCGGATCGCACCGCCTCCTTTTCCCAAACCCCAACCCACACCTCCTCCCGAGCCCCCGCCACGCCGCAATTTGAGTTTTAGAGCTCCTACGCCACGGTGGAATTTTTCGATTCTGCGCCGCCGTAGCCGCCAGCCGCTGCGCTCGTCGGGAGCACGCCACCGAAGTTCGCCATCGCCTCCTCTACCTCCGGACCCCTCGCGTCGCTTAGGCCTCACCGGGAGCTTTGTCTGACAAAACCCGAGCCGCCGCCGCTCGACCTCGCCGCCGCCACCACCGTCCACCTCAACCACCCGAGGTACCTCTTCGTGTTCGCAATAGCGTTAGCTACACGCCGTACCACCCATTCTCGCCGGCGAGCCGCCGTTCGCCGGGACCCTTGGTTCCGTCTTGGCGCCTCGCCGCCGCCCCACGTCGGCGTCGGCTCGGCCCGTGCTTGCGTGTCCGCCAGTGGCGCCGCGTCGGCCAGGCGTGTCGCGCCACGTGAGTGCCCACGTGGTCGTCGGCCGCCCAGATCGATGGCTCGGTGGACTTGGTCCACGTGAGCGGGTCAGCGACATGTGGGTCCCACATGTCGCTTAATTCTTTAATTCTTTTAAATTTCCGAAATCCTTCACGGCGTCACCTTGCGCAATAATTAGAATTTCCTTTAGAAAAACAATTCGGGAAAATTGTTAAATAATGATTTAGGTTTAAATTTGTAAAATTCATAACTTTTGCATCCAAACTCCAAATTGGGTGTTTCAAATTTCTAAATTCATATAAAATTAAGATCTAGCTCATCAAACCAAAATTTTTTTAAATTTGATTTTGTTTAAATTTAGAAATTCATTTAAATTTCGAGTTAAGTTAAAACTTGTAAAATTCATATCTTTTGAATCCTAACTCCAAATCCATCCATTCAAATTCCTAAATTTGTCTAAAATCCAGATCTATCTATTGGAGCTTTTTATTTATTTTATTGGAGTTATTTGCTTCTGGTTTTATTTAGTTTGTTTGTTTGTGTCGTTTGCGAGTAGACTTGACTATTTCTTTGGAAGAGTTGAAGAAGAAGGACCTTTCCAAGACCAAGATCAATTCCTAGATCCTTTTCAAGGCAAGCTATGCCCTTGACCATCTTGCTTCCCAGTTTTATAAAAGTATCTTGATTCAAATTATCGCATCTTAATTCAAGTATTTATTTAAATGTTTTGGGTGTAGTAGTTAATTCCAAATTGTTATGTCTTCCTTGTGTAATTGTTATGCCATGATCCTTTGTCACCCTAGTTGATATTTAGTTGGTAATTATTGTAGCACCAACGTGGGTTGGTTAATCTGAGTAGATTGCTTAGCCATGCCACGAATCTTTTGTCATGTAGATTGCTATATAAATTTGACTAAGTGAATATGCAACTATGTGATAAAACTGTGTGTACTATGTGTCTTTGTGACATGTGTTGCACTTAAAACCAATGGGGTGGTAAAAGGATTGAACCGAGGCAAGTGGTGGAAGCTGTGTGAAAGGGTGGACTGTGTGAACTGTGTGGACTATGTGAATATTAACTGTGTGTCTGTGTGATGGCATGTGGAAGTCTTGCCTTGGTCAATTAAGGACCTCACCATGTGCTCTAAAGAGCTGAGCTTCTGTGCGACCACATGTCTGTTTTGAGGCAGGCCTAGCATAGTAAGATAAGGTATCTGAAATGCTTTGTTATGATTAGTGTTAGCTACACTAATTG
Organism: Phyllostachys edulis; assembly: GCA_036346405.1. NCBI lineage: Eukaryota > Viridiplantae > Streptophyta > Magnoliopsida > Poales > Poaceae > Phyllostachys > Phyllostachys edulis. The sequence goes on along the minus strand of CM070549.1, from coordinate 95,414,178 downwards.
TATCTTGTGGGTAAAGTGTACAAACCTCTGCAGAGTGTAACTTAATCTATTGAATAGCGCGTCATGATCATGGACAATGCTCGGGATTTGACACTAGGGTAGATTTTCATAAAGCTGTGTGGGAAGGGAGCTATGTGAATAAATCATTTAGCTATGTGAATAACCCGTTAGGCTGTGTGTGTCTTTGTGAAATAACTTGTTAAAATGATTATTGTCTATTTGTTTTACTGTCTTTAATCTATTAAATTGTATTCAATTGCAAAAGTTGCATTTATGCAAAAGAGCCCTGAAAGCCTTTCTCTTGTAATAAGCCCGCATGTAAATATTGCATCTCGTGGTGTGGCTTGCGAGTGCGGTGTGTACTCACGCTTGTTTTGACGAATCAAGCAGAGGAGGAGTCTTCACCAAAGATACGAGGACGAGTTCATCGAAGGTGCTGATCGTGAGGTCTTGATCGGTCGGTTGCTCGTGGCGAATCGATGGGGTGCCACTACCGTTTATGTTCATTCTTTGTTTATTTCCTATGTTAGCCTGCGTGGCTCAATATTTGTAAACTTCGACCTTAAGGTCAAAACCATTATTTGATTATCAAAGTTAACCGTTTATGTTATTATTCGCTTGTATGGAGCGATTGCCATCTTTGTTGACTTGTGTGCACTAGCATGATCCCGGCTAGTCGTTAAACCTGAGGGTCCCGAACCGTAGTTTTGGGTCCCGACAAAAGTGGTATCGAGCCATCCGATTGTAGGTCTAGACCTTAGTTAGATTGGCCGTTCGAGTGTCCAAATTATTTTTTAGAGAAAATTAACTTACAAGACTAAATGAATTGCTTAACTCCTCTTATATCTCTCTTGACTCATCTATTGCTACAATTTCTTTCCTCTCCCATTTGTTTTAACGTGGTTCTTACCTCTTATGCATCTTGACAGATGCCTTACCTTGAGACCTTTGGAGATTGCAACGGAGGACTTGCCGCAGAGTGGGAATTCTTTCGCAGACACTTGAGGCTTCGACGCCCGATGTACCGAGGCGGTGAGTACATAGTCAATGGGACGGATCGTGGTATAGTCTGCCGCTTTGACGGTCACGCCAGAGGAACACTAGAGGTAGCCGACCTTTGGACATCTCGGTCGGGAGGATCACCTTCACACAAGGAATCCAGAGTCATCACGCTTGGCCATACTCGAAGTTCGCCACATCTCTGGAAGAACTGCAGAACACCGTCTTCGCTACCATCCCGAGGCGCTTCAGGAGCTATCCGCGCACTTTCCGTCTACAAGCGGGAGGGCAATGCCACGATGGTACATCGCACGATTCACATTTGCTTTCGGGAGTCGTGGAGATGGCCGCCACCGAGGTGAGGTCGCCTATCGAACTGGGAAGAAGCGAAGAAAGGATCGCCGTGCTAGAGCACGCTCTCTATGGTCAAGATGAGCTAGAGGGCGATCAAGAGGAAGATCCGGAAGAACCGAAGAAGTCGAAGAAGACCGGAGGAGATTCCAGAGGATCCAATGAGCTCCTGACGGCCAGAGGAGCAGACTGCACACCAAGACACTGCTCTGCTTGCACGATTAGGGCATCGAGAACCGGCCATGAGATGCCGGCTCACTTGAGTCTACACGGCGAGAGCGCGATGTGTGGCTGGGCTTTCTCGAGTAGCTAGTTTAAGTTCCGTCTAGTCGGGCTTAGCAGATTTCCCTTTTCATAGTCGCCCTTTAGGCGGTAGCTTGTGTGCTTAGGTTCGCTTTATTTTCTGTGTGCAAGTGTGAGTGCAAAAGCCCTTAGGCATTTGTTGCGACCATGCTATTAAGCTATTAATGAAGATTATTTTATTGAAGTTTCTTGAGATGTGTTTGTTGGGATTAATCTACTTTCCCGTCTAGTTCTTAACTCATCTTGTGCTCTCTACCTTATCGACCCATGGAACCTCACCGGATGGTTCGGACTCGCCATCTGCCGCAAGTGGATCCGGAGCTCAAGGATCAGCGAGTAACGAGCAAACCCCTCACGGGGCGGTACCACCCCAAGCACCTCCTATTGACTTGCGAACTTGAGCTTTCATGGCAAAGACAAACTCGATGATGTATACGATGATGAACGGATGCGAGACCATGAACAACAACAACAACAACAACAACAATCGTCGGGAGGAGCCCGGTCACTCATGGTCATCGGGGACCATCAAGTTGGTGAATTCATGAGGACCCGTCCGCCAACTTTCTCTGGACATGTCACGCCCGAGAGGCGATGATTGGCTTCGTGATTGAGAGGAAGCTGCCGATCACCCAATGCGGCGATCATGAGAAGGTTTTGTATGCCACCCATCGGATGGGGCGAGGCTGGCGAGTGGTGGGAGAACTTCTGCGGCACATGGAGCACCGAGAATATCACTTGGGAAGAATTCTCCGACTTTTCGCGATATCACGCACTCAAGGCATCATGGATTTGAAGAAGGATGAGTTCCGCTCTCAAGCAAGGGGTATGTCGATGTTGACTACGAATAAGTTTTCCCAACTAGCTCGCTATGCTCGAGAGGATGTCGCTAAGCTGTGTCTCGCCAGAGTCGCTTCTTGAAGGGATGAACTCGAGGTCGCAAGTCATCGCTTGCCCACACCTTCCTGACTTCCAGAGTTGGTTAACAAGGCATTGGTTATGGAAGACAAACGCAAGGCTGGAGGACCACCATAGCGTGGGATGATTGAGAAGGAAGCCATCGGCCACAACAACAGAGGGCAAGAGTGGTGCCACAGTTAGTTTAATCGTTTCGACCACGAGTACTTCGGGACACTGCACCGCCTTGACACCTCGTCCTTTTGTTGAATTCTCGTAACCCTACACCATCAACCCCACCCGAGGAACAACAACCGCAGAGTGAACCAAGAGTGTGTTACAATTGCCGTCGGCCAGGCATTTGCTAATCGGTGTCCTCGAAGGAACTATCACCCCCGTCCGCTTCAACCTTGGAGCAACACCTGCCAAGACCCCAACGCAGAACAACCAAGGAGTTTCTCAGGGAACCAGTCAACCAGGAGGAGCGCCTCAGTCCGTTGTCAGAGGTCGTGTTAATCACGTCACTTTGGAAGGAGCCCAGGAAGCACCAGACGTCGTACTGGGTAAGTTCCTAGTGAATTCAGTACCTGCTTCCGTTCTGTTTGATTCTGGAGCTTCGCATTCGTTTGTTTCTGGAGTTTTTGCAACCAAGAATAAATTGGAAGTTATGCATCTTAAGCGTACTCTGTTAGTCCGATGCTTTGCAGCGAGCTAAGTTCTAATGTGGGTTGTTTAGGGGCTAAGTTACTCATAGCTGGAGTTGAGTTTCTAGCTAACCTAATTATTCTAGACACCCAAACCATAGATGTCATCCTTGGCATGGATTGGTTAACCAAGCACAAAGCCGTGCTAGATTGTGGCCGAAGAGCCGTTACAATCGAGGATACCAAAGGAAACAAAGTGGAGTTCCTAGCTACCTCAGTGCGTAATGGGCATTTGTTAGTCAATAGCCTGAAGACCGTCCCGTTGGAAGATGTGCGGTCGTCAAGGAGTATCGGATGTATTCCCGGAAGAGTTACGGGGATGCCACCGGATCGTGACATCGAGTTTGTCATCGATCTAGTGCGAGAACAGCTCCCATCTCAAAGAGACCCTATCGGATGCCGGTAGATGAGTTAGTAGAGATGAAGAAAGCAGATAGAAGAACTTTTGGAGAAAGGTTTTGTGAGGCCTAGTTAAATGCGCCTTGGGGAGCACCGGTCTTGTTTGTCAAGAAGAAGGATGGAAGCATGAGGATGTGCATCGACTCTAGGGCTCTCAATGAAGTCACTATCAAGAATAAGTACCCATTGCCGGATAGATGATCTGTTTGATCAAATGAAGGGCCGAGTGTTCTCGAAGATCGACTTGCGATCGAGGTTACCATCGATTGAAGATCTGTCCCAAGGATATACCTAAGACCGCTTTCAACGCGGTATGGACATTATGAGTTCCTAGTCATGTCCTTTGGTGCGACCAACGCCCTGCCTATTTCATGAACATGATGAATAAGGTATTCATGGAGTATCTGGACAAGTTTGTAGTCGTATTCATTGATGACATTTTGGTTTACTCCAAATCGGAAGAAGAACATCTTTGAACACCGAGATTAATCCTAGAAGCTCGGGGAGCATCGATTGTATGCTAAGTTTAGCAAGTGTGATTTACGGAAGAAGGAAGTGGACTTCCTTGGTCATGTAATGGCAATTTGCGAGAATGTGATTGACCCCTGAGAAGGTAAAAGCTGTATTACATTGGGAACAGCCCAAGACTGTCACTCAGATTCGCAGTTTCTTGGGATTAGCAGGATATTATCGTCGTTTCATTGAAGGATTCTCATCAATTGCTAAACCTCTTACGCAATTGTTGAAGAAAGAGAAAAAGTTTACTGGACCCCAGCTTGTGAGGAAAGTTTTCAAAAATTGAAGAAGCGTTTGACTTCAGCCCCAGTGCTGATTTTGCCGGATATCCGTAAGGATTTTGATATCTATTGTGATGCTTCGCGTCAAGGATTAGGATGTGTCCTGATGCAAGAAGGAAGAGCTGTCGCTTACGCGTCAAGGCAGTTAAGACCGCATGAAGAAAATTACCCTACCCATGATCTAGAATTAGCCGCCGTGGTACATGCTTTGAAGATTTGGCGTCATTACCTCATCGATGTCATTTGTGAGGTATACACAGATCATAAGAGCTTGAAATATATTTTCACTCACCGACTGAATATGAGGCAGAGGAGATGGCTAGAGTTGATAAAGGATTATAATCTTGGAATCCATTACCATCCTGGTAAAGCCAATGTCGTTGCAGATGCTTTGAGCCGTAAGAGTCACTGCAATGCTCTGGAAGTGAAAGAGCCTTGTTCAGAACTACAAGAAGAATTCCAGAAGCTGAAGCTAGAAGTAGTGTCTGAAGGATTCGTAGCAAACTTGGAAGTGCAGTCTACTTTGGAGAAGCAGATTCACGAAGCTCAGCCGAAAGACTCAGAGTTCTCCGACATTAAGAAGAAGATGATGAAGGGAAGTTCAAGGACTTCACGGTGGATGACCGGGACATCTTGTGGATCAATGGGCGTATCTGCGTTCAGATATTGATGGATTGAGGCGGTGATTTTGAAGGAGGCCCATGACTCAAAGTATTCGATTCACCTGGTAGTACTAAGATGTATCGGGATGTTAAGAATAGGTTTTGGTGGCGAATCTGAAGCGAGGCGTCGCGAGTTAAATCGCCTTGTGCGACGTGTGTCAAAAGTTAAAGCAGAACATCGAGGCCGCAGGTCTGTTGCAACCCTTGAAGATTCAGAATGGAAGTGGGAAGAAATCGGAATGGATTTCATTACGGTTTACCCAAGACTCACTCGGGTTACGATTCGATTTGGGTAATAGTGGATCGTTTGACTAAAGTTGCCCATTTCTTACAGTCAAAACCACGCACTCAGAGATCGTCTAGCGAGTGTACATGTCAAAGATTTTCAGTTTGCATGGTGTACCTAAGAAGATAGTGTCGGATCGAGGATCTCGGTTCACCTCCGATTTTGGCGAGTTTGCCGAAGCTTTAGGGACTCACCTAAATTTCGATCTCGCATATCATCCCAGACGGATGGATGGTGAAAGGTTAACCAGATATTGGAAGATATGTTGAGAGCACGTGCCCTAGCAAATGCTACCCGTTGGGATAAGAGTTTACCATATGCGAAATTCTCGTACAACAACAGATTATCAAGCGGTTTACAAATGTCACCGTTTGAAGCTTTGTATGGTCGTGCTTGCGTAAACCCGTTGAAGCTGGTCGAAACCGCCGAACGCATGATCTTTGGTCGGATATTATTCAAGAAGCGTAAGAGCAAGTGTCCATGATCGAGAGAGGCTAAAGATAGCTCAATCGAGACAAAAGAGTTATGCCGATAATCGCCGCCGTGATCTCGATTTGAGCCGAAGATTTTGTGTATCTCCGAGTTCGCCCCTCGAGGTGTGAAAAGGTTCCACGCCAAAGGAAGCTTGCCCCTCGGTATGTTGGTCCGTTCAAGATTTTGGATCGCCGTGGAGAAGTAGCTTATCGCTTGGGCCGCATGCCGCTAGCGGAGTCCATGATGTCTTTCATGTCTCTCGATTGAAGAAGTGTCTTCGTCTTGGGAAGAACAAGCACCGTTAGAGTCAATTGAACTAAAGAAGACCTCACCTACAAAGAACAACCGGTCAAGATTTTGGATGTCATGAGCGTCGGACCGAAGCAAGACATTCGTTTTTGCAAAGTGCGATGGAGCCACCACTCGGAAGGTGAAGCAACGTGGGAGCGTGAAGAAGAGTTGAAAGCCGAGTTCCCTGACCTTTTCTCCATTTAGCTTTGAATCTCGGTCGAGATTCCTTTAAGGGGGAGGTTTGTAACATCCCAATTTTTTGAGCTTTAAAAATCATTTGAATAGTTGGTAGAGAGAGAGTCCACCATTTGGATTTATTTGAATTTAAATTAAAAGCTTAATATTGGACCTTTAGTAACAAAACAATTTAATATGAATAATTCCAACATGAACATTAGTCAAAACTATTTTATTTGGATTCTATGAGCTTGGATATATTTTCTAGAATTTTCGGAATTTTTCCAAGGTCTTTTGCTATTTTCCATTGCTTATTTGAATTTCGGTATTTTATTAAAAAGGAAAAGCTATTTAAATCTCCAAATGGAATTGGGCCAATTCCTTCGCCCATCCTGTTCATCTCAGCCCAAACCCTCCTCCACCGTTGGATCAACGCCGAAGCGGTTAGATCTCACCTTGCATGTGAGCCTCTCTCTCTCTCTCTCGGCGTGTGGACCCCACCACCTTCGCCTCGCGCGTTCTTCTCGTGGCAGACGACTGCACAAGAACCGCTTATTAGCGGTCAACGCCGAAGCTTCACGCTGGCGCCTCAACCTCCCGTTCCTCCGCAAGTGCGCACGACCTCCACGACCACGCCGCCACCTCAAGACCCCCTCATCCCGCGGCCGGTTGCGCCACGTTCATAGAATTGCCGCCGCCACGACCTCCACGCAGCCGCCGCCTCGGAGCTCCCCGGCCCCTATAAAAGGCACCCCCGGGATCGCACCGCCCTCCTTTTCCCAAACCCCCAACCCACACCTCCTCCCGAGCCCCAGCGCCGCCAGAATTTGAGTTTTAGAGCTCCTCGCCGGTGGAATTTCTTTTCGACACGCCGCCCAGTAGCCGCCAGCGCGTCCGGGAGCACGCCACCGAAGTTCGCCATCGCCTCCTCTACCTCCGGACCCCTCGCCGTCGCTTAGGCCTCACCGGGCTTTGTCTGACAAAACCCGAGCCGCCGCGCTCCGACCTCGCCGCCGCCACCACCGTCCACCTCAACCACCCGGAGGTACCTCTTCGTGTTCGCAATAGCGTTAGCTACGCGGTACCACCCATTCTCACCGGCGAAGCCGCCGTTCATGGGACCCTTGGTTCCGTCTTGCGCCGCCCTCGCCGCCGTCCACGTCAGCGTCCAGCTCGGCCCCGTGCTTGCGTGTCCGCCCAGGTGGCGCCGCGTCAGCGCCCGCGTGTGCGCCACGTGAGTGCCCACGTGGTCGTCCAGGCCGGCCCAGATCCAGTGGCTCGGTGGACTTGGTCGCGTGGCGGGTCACTGACATGTGGGTCCCACATGTCAGTTAATTCTTTAATTCTTTTAAATTTCCGGAAATCCTTCGCTGACGTCACCTTGCGCAATAATTAGAATTTCCTTTAGAAAAACAATTCGGGAAAATTGTTAAATAACAGATTTAGGTTTAAATTTGTAAAATTCATAACTTTTGCATCCAAACTCCAAATTGGGTGTTTCAAATTTCTAAATTCATATAAAATTAAGATCTAGCTCATCAAACCAAAATTTTTTTAAATTTGATTTTGTTTAAATTTAGAAATTCATTTAAATTTCGAGTTAAGTTAAAACTTGTAAAATTCATATCTTTTGAATCCTAACTCCAAATCCATCCATTCAAATTCCTAAATTTGTCTAAAATCCAGATCTATCTATTGGAGCTTTTTATTTATTTTATTGGAGTTATTTGCTTCTGGTTTTTATTTAGTTTGTTTGTTTGTGTCGTTTGCGAGTAGACTTCGACGCTGCTGGAAGAGTTGAAGAAGAAGGACCTTTCCAAGACCAAGATCAATTCCTAGATCCTTTTCAAGGCAAGCTATGCCCTTGACCATCTTGCTTCCCAGTTTTATAAAAGTATCTTGATTCAAATTACTGCATCTTAATTCAAGTATTTATTTAAATGTTTTGGGTGTAGTAGTTAATTCCAAATTGTTATGTCTTCCTTGTGTAATTGTTATGCCATGATCCTTTGTCACCCTAGTTGATATTTAGTTGGTAATTATTGTAGCACCAACGTGGGTTGGTTAATCTGAGTAGATTGCTTAGCCATGCCACGAATCTTTTGTCATGTAGATTGCTATATAAATTTGACTAAGTGAATATGCAACTATGTGATAAAAGCTATGTGTACTATGTGTCTTTGTGACATGTGTTGCACTTAAAACCAATGGGGTGGTAAAAGGATTGGGCCGAGGCAAGTGGTGGAAGCTGTGTGAAAGGGTGGGTGTGTGGCTGTGTGGACTATGTGAATATTAATCGTGTGTATGCGTGTGATGGCATGTGGAAGTCTTGCCTTGGTCAATTAAGGACCTCACCATGTGCTCTAAAGAACTGAGCTTCTGTGCGACCACATGTCTTTTGAGACAGGCCTAGCATAGTAAGATAAGGTATCTGAAATGCTTTGTTATGATTAGTGTTAGCTACACTAATTGTATCTTGTGGGTAAAGTGTACAAACCTCTGCAGAGTGTAACTTAATCTATTGAATAGCGCGTCATGATCATGGACAATGCTCGGGGATTTGACACTAGGGTAGATTTTCATAAAGCGTGTGGGAAGGGAGCTATGTGAATAAATCATTTAGCTATGTGAATAACCCGTTAGACTGTGTGTGTCTTTGTGAAATAACTTGTTAAAATGATTATTGTCTATTTGTTTTACTGTCTTTAATCTATTAAATTGTATTCAATTGCAAAAGTTGCATTTATGCAAAAGAGCCCTGTAAAGCCTTTCTCTTGTAATAAGCTTTGCATGTAAATATTGCATCTCGTGGTGTGGCTTGCGTAGTACGGTGTGTACTCACGCTTGTTTTGACGAATCAAGCAGAGGAGGAGTCTTCACCAAAGATACGAGGACGAGTTCATCGAAGGTGCGATCGTGAGGTCTTGATCGATCGGTTGCTGTGGCGAATCGATGGGGTGCCACTACCGTTTATGTTCATTCATTGTTTATTTCCTATGTTAGCCTGCGTGGCTCAATATTTGTAAACTTCGACCTTAAGGTCAAAACCATTATTTGATTATCAAAGTTAACCGTTTATGTTATTATTAAGCTTGTATGGGCGATTGCCATCTTTGTTGACCTTTGTGTGCACTAGCATGATCACAGGCTAGTCGTTAAACCTGAAGGGTCCCGAACCGTAGTTTTGGGTCGAATTCGATTTTGATGGGTGGCATACAAAACCTTCTCATGATCGTTGCATTGGGTGATCGGTAGCTTCGCTGCTCAGCGCATGGACTAACAGAGTACGCTTAAGATGCATAACTTCCAATTTATTCTTGGTTGCAAAAACTCCGTAAACAAGCGAATGCGAAGCTCGTAATCAAAGTAGCAGGCAGTCATGAATTCACTAGGAACTTACCCAAGACGACGTCCGGTGCTTCTCGGCTCCTTCCAAAGTGACGTGATTAACACGACCTCTGACAACGGACTGAGGCGCTCCTCCTGGTTGACTGGTTCCCTGAGAAACTCCTTGGTTGTTCTGCGTTGGGGTCTTGGCAGGTGTTGCTCCAAGGTTGAAGCGGACGGGGGTGATAGTTCCCTTCTGAGGACACTGATTAGCAAAATGCCTGGTGCCGACGGCAATTGTAACACACTCTTGGTTCACTCTGCGGTTGTTGTTCCTGGGTGGGGTTGGTGGTGTAGGGTTACGAGAATTGAACAAAAGGACGAGGTGTCAAGGCGGTGCGGGTGTCTGAAAGTACTCGTGGTCGAAGCGATTAAGCTATTTGTGGCACCACTCTTGCCCTCTGTTGTTGTGGTGATGGCTTCCTTCTTTGAATCATCCCACGCTATGTGGTCCTCCAGTTCCTTGCGTTTGTCTTCCATAACCAATGCCTTGTTAACCAACTCTGGAAATGCAGGAAGGTGTGGGCAAGCGGTGACTTGCGACCACGAGTTGATCCCTTCAAGAAGCGACTCTGGCGAGACACAGCCGGAGCGACATCCTCTGGAGCATAGCGAGCTAGTTGGGAAAACTTATTGGGTAGTCGATCATCGACATACCCCTTGCTTGAGAGCGGAACTCATCCTTCTTCAAATCCATGATGCCTTCAGTGCACGGATCTTGGCGAAAAAGTCATGAGAATTCTTCCCAAGTGATATTTCTGCGGTGCTCCATGTGCTTGCAAGTTCTCCCACCACTCGCCAGCCTACGCCCTCCATCGATGGGTGGCATACAAAACCTTCTCATGATCGCTGCATTGGGTGATCAGCAGCTTCCTCTCAATCACGAAGCCAATCATCGACCTCTCGGGCGTGACATGTCCAGAGAAAGTTGGCGGACGGGTCCTCATGAATTCACCAACTTGGATGGTCCCCGATGACCATGAGTGGTGGGGCTCCTCCCGACGATTGTTGTTGTTGTTGTTGTTGTTGTTCATGGTGCGCATCGGTTCATCATCGTATACATCATCGAGTTTGTCTTTGCCATGAAAGCTCAAGTTCGCAAGTCAATAGGAGGTGCTTGGGGTGGTCTTGCTCCGTGAGGGGTTTGCTCGTTACTCACGATCCTTGAGCTCCGGATCCACTTGCGGCAGTATGGCGAGTCTGAACCATCTGGTGAGGTTCCATGGGTCGAGATAAGGTAGAGAGCACAAGATGAGTTAAGAACTAGGCGGGAAGTAGATTAATCCCAACAAACACATCTCAAGAAACTTGAATAAAATAATCTTCATTAATAGCTTAATAGCATGGTCGCAACAAATGCCTAAGGGCTTTTGCACTCACACTTGCACACAGGAAAATAAAGCGAACCTAAGCACACAAGCTACGCCTAAAGGGCGACTATGAAAAGGAAGCGGCTAAGCGACTAGACGGAACTTAAACTAGCTACTCCTCGAGAAAGCCCGCTTGACCACGGCTTGCGCTCGCCTAGTGTAGACTCAAGAAGTGGTGGCATCCTCATGAATCGGTTCTCGATGCCGAGGCTGGTGCAGCGGGAGAGAGTGTCTTTGGAGTCGCAGTCTTGTTAGCTCCTCTGGTGTCTTGAGCTCATTGGATCCTCTGGAATCTCCTCTGGGTCTTCTTGACTTCTTACGGTTCTTGGATCTTCCTCTTGATCGTCCTCTAGCTCATCTTGACCATAGAGAGCGTGCTCTAGCACTGGCGATCCTTTCTTGGCTTCTTCCCAGTTCGATAGGCGCACCTCGGCTCGGTGGCAGCCATCTCCAAATGACTCCTCTGAAAGTGTGAATCGTGCAGATGTACCATCGTGGCATTGCCCTCCCGTTTGTAGGCGGAAAGTGCGCGGATAGCTCCCTGAGCGCTACGGGATGGTAGCGGAAGACGGTGTTGCAGTTCTTCCGCGTAGATGTGGCAGACTCGGAGTATGGCCAAGCGTGATGACTCCTGGATTCCTTGTGTGAAGGTGATCCTCCTGACTGAGATGTCCAAAGGCTGGCTACCTCTAGTGTTCCTCCTGGCGTAGACCGTCAGGCGGCAGACTATACCACGATCCCGTCCATTGACCATGTACTCACTGCCTCGGTACATCGGGCAATCGAAGCCTCAAGTGTCTGCAAAGAACTTCCCTGACTCTGCGGCAAGTCCTCCGTTGCAATCTCCAAAGGTGCGAAGGTAAGGCATCTGTCAAGACAGATAAGAGGTAAGAACCACGTTAAAACAATGGGAGAGGAAAGAAATTGTAGCAATAGATGAGTCAAGAGAGATATAAGAGGAGTTAAGCAATTCATTTAGTCTTGTAAGTTAATTTTCTCTAAAAAATAATTTGGACACTCGAACGGCCAATCTAACTAAGGTCTAGACCTACAGTCAGTATGGCTCTGATACCACTTTTGTCGGGACCCAAAACTACGGTTCGGGACCCTCAGTGTTTAACGACTAGCCTGTGGTCATGCTAGTGCACACGGTGTCAACAAAGATGGCAATCGCTCCATACAAGCGAATAATAACATAAACGGTTAACTTTGATAATCAAATAATGGTTTTGACCTTAAGGTCGAGTTTACAAATATTGAGCCACGCAGGGCTAACATAGGAAATAAACAAAGCAATGAACATAAGCGGTAGTGGCACCCCATCGATTCGCCACGAAGCAACCGACCGATCAAGACCTCACGATCAGCACCTTCGATGAACTCGTCCTCGTATCTTTGGTGAAGACTCCTCCTCGCTTGATTCGTCAAAACAAGCGTGAGTACACACCGTACTCGCAAGCCACACCACAGAGATGCAATATTTACATGCAGGCTTATTACAAGAGAAAGGCTTTCTGTGGCTCTTTTGCATAAATGCAACTTTTGCAATTGAATACAATTTAATAGATTAAAGACAGGTAAAACAAATAGACAATAATCATTTTAACAAGTTATTTCACAAAGACACACACAGTCTAACGGGTTATTCACATAGCTAAATGATTTATTCACATAGCTCCCTTCCCACACAGTTTTATGAAAATCTACCCCTAGTGTCAAATCCCGAGCATTGTCCATGATCATGACGCGCTATTCAATAGATTAAGTTACACTCTGCAGAGGTTTGTACACTTTACCCACAAGATACAATTAGTGTAGCTAACACTAATCATAACAAAGCATTTCAGATACCTTATCTTACTATGCTAGGCCCGTCTCAAAACAGACATGTGGTCGTACAGGAAGCTCAGTTCTTTAGAGCACATGGTGAGGTCCTTAATTGACCAAGGCAAGACTTCCACATGCCATCACACGCAGACACTGATTAATATTCACATAGTCCACACACCACACAGATCCACCCGTTCACACAGTTTCCACCACTTGCCTCGGCCCAATCCTTTTACCACCCCATTGGTTTTAAGTGCAACACATGTCACAAAGACACATAGTACACACAGTTTTTATCACATAGTTGCATATTCACTTAGTCAAATTTATATAGCAATCTACATGACAAAAGATTCGTGGCATGGCTAAGCAATCTACTCGTACTAACCAACCCACGTTGGTGCTACAATAATTACCAACTAAATATCAACTGGGTGACAAAGGATCATGGCATAACAATTACACAAGGAAGACATAACAATTTGGAATTAACTACTACACCCAAAACATTTAAATAAATACTTGAATTAAGATGCGATAATTTGAATCAAGATACTTTTATAAAACTGGGAAGCAAGATGGTCAAGGGCATAGCTTGCCTTGAAAAGGATCTAGGAATTGATCTTGGTCTTGGAAAGGTCCTTCTTCTTCAACTCTTCCAAAGAAATCGAAGTCTACTCGCAAAGCGACACAAACAAACAAACTAAATAAAAACCAGAAGCAAATAACTCCAATAAAATAAATAAAAAGCTCCAATAGATAGATCTGGATTTTAGACAAATTTAGGAATTTGAATGGATGGATTTGGAGTTAGGATTCAAAAGATATGAATTTTACAAGTTTTAACTTAACTCGAAATTTAAATGAATTTCTAAATTTAAACAAAATCAAATTTAAAAAAATTTTGGTTTGATGAGCTAGATCTTAATTTTATATGAATTTAGAAATTTGAAACACCCAATTTGGAGTTTGGATGCAAAAGTTATGAATTTTACAAATTTAAACCTAAATGTTATTTAACAATTTTCCGAATTGTTTTTCTAAAGGAAATTCTAATTATTGCGCAAGGTGACGTCGTGAAGGATTTCGGAAATTTAAAAGAATTAAAGAATTAATCGACATGTGGGACCCACATGTCGTTGACCCTCCACAGTGGACCAAGTCCACCGAGCCATCGATCTCGGCACCGGCGACCACGTGGGCACTCACGTGGCGCACCTTTGGCGCCGACACGGCGCCACTGGCGGACACGCAAGCACGGGCCGAGCCGACGCCGACGTGGACGGCATGGCGGCGGCGCACAAGACGGAACCAAGGGTCCCGTGACCATGGCTTCGCCGGCGAGAATGGGTGGTACCGGCGTGTAGCTAACGCTATTGCGAACACGAAGAGGTACCTCCGGTGGTTGAGGTGGGCGGTGGTGGCGGTGGCGAGGTCTGAGCGGCGGCGGCTCGGGTTTTGTTTTGACAAAGCGCCCGGTGAGGCCTAGGCGCGGCGAGGGGTCCGGAGGTAGAGGAGGCGATGGCGAACTTCGGTGGCGTGCTCGACGACGCCGCTGGCTACGGCGGCGGCAGATCAAGAAATTCCACCGCGGCGAGGAGCTCTAAAACTCAAATTGCGGCGGCTGGGGCTCGGGAGGAGGTGTGGGTTGGGGTTTGGGAAAAGGAGGGCGGTGCGATCCGGGGTGCCTTTATAGGCCGGGAGCTCGAGGCGGCAGCTGCGTGGAGGTCGTGGCGGCGGCAAGCAGGAACGTGGCGCAACCGCCATGGGATGAGGGGTTGAGGGGTGGCGGCGTGGTCGTGGAGGTCGTGGCGCACTTGCGGAGGAACGGGAGGTTGAGGCGCCCAGCGTGAAGCTTCGGCGTTGACCGCTAATAAGCGATTCTGCTGGTCGCGTGCATGGAGAAGAACGCGCGAGGACGAAGGTGGTGGGGTCCACACGTCGAGAGAGAGAGAGCGAGGTTCAGGCATGGGCAGAGATCTAACCGCTCGGCGCTGATCAACAGTGGAGGAGGGTTTGGGCTGAGATGAACAGGATGGGCGAAGGAATTGCCCAATTCCATTTGGAGATTTAAATAGCTTTTCCTTTTTAATAAAATACCGAAATTCAAATAAGCAATGGAAAATAGCAAAAGACCTTGGAAAAATTCCAGAAAATTCTAGAAAATATATCCAAGCTCATAGAATCCAAATAAAATAGTTTTGACTAATGTTCATGTTGGAATTATTCATATTAAATTGTTTTGTTACTAAAGGTCCAATATTAAGCTTTTAATTTAAATTCAAATAAATCCAAATGGTGGACTCTCTCCCTACCAACTATTCAAATGATTTTTAAAGCTCAAAAAATTGGGATGTTACATTCAGATTCGCTTGTTTTCGAGTTTTTGCAACCAAGAATAAATTGGAAGTTATGCATCTTAAGCGTACTCTGTTAGTCCAATACCGAGCGAGCTAAGTTCTAATGTGGGTTGTTTAGGGGCTAAGTTACTCATAGCTGGAGTTGAGTTTCTAGCTAACCTAATTATTCTAGACACCCAAACCATAGATGTCATCCTTGGCATGGATTGGTTAACCAAGCACAAAGCCGTGCTGGATTGTGGTCAAGAGTCATATAATCGAGGATACCAAAGGAAACAAAGTGGAGTTCCTAGCTACCTCAGTGCGTAATGGGCATTTGTTAGTCAATAGCCTGAAGACCGTCCCTGTTGGAAGATGTGCCAGTCGTCAAGGAGTATCCAGATGTATTCCCAGAAGAGTTACGTGGATGCCACGGATCGTGACATCGAGTTTGTCATCGATCTAGTGCGAGAACGACTCCCATCTCAAAGAGACCCTATCGGATGCGGTAGATGAGTTAGTAGAGATGAAGAAAGCAGATAGAAGAACTTTTGGAGAAAGGTTTTGTGAGGCCTAGTTAAATCGCTTTGGGGAGCACCGGTCTTGTTTGTCAAGAAGAAGGATGGAAGCATGAGGATGTGCATCGACTAAGGGCTCTCAATGAAGTCACTATCAAGAATAAGTACCCATTGCCCGGATAGATGATCTGTTTGATCAAATGAAGGAGCCGAGTGTTCTCGAAGATCGACTTGCGATCGAGTTACCATCGATTGAAGATCTGTCCCAAGGATATACCTAAGACCGCTTTCTCAACGCGGTATGGACATTATGAGTTCCTAGTCATGTCCTTTGGTGCGACCAACGCCCGCCTATTTCATGAACATGATGAATAAGGTATTCATGGAGTATCTGGACAAGTTTGTAGTCGTATTCATTGATGACATTTTGGTTTACTCCAAATCGGAAGAAGAACATGTCTGAACACCTGAGATTAATCCTAGAGAAGCTCAGGGAGCATCAGTTGTATGCTAAGTTTAGCAAGTGTGATTTCTGGAAGAAGGAAGTGGACTTCCTTGGTCATGTAATGACATTTGCGCAGAGTAGTGATTGACCCGAGAAGGTAAAAGTCAGATTACATTGGGAACAGCCCAAGACTGTCACTCAGATTCGCAGTTTCTTGGGATTAGCAGGATATTATCGTCGTTTCATTGAAGGATTCTCATCAATTGCTAAACCTCTTACGCAATTGTTGAAGAAAGAGAAAAAGTTTACTGGACTGACTTGTGAGGAAAGTTTTCAAAAATTGAAGAAGCGTTTGACTTCAAATTTCAAAGGTTGATTTTGCTTGGGATATCCGTAAGGATTTTGATATCTATTGTGATGCTTCGCGTCAAGGATTAGGATGTGTCCTGATGCAAGAAGGAAGAGCTGTCGCTCACGCGTCAAGGCAGTTAAGACCGCATGAAGAAAATTACCCTACCCATGATCTAGAATTAGCCGCCGTGGTACATGCTTTGAAGATTTGGCGTCATTACCTCATCGGTAATCGCTGTGAGGTATACACAGATCATAAGAGCTTGAAATATATTTTCACTCAGTCAGACCTGAATATGAGACTGAGGAGATGGCTAGAGTTGATAAAGGATTATAATCTTGGAATCCATTACCACCCTGGTAAAGCCAATGTCGTTGCAGATGCTTTGAGCCGTAAGAGTCACTGGCAATGCTCTGGAAGTGAAAGAGCCTTGTTCGAACTACAAGAAGAATTCCAGAAGCTGAAGCTAGAAGTAGTGTCTGAAGGATTCGTAGCAAACTTGGAAGTGCAGTCTACTTTGGAGAAGCAGATTCACGGCTCGGTAGAAAGACTCAGAGTTCTCCGACATTAAGAAGAAGATGACAGAAGGGAAGTTCAAGGACTTCACAGTGGATGACCAGGACATACTGTGGATCAATGGACGTATCTGCGTTCCAGATATTGATGGATTGAGACAGCTGATTTTGAAGGAGGCCCATGACTCAAAGTATTCGATTCACCCTGGTAGTACTAAGATGTATCAGGATGTTAAGAATAGGTTTTGGTGGCGAATCAAACGAGACGTCGCGAGTTAAATCGCCTTGTGCGACGTGTGCCAAAAGTTAAAGCGAGAACATCGAGGCCAGCGGTCATTGCAACCCTTGAAGATTCCAGAATGGAAGTGGGAAGAAATCGGAATGGATTTCATTACCGGTTTACCCAAGACTCACTCGGGTTACGATTCGATTTGGGTAATAGTGGATCGTTTGACTAAAGTTGCCCATTTCTTACCAGTCAAAACCACGTACTCAGGAGATCGTCTAGCAGAGCTGTACATGTCAAAGATTTTCAGTTTGCATGGTGTACCTAAGAAGATAGTGTCAGATCGAGGATCTCAGTTCACCTCCCGATTTTGGCAGAGTTTGCACGAAGCTTTAGGGACTCACCTAAATTTCAGTACTGCATATCATCCCCAGACGGATGGACAGACTGAAAGGGTTAACCAGATATTGGAAGATATGTTGAGAGCCTGTGCCCTAGCAAATGCTACCCGTTGGGATAAGAGTTTACCATATGCGAAATTCTCGTACAACAACGATTATCAAGCCGTTTACAAATGTCACCGTTTGAAGCTTTGTATGGTCGTGCTTGCAGAACCCCGTTGAACTGGTCAGAAACCGCTGAACGTACAGTCTTTGGTCCGGATATTATTCAAGAAGCAGAAGAGCAAGTGTCCATGATCAGAGAGAGGCTAAAGATAGCTCAATCGAGACAAAAGAGTTATGCCGATAATCGTCGTCGTGATCTCGCCGAGCGAAGATTTTGTGTATCTCCGAATTCGCGCCTCGAGGTGTGAAAAGGTTCCACGCCAAAGGGAAGCTTGCCCTCGGTATGTTGGTCCGTTCAAGATTTTGGATCGCCGTGGAGAAGTAGCTTATCAGTTGGAGCTGCCGCAGTCGCTAGCGGGAGTCCATGATGTCTTTCATGTCTCTCAGTTGAAGAAGTGTCTTCGTGTGCCGGAAGAACAAGCACCGTTAGAGTCAATTGAACTAAAAGAAGACCTCACCTACAAAGAACAACCGGTCAAGATTTTGGATGTCGCAGAACGTCGGACCAGAAGCAAGACAGTTCGTTTTTGCAAAGTCTTGATGGAGCCACCACTCGGAAGGTGAAGCAACGTGGGAGCGTGAAGAAGAGTTGAAAGCCGAGTTCCCCAGCCTTTTCTCCAGCTAGCCTGAATCTCGGGGTCGAGATTCCTTTAAGGGGGGGAGGTTTGTAACATCCCAATTTTTTTCAGAGCTTTAAAAATCATTTGAATAGTTGGTAGGGAGAGAGAGTCCACCATTTGGATTTATTTGAATTTAAATTAAAAGCTTAATATTGGACCTTTAGTAACAAAACAATTTAATATGAATAATTCCAACATGAACATTAGTCAAAACTATTTTATTTGGATTCTATGAGCTTGGATATATTTTCTAGAATTTTTCGGAATTTTTCCAAGGTCTTTTGCTATTTTCCATTGCTTATTTGAATTTCGGTATTTTATTAAAAGGAAAAGCTATTTAAATCTCCAAATGGAATTGGCCAATTCCTTCGCCCATCCTGTTCATCTCAGCCCAAACCCTCCTCCACCGTTGGATCAACGCCGAAGCGGTTAGATCTCTTGCTGTGAGCCTCGCTCTCTCTCTCTCTCGACGTGTGGACCCCACCACCTTCGTCCTCGCCGCGTTCTTCTCACGCAGGACGCTGCCACAAGAACCGCTATTAGCGGTCAACGCCGAAGCTTCACGCTGCAGCGCCTCCAACCTCCCGTTCCTCCGCAAGCGCGACGACCTCCACGACCACGCCGCCACCCCGCAACCCCTCATCTCGCGGCCGGTTCGCCCACGTTCAGAATCGCCGCCGCCACGACCTCCACGCAGCCGCCGCCGAGCTCCCGCCCCTATAAAGGCACCCCGGATCGCACCGCCTCCTTTTCCCAAACCCCAACCCACACCTCCTCCCGAGCCCAGCGCCGCCGAATTTGAGTTTTAGAGCTCCTCGCACGGTGGAATTTCTCGACACGCCGCCGTAGCCGCCGCGTCGTCGGGAGCACGCCACCGAAGTTCGCCATCGCCTCCTCTACCTCCGGACCCCGCCGTCGCTTAGGCCTCACCGAGCGCCTTTGTCTGACAAAACCCGAGCCGCCGCCCGACCTCGCCGCCGCCACCACCGCCCACCTCAACCACCCGGAGGTACCTCTTCGTGTTCGCAATAGCGTTAGCTACACGCCGGTACCACCCATTCTCGCCGGCGAAGCCGCTGTTCACGGGACCCTTGGTTCCGTCTTGCGCCGCTCGCCGCCGCCCACGTCGGCGTCGGCTCGGCCCGTGCTTGCGTGTCCGCCAGTGGCGCCAGCGTCGGCAGGCAGTGCGCCACGTGAGTGCCCACGTGGTCGTCGGCCGGCCAGATCGATGGCTCGGTGGACTTGGTCCACCGTGAGCCGGGTCACTGACATGTGGGTCCCACATGTCAGTTAATTCTTTAATTCTTTTAAATTTCCGAAATCCTTCACGACGTCACCTTGCGCAATAATTAGAATTTCCTTTAGAAAAACAATTCGGAAAATTGTTAAATAATGATTTAGGTTTAAATTTGTAAAATTCATAACTTTTGCATCCAAACTCCAAATTGGGTGTTTCAAATTTCTAAATTCATATAAAATTAAGATCTAGCTCATCAAACCAAAAAATTTTTTAAATTTGATTTTGTTTAAATTTAGAAATTCATTTAAATTTCGAGTTAAGTTAAAACTTGTAAAATTCATATCTTTTGAATCCTAACTCCAAATCCATCCATTCAAATTCCTAAATTTGTCTAAAATCCAGATCTATCTATTGGAGCTTTTTATTTATTTTATTGGAGTTATTTGCTTCTGGTTTTATTTAGTTTGTTTGTTTGTGTCGTTTTATGAGTAGACTTCGATTTCTTTGGAAGAGTTGAAGAAGAAGGACCTTTCCAAGACCAAGATCAATTCCTAGATCCTTTTCAAGGCAAGCTATGCCCTTGACCATCTTGCTTCCCAGTTTTATAAAAGTATCTTGATTCAAATTACTGCATCTTAATTCAAGTATTTATTTAAATGTTTTGGGTGTAGTAGTTAATTCCAAATTGTTATGTCTTCCTTGTGTAATTGTTATGCCATGATCCTTTGTCACCCCAGTTGATATTTAGTTGGTAATTATTGTAGCACCAACGTGGGTTGGTTAGTACGAGTAGATTGCTTAGCCATGCCACGAATCTTTTGTCATGTAGATTGCTATATAAATTTGACTAAGTGAATATGCAACTATGTGATAAAAACTGTGTGTACTATGTGTCTTTGTGACATGTGTTGCACTTAAAACCAATGGGGTGGTAAAAAGGATTGGAACTGAGGCAAGTGGTGGAAACTGTGTGAAAGGGTGGACTGTGTGAACTGTGTGGACTATGTGAATATTAATCTGTGTGTCTGTGTGATGGCATGTGGAAGTCTTGCCTTGGTCAATTAAGGACCTCACCATGTGCTCTAAAGAACTGAGCTTCCTGTACGACCACATGTCTGTTTTGAGACGGGCCTAGCATAGTAAGATAAGGTATCTGAAATGCTTTGTTATGATTAGTGTTAGCTACACTAATTGTATCTTGTGGGTAAAGTGTACAAACCTCTGCAGAGTGTAACTTAATCTATTCGAATAGCCGCGTCCGCGGTCATGGACAATGCTCGGGGATTTGACACTAGGGGTAGATTTTCATAAAACTGTGTGGGAAGGGAGCTATGTGAATAAATCATTTAGCTATGTGAATAACCCGTTAGACTGTGTGTGTCTTTGTGAAATAACTTGTTAAAATGATTATTGTCTATTTGTTTTACCTGTCTTTAATCTATTAAATTGTATTCAATTGCAAAAGTTGCATTTATGCAAAAGAGCCCTGTAAAGCCTTTCTCTTGTAATAAGCCCGCATGTAAATATTGCATCTCGTGGTGTGGCTTGCGAGTACGGTGTGTACTCACGCTTGTTTTGACGAATCAAGCAGAGGAGGAGTCTTCACCAAACATACGAGGACGAGTTCATCGAAGGTGCTCGATCGTGAGGTCTTGATCCCGATCGGTTGCTCGTGGCGAATCGATGGGGTGCCACTACCGCTTATGTTCATTCTTTGTTTATTTCCTATGTTAGCCTGCGTGGCTCAATATTTGTAAACTTCGACCTTAAGGTCAAAACCATTATTTGATTATCAAAGTTAACCGTTTATGTTATTATTCGCTTGTATGGAGCGATTGCCATCTTTGTTGACCTTTGTGTGCACTAGCATGACCCAGGCTAGTCGTTAAACACAGAGGGTCCCGAACCGTAGTTTTGGCTCCCCTCTCTCATCCTGTGACGACGATTAGAATCTTAAAAAAAAAAGGGTCCTATAAGCATGTGCAACATGAAGCACGGTGATGAGAACTATTTGTTTGTAAGTGTTTCAAACAATTGATGTACCAGTTGCTTTGTGTCGTGTGAAATTCAACCACAAGAACAAGCTATAGTTTACATTTTACTACAAATGGTTCAAAAGCTAAGAGAAAAACCAAGAGAGCCACTTGAGCGGCATACATAAACAACGTACCAAACTCAACTACACCCACCGCTTACATACCAAACCCCCTCTAAACCACAACACCATCATAACACTTAACCATCCCAAGAGCCAAGAGCCCTTCTTGTCTTGGTGTCGCCATGGCCAAGAGCAAGGCGGCCAAGAACAACGCCGCAGTACCGCTCCTCGGCAAGTATGAG
The DNA here is from genome assembly GCA_036346405.1 of Phyllostachys edulis. Lineage (NCBI taxonomy): Eukaryota > Viridiplantae > Streptophyta > Magnoliopsida > Poales > Poaceae > Phyllostachys > Phyllostachys edulis. The sequence continues at coordinate 95,392,090 of CM070549.1, read as the reverse complement.
CTCAGTCGCGGACTCGCCGCAACACCTTCGCCAAGGTCTACCACACGCTCCCTCGCCGGCGGCGAGGCCATGGTAGTCAAGGTACTCGACAAGCCCAAGCTCGACGCCACCGGCATGGCCACACGCGTAGATAGTAAAAGTAGTTATACGATTAGTACTACTCGGAGCACGAAAGAAAATAGTATTGGTACCCGAAGTCGATCGAGATGTGGAGGAAATCGTACTTCGACTTCACGGCAACATTCTGATATAGTTTTTTATCTTCTTTACGGAGGTAAAAATAGAAGAAGTAAATATTATCATATGTACAACAAAATTCGTTCCACAAATTTTTGTCACGTGGTCAGCCACCTGGTCCGCCCCTATGATCAGACAAAACATTTGTTGTCGGGGGAGGGGTACTATCACATGTGACGAAATCATATCAAACAATATTTTTAGATGAAATCACATAATTTCATTCCAAAAATGTATTATCACATATACCAAATAGTTGTAATTAATTAGTCTTATTTAATTAGTCACATTTTACTTTGCAAATTAGTTAGTTGTATTTAATGAAGTCGTAATTTAATCGCGTAGTAACTAATTAGTCATAATTAATTAATCACATGTAATAAATTAATCCTAATTAATTATGGTTAATTAAATTTATTATTAATAAATCAGTCCTAATTAGTCATAGTTAGTTAGTCATAATTTTTCACTTACAGTTAGTTAGTCGTGATTAATTACTCGCAGGTTTGTTAGTCGTAATTAAAATTAAGTAACTAAAATAGTCATATTTAATTAACATAATAATTTAATCTTAATTAATTAGGATTCACTCAATAGTATTAATTAATTTATCGGCTAATTAGAAAGTCATTGTTAGTTAGTATTAAAAAAATAGTCGTAATTAATCAACCATAATTAATTAGCCCTAATTAATTAGCTAGGGTTAATTAAATACAAATATTTAGTTAATCCTAACTATGTTGTGCTAGTTAATTGGTCGTAATAATGTAACACCCTAGCTATTCGGAAGCCAAAATGTTTCCTAAAGAATCTAACATACAACCATATTGCGGAAGAATTTAAACATTATCTCATCTAATGGCATAAAGAGATCAACATATAATAGAACAAATGCAGGAATATAATCTGAATCCAACGACAGTTCACAAACTCCAATTATTCAAGTCTACCGAATCCACTAAGATAATTATATCAAAAGAGTAATCAAATATCACAAACAGTTATTTAATCAACCTTAACATAGAGAAAGATATAATCCATCATCAAACTCTATTTATTACAATTCATCACTTAACGAATGAAAGACAAAAACAAAATCATATTATTGAAACTTGAATATTGTGAAGTGAATGAATTATGTGTGTCTACTCCCTCCAAAGAATGTCATTATCAGCGATCACCTAGAATAAACAAACAAAGGCAAGAATGAGTCCGAGGCTCAGCAAGTACAAAGAATAATTTGAACTACACTGAATATGAACAATACAGTATCATTAAGAATATGAACATAGAACTGAAAAAAATATATGAATGAATGGAATGAATGGACTACACTTATGCTTATACCGGTATAACCAATGACACACCCGTTGGTGTTCACTTAGGCCCGCATTTAACAAAATGCGGGGATCCAAGGCCCGTATGAAGAACGTTTCATACGGGGATCCAAATCTGCCCACATTAGAATGGTAGGTCTTACGTGCCCATACTGGAATTGATGGGTCTTTATTTTCCACTCCCGTGGAAGAAACATGAACGAATGAATGAATGGAATGAATAATAAAAGACATCCTCTCTTTAAACATGGATTAACGGATATGAAAGGAACATGAAGCATTGAATCTACTCATGGATCATAGGAATAACAGTATGAATACAAGCACTCAGCATTCACCAACATTAAGAATTACAATGTACTTGCCTTCCGCTCTACGAAGCGTTATGAGGCAAGATAGATGCCGCTACACTCGAAATTCCCCCCTACACAAATTAAATACTTGAATAAAGAACCACGCGAACAGGACATCACTCGAAACACTTAATTGCAGCATGCTAAACCCAAGGTTCACAAAGTCGATCTACTCCATTAAACCGACAGATCTAGCAGGACAACAATCTGGACAGCAGTACTAAATAAATCATAACGTTTGATCTGTGACTCGAAACGAGGTGAGCTCAGATCCTAAGGAAGCATAACGAAAATATCTACAAAAGTCTAGTTGGTGAGATCTCCCAATTCGGCCAAAAATCCACGTTAACAGTCCTATGAAAGTCGAACATCCAAACTGTTTCATAGAACTACATAGCAGTAGAGAAATAGTCATATCTTTTGTTTTACAACTCCAAATTGAATGATCTTTATCATTCTGGAACGTTTGACAAAACTTCTACAACAACCTAGTTGGGTGGAAACCCTCAAATTGCACTTAACTTAATCAAATCTTAAAAGACAAATTGATAGTTAATTCACGTTAGGAATTCAGGACAGCAGGAAAGATTCTGCCATATCTTTTGAACCATAAATCAGAATTTAGTGTTCTTGGTGGCTACGAAAAGCTAAGAACAATTCCTAAACAACTATAGGAGATGGACATCTCAAATTTGGCTTCTAAGAACATGATATCAGCCACGCAACATTCTGGATAGAACCGAACTATTAGCAGCAGTCTTAATCGATTTCGCATCTATTCTGAATCAAACAGCGAGGGACGAATTTCGTTACCCTTGTAGAACCCTAGGAAGACGATGAACAAAAACTCACGAAGAAGCTCTCCTTCCTCTCCTTCTCCTCTCTCCTCCTTCCTTCCTCTTCCTTATGGTAGGGCAATCTGCATAGGGAAACAGGAGATAGCGATGGACAGCCAAGGCGTCTACTCTTATGTGGCTGAGTCTTAGAAAGGCGGTGGCAATATGTGATCTGAAAAAATCTGTGAGACTAGGGTTTGTGGCTTGATCCCTCTTCCTTGCCTTTGAGTGGGCTACCAGCCTTCCATGGGCCATGGGCCTCTAAGGCCGGCTCTTTCCCCCGCGTCTATGGGTTAGCGGCCCAAAACTCTCTCAAAAATCTGAATTTTGAACTTATTTTTATCTCTAAACTTTGTTGCATTCGATATTGAATAAATTTCTCTCTCCCGAATAATATTCTCTCTAATTGGAATTTGAGGTATTACAAATAAATTAGACGCAATTTATTTGTCCTAAATTTTTAACCGTAATAAATTAGGCTACATTAAGTACTATTAATTATTTAGTTGTAATTAACCAGGCTTAATCAAGAAGTTGTAAACTAGGGATAATTATACTGAGAATAAATGTGGAAAGTATTTTGAGCATGTTTTTGAAATTTCCCTCAAATCGATTATTTCATCTGCATACAAACAGTAGCATTAAAGGAATTTTTGAGAAAAATACAGAATTGATAAAATTCTAGAAAAATTATAAAAGCAAATACACCATGTTAGGGTCCTAAACAAAAATTATCATAATTTGTGAAGCTCATTTGCTATATTTAGAAATTCCAACAGCTCTTAGTCTTTTCTGGAAGAGGTATATATTTCCGCACCCATGCGGCCGAGAGGGGTATTTTCGCGCTCCTAGGGACCGTACGAGGCATTTTCGCACCTACTGGGAGCCAAACGAGGGGTATCTGTACCCCTGAGGACCGGACAAGGCCATGTGTCGCCCGCATGGCAAATTCGGTTCTCTAGGGCATGAATAATATGTCATTTTTGCCTTTGATGCGCGCCGGGGAGGGGGGAGTAGTTTGCTATTGCGCACACCAATGATGCCATTTTAGCAAAAAAAAAAACTCGTTGAAATGGAGGATGTACGGAGTGAGTCGAATGAAAATTCAGAGCTATGCATATACATCGCATATTCGATCTATCGAACCACTGTTAGTTTAGTTATTAATTGACCATTAATTCCCAATGATAATTAGTGGGGGCATGTACAATGGTATATACAACCGCTGTCTATAGTAATTTTTCATATCATCTATAAACAGTACTAAAAACAACTTCTATAATGGATTATCATTTTACATGCTTCTATAGACAACTTCTCCGTATATAACATGTCGTGTTTGATGATATTCTCTCATCCTGCGGCGATTAGAATCCTTAAAAAAAGGGGGAGGGGGTGTGTGTCCGATAAGCATGTGCAACATGAAGCACGGTGACTATAACTATTTGTTTGCAAGCGTTTCATACAATTGATGTACCAGTTGCTTCGTGTCTTGTGAAATTCAACCACAAGAACAAGCTATAGTTTACCACAGATGGTGCAAAAGCTAAGAGACAAAAACCAAGAGAGCCACTTGAGCGGCATACATAAACAACGTACCAAACTCAACCACCCCCACCCCCCATAAATACCAAACCCGCTCTAAACCACAACACCATCATAACACTTACCCATCCCAAGGCCTTCTTGTCTTGGTGTCGCCATGGCCAAGAGCAAGGCGGCCAAGAACAACGCCGCGCCGCTCCTCGGCAAGTACGAGCTCGGCGGCCTACTTGGCCGCGGCACCTTCGCCAAGGTCTACCACGCGCGCTCCCTCGCCGGCGGCGAGGCCGTGGCAATCAAGGTACTCGACAAGCCCGAGCTCGACGCCACCGGCATGGGCACGCGCGTGCTCCGTGAGGTCTCCGCCATGCGCCGCCTCCGCCACCCCAACGTGCTCCGCCTCCACGAGGTGCTCGCCACGCGCTCCAAGGTCTACCTCGTCATGGAGCTCGCGCCCGGCGGCGACCTCCTCTCCAGGCTCGCCTCCCTCCCGTCGCGCCGCCTCACCGAGCACGCGGCCCGCCGCGTCTTCCTCCAGCTCGTCTCCGCGCTCATCTACTGCCACGCCCGCGGCGTCTCACACCGCGACGTCAAGCCGCAGAACGTCCTCCTCGACGCCGACGGCAATCTCAAGGTTTCCGACTTCGGCCTCGCCGCGCTCCCGGACTCGCTCCGCGACGACGGACGCCTGCACACCGCGTGCGGGACGCCCGCTTTTGCCGCCCCCGAGGTCCTCCGTCGCAAGGCTTACGACGGAGACAAGGCCGACGCGTGGTCTTGCGGCGTCATCCTCTTCGTCCTCCTCGCCGGCCACCTGCCGTTCGACGACTCCAACATCGCCGACATGTGCCGGAAGGCGCACCGCCGCGAGTACACGCTCCCGCGGTGGGTGTCGCAGCCGGCGCGCCGCCTCGTGGACCGCCTTCTCGACCCCAACCCAACTACCCGCCTCGCCGTCGCGGAACTCGCCAGCCACCCATGGTTCAAACGGTCACTCAGCCTCGACTCGCAGCTCGGCAGACTCCTCAGCGACCAGCCGCAGCGCGAGCTAGCATTCCTGGCCCCGCCGGCTCTCAACGCTTTCGACATCATATCCATGTCACCCGGGCTCGACCTGTCGGGCTTGTTCGGCGAGCGCAAGCGGATCCGGGAGAAGCGGTTCATGACGACGGCGTCGCCGGAGCAGACGGTGGAGCGACTCGGGCAGGCGGGTGCGAAGCTCGGCTACTTCATGGTGGGCAAGAAGGGAGTCGAGCGCCTGCCGATAGGCGGGTTGTCGGGGCTCGTGGCCATGTCCATGGAGATATCGGAAGTGGCGCCGCCGATGATACTCGTCGAGCTGAGGCTGGAAGGAGGCGACGGCGACGATGAAATCGAAGCGTTCGGATGGGAGGAGCTTAGGTTGGAGCTAGGGGGCGTGGTCATGGCATGGCATGGTTGCGAGGATTTGTGAATGTAAGGGGGTGTTTGCAAAAGAGAAGGAATTCTTTTGTAGGTGTAAGTGTAAAAGCCCAAATTTGAACTTATTAAAATTTTGCATGAGTTTCTTGGATTTCAAAAAAAAATTTGAGAAATTCTAAAAGCCTTGCACTGCAATTTAAAAAGTTAAAAACAAATTCCTTGCATAAAAATGAAATTTGAAAAAATGTACAAACCAAATGTGTGCTAAACCTCCTCAAGATTTGAAATTCAAATTTAAACTCAATCCTGAAAAATCCAAACCAAAAAGTAGAATTAATTTCCTTCCCCCCCCCTCTCCCTCGGGCCGCTTCTCAACCGCCGACCAAGCCCCTCTTCTCCTTCCATGACCGGTAGGCCAGGCCAATTCTTGCCTCGCTCGCTCCTTCTTTCTCTCGCGCCCAACCGAAAGCGGTGAGCCTAGAATCTGACCACTCCACGCCCATGATCGACCCGCTCTCGTCGACATGTGGGCCCTAGCCCCACCTGTCAGGCCACCTGGGGAGAACACTGTGCTCCTTCCCCGCGCGCTAGCTCGCCTCACCCTCTCTCGCTTGTTGCACCGTACACACGCCATGTGAGTTAGAGCCACGTCAGCTCACCTCGAGTGTTGTAGTTGTGTGACTTTATCCCATCCATGCACCAGGCCCCTACACGTCGCCTCACTCGGATGCCCACACCATACCATGCTCACCCTCATCTGTTCCCGCTTTTTCCCCTCCTCTCCGCCTTAGGTGAAGAAGAAATAGAACCACGCCGGCCTTCTTTCCTAATTCCGACCGCCGGCTCCGCCTGTTGATTCTCGCCGTTAAAGTGAGCTTCCACCTTTGTTGTCTCGCGCATCTTCGTCGCCTCGACCTCCTCTTTCTAATGTGCACCTTATTCGTCCTTATCATGCACCAGAGCCACCAGAACGCCTTTGTCCCTGTCGTCGGCCCAGAGCATGCAACCCCGCCGCGACGATGCCACCGTTGATCTCCTTCCTCGCTTGGTCTCTAGATGATGAGCTCTTCCGTTCCAATGGCCTCCTTCATCTCGCAAACCTAGTAGGCTAGACAATTTTGCGCGTAGATGATCGTAGAGTAGTCATGCCATAACACCTCACCGCAAGCCGTCGTGGAGAGCTCGGTGCACCTCCTCTTCTGGAGCACTGAGCACACGTTTAGCGTAGATGGTGTTTCCAAGCTCCAATTTCCAAGTTTAAGCCTCACGCAGTAGTTGCCCAGGTGCACAGTAGCGCCGACGCCATCCTTGTCATAGCACCGCTACCACGGTGCATCTTCTATCGTGCCATCGCCGCAATTAGTATCGCCTTAGTGAATGTATTCTATTTTGCTAGTCGTAGGTAGTCGTCGAAGCCCCTACGCCGGCGCTAAGCTCGGCTGAAGCCCGGCCGTGGCTGCCTCTGCGTGTTCCTCTGTTCTAGATGGAGAAGACGATCGTAGTGTCGCTGACGTGTGGGCCCAGGTGTTTAGGCTAACGATAATTAGTTATGTGATTGTTATTGGTAATGTTTGTATGACATGTGGGCCCTTAGTGATTAGAAAAACTAATTAAATCGTATGATAAAGTATGTGTGCATGACATGCGGGCCCCACCACTTAAAGCCCTTGGGTAGACTTTGTCTATGGACCCAAAGCCACTAATGTGTAGGCCCCTAGCCCTGTGCACTATCAGGTGGATTGAGTCCATGTGGACCGTGGTCCCACCTGTTATTCTCTTGGGTTCTCTCAAATAAAAATAATTAGGAAAGGAAATAAAAACCTATATGGACCTACCTATCAGCCGCAGAGCCATTTCCTTAAGAAAAATGATTCGAAGAGAAATTAAAACCGGTTGAACCCCACCTATCAGTCATAGAAGCATTTTATTAAGATTTTTTTAAAAGAAAATGGAAATGGAAATCCAACCGAACCCACCTGTCAGAAATTTCAGAATTTACCTCGGGTCAAAATTAGGAGAGCTCGTTCTCCCTCGTTTTAAATCCAAATTATTTTATTTTTATTTATAAATTAATATAAATTCAGGATCTTTCCATCAATACCAAAATCATAATTTTTGGAGTTCACTTTAATTTTATTTGAATTTATTTTATTTCATTTGCATTTATTCGAAGTCGTTGTTTTGCGCTTAAATATATTCTAACGTCATCGAAGACTTCGACACTGCTTCAGGACATGAACAAGACCAAGTAATATCCACAGTTGAGCAAGGCAAGCCCTTACAATTGATCATGTTGAACATACTTTTCAGGTGCAAACTATTTTGCTTACTTGCATGCTTAATATTATTTATAAAATACTATGTTAAATGTTGATACCTAGCTATTATTACTATTTCCCTCCTTGATTGTTGATAACCATTTTACCTTATCACCATAGGTTAATTATTACATTAATAAATTGTCTTGGTTAAACCATAATGACTAGTTGTTGTGCTTAGACACTGCTTAGTGGTTGAATTGAATATGACACAAACATTTTCATCACAAAACATGGGATATAATGTGAATCGAAGTGTGGTAGTGTGGGTTACCACTGATAACAGGAAAATGATAATTATAGGATGGTGGAGACTTGGGCAAGTGGATCGTATGTGGTGGGTGCATTAATTGCACAAGATATGGTTTGTGGATTGTCTCACCTGAGTCAATTAAGGACCGAATCATGTGCCGTATCTTATGAACTAATAATCGTGCAACCACGAGTCTATTATGGGGTAGACTTGGTTGAATAATTTACCAAGTTATTATGCTATTGCCATATTGTGGGCAATCTGGGTTGGGTTGTTGGACCTAGGCTGTAGGAGGGTGTGTCTCTGGCCTCTGGGTATGCACCCATTGATGGTTGTGGTGATACCAAGTCGGGATACGTCTACTCCCCTAACGGTGGTTTCTTCGGAGTTAATGTGTTCAAACGCCCGAAGATCGACCCATTGGATGGTGTAGTATTATGACGAGTTATTGTAAAGGCCACGTTATGATCGTCTGTGTCACATGACTAAGGTAGCGTGTCATGGCCGACATACGAGTTGATCATATCTTGTGAGTAAAGTTGTACAACCTCTGTAGAGTGTATAATCTATTCGAATAGCCATGCCCCCGGCCATGGGCGTGGTCCAAAAATCCACACTTGTATAGTAGATTAAAATTGTGAGATGAGAACATGTTAACGTAAATGTAGGTGGATGGAACCTAATGAATAATTGTAGGTAGATGGAACCTCATGAATAGTAACATGTGGATGGAACCTTATTACGAGATAAGAATTTCTTACACAAATGCAACTTTGGTTTGAGTTAAAAACGCTAAGTCGTTGGTTTGGAAAATAATTGTAGTATTTAAGCTAAACTTTCTTTGTGTTGAAATAACTATAAAATCCCTTCTTTGACAAGCCATGCATATATATACATGCATTTGATGTGAGGGCTTGCCGAGTACTTTTGTACTCATTGTTGCTCAAATATGTGGATTCAGACTACGAGGCTATGTTTGGCTATGGAAATAAAGATGACAGCGATAACTAGGTCGTAGCCCCAATCGATTGCCTGTGGCAAATCATAAAGACCCTTTTTGGTTTATTTATCTTCCGTTGCTATTTACTCTTTGAACTCGTCAGCCTAACAACCTGTTATGTAAGAATATGGCCCTAAGGCCTATTTATGACTGTCTTTGTAATATTAAGTACTCTTTTACTTATATGCATGTATGGATGTGATATTCGCCGATAATTATACTGTGTGAGCTAACTACTGATCATGAGACTAGTTCGGTATGCACAGAGGATCTAGATACAAATCTAAGCTCAACAATAGGATGGAGGTGTATGTATATTATCATGTCTTAATTAGGACTTTGTGGCATTGTATGAGATTAGACTATGAGTTCAATCTAAGGGTGTGTTTGGTTGAACGGGCCAAGTTATACATGTATGGGGTGGTTCTGGATATGTCTTCATCCCATTTGTTTGGTTGAGTGTATCGAACCAACTGGTTCCAGATGGGGTGGTATAGATTCTGTGAATATTCCTGTGAGATGCTAAACCATCCCGTTCGATGAAATTGGGCAAACCACGTGGTACAGGATGGACTCATCCACTCGCGTCGCATGCGCTCACCACCCGCGTTAGATATTAATGAGTTTGCCATTAGCAATTGAACTTAAAGAACAAATTTAACTATAAGTTGTATATTTAGAAATGGTTAGTGTTTAATTACTCAAATAGTTCAATATCAATGGGTCACATTGTAACTAAAAATTGCATTAAGTTAAAGAAGAGCTAGTAGTATATTATTAACATTTAAATTAAAATAGATAACTTAACTAGAGATTAAGTTAGGAAATTATAGATTAATTAGAAAGGGATCATTAGTTGATCATTAATAGTTAGGTCAGAAAAGGAGGAGAAAAAGGAAAAAGGAGAAAGAAAGAAAAAAAAAGAAAGAAAGAAAAGAAAAATACTACGAAGGTAATCTCACCAATGTAGAGAGGAGATTACCGAACCAATATCATCATCTCAACAAAACATAATCTCGTACCATTCGTGTATTATCCTATACAACCAACCAAACAGTATGCATGTAATCCATTGCGGACTATCCCATCCTACTCATATAATCTCATCTCATTTAACATCATCCCACCAACCAAACACTTAGTGTTTGTGATTAGACGGTTTGTCGAATGAATCTAGATTATATGTGATGCTAGCTTGAAGTCTTAAATCTATTAATTAATGACATCCTAACTAGCCTCAAGCGTCATGCGACTAAAAATTAGCAAAATCGTTAGTTAATTGTTTTACCAAATAATGTCTAAGCCAAATCGATTTCTCCACACTGCACTGTACATTCTGACTTGTCATCTTCTTCCCTGACAGCTATTGTGGGCCAGAAGAAAGCCATCCAACAGCAACTGTACCCACCTAGGCAACAGTACCCTCCCTCTACCGTAGCCCTGACCCGAGTTAAGGTCTCCATTATGCATATATAGTTGGATATCAACATATGTATCGGCGTCAAAATCAGGGTTTCATTTGTTTTTCTAGGATTGCAAATTGAACACAAGGAATTAATTTCCTGTCTCACCAATATTTCCCTCTCTTTTTCTTTGTTTTGTCAGCTATCTTCCATCGTAGTTTCTTTATGCTTGTTCTTTAGTGGGTGCGTGTCCATATTTAGAATCATTTTCGTCCATCCAATCAAGGTGCTGTTTGAATGCTTTGCTGAAGAATATGCCATCCTAATTAAAGTTAAGGAAAGCCATAACTATTCATGACACAAAAGGAACGCAGGCAGATGGGCCGACGAGTAAACATCTTGGTAAAGTGGAAGTCGTGATCAATTAGAAGCAATTGATTCCAATAAGTAGTAGTGTGCACTATAAAGTGGAAATGCAAACGAGAAATGGAAATGGAGACTATACTTTGTCAACAGATTAACATGGTTTATTTAAGGACTGAATAAGAATAGAAGTAGAAGGGTTTACATGATCTTTTGGAAGGTACCAGTGACTTCTACTAGTGATTGGCATGCATATTCAGTTTTTGCAACCTCTCAAGTGTCAAGAGCAGCAACATCTGATAAACGCATGGCAAACTTGAAACTTGTATAGCACTCATCAGAAGTGAAGGCACAGTCATCACAAAAATTCAGAAAGCCTATGAGCCATCCCACACTGAATTCGACCGGTTAACTTTGCTAACCATTAAATATCGGCATACTGCGAGCTACTAGATGCTTGTCATCTCAGTAGCTAGATACAGAGGTTAGATGGCGACGAAAGCAGATGGGTATTGGGTAAGATCCAGCGTGCCAAAAAAAAGGAGTGATATTGACATGCACATCTCAGGAAAGGAACTTGCCAGTGGCTTAGAGACAAAAACGAGTAACTTGTATGGCTAGTCTATCTCCTAATTGTCTAAATCATGATATGGATAGCTACTACAGGTTTTCCATTCTAATTAACCTCATTAACAGGGGTGATCTAGACCTAAGGCTAATAGGCTATTGTCCGAGACCTAAAAATCTTACCAGTGTGAAAGACCATAAAAATCTCTCGAAAAATCATTAAACATTTGGGTTCTCCCCAAGAACAGCGGAGGCTGGATACCGCTCATTAAATTGTAAAGTGGTGAGAAGGAAGAAGTATTTGACGATTTTTTAAAATAATCTTTTTTTATTCCGAATTACAGAAATAATACTCCTTATTTTTTTATAATAATAATCCATTGTCGCTCTACGGTTGAGCGACTTGGGCTAGTCACCCTACAGTTGCGCGCCAAGTGTCTGAGTCGCTCAACCATTGAGCAACCAGACCTAGTCACCCAACAGTGGAGCGATTTGGATGCTTGGCGCGCAGCCGTTGGGCGATTTGAATAAATAATATTATTATTATATTAATCCGATGGAAATAATTGCAAGGAATAAATGGCAATTTTTGTAGGAAATAGATTTAGCAATTCTTGTTTGTACCTTTTTTTTGGAAGAAAAGGGCAACCAAAGTTGGTTGGTCCGTTTGTGATTTTTGTAGATTCTGAAAGGTACAAAATCTGTTAGACTCGCAAAAACCTATTTTGATCGTCATATGTTGTTGTAGTGCGGTAAATTTTTGAAGAATTTTGTGAGGACGTTTGAGGTAACAATGATTTGTAAGTAGGAAGGTAAGTGATATTGCGATACGCAAGAGAATGCATACTAGTCGCTCAACCGTTCGATGACTTGGCAGCAAGTAGTGGCCCAACGGTTGAGTGACACGTCGACTAGTCTCTCAAACGTTGGACCACTTTTAGCTGCCAAGTCGTCCAACGGTTGAGCGACGGAGGTACGAACGATTGGTAACTAGTACGGTAAGTTATATTACAATGCACGAGAGAATGCATACATAACCATGTCATAGTAGTTGCAAAGTAAAATACGAAAATAACTAATACAAGTACACAAAGCACAACGAAGACCCCTCTTGGACACGCATGCACCTCCTCTAAATGCCGCCACGTCCCTTGGTCTGCACCCACTGCACGGTTCGCGCAGGCTTCTCGGTGCGGGGTGCCGGGGCCAAGGGCCCAACAGGGAGAGGTGGTCAGGAGCCTGCTGACCCGTGCTCCCAAGGCCTCAGGGGTCGACCGCTAAGTTGCGACCCGGTAAGAACCTCGATGGGTGAGGGCTGAGGTGCTCCCCTGAACTCCCCTGGGTCGTCCGCGAAGTAGGCGTCCACGTCCTACTGGGCGTCCTCCTACAGGGATTGGTCAACTCCCAGGTGGAGAACGAAACCTACAGGACAAATATTGTTTATTCCTGTAATATATTTATGCTCACATACCTAAGGAGAGGAAATATACCTTCCTCGTTGGCCATGGCATGCAACCAAGGGTCATACCCGCCGTACTGCCCGTACATGTTGGGGAAGAACAGATACTGCCCTGGCGCTGTCGGGTAGGGGTCCTGGAACGACGGTGGTGGTGGTGGTGGTGGTGGTTGCGGTGGCAGTGCGTAGCCACGTGCTCACCCAGACCCTCCAGCCTAGCCCGGCGGTGGCGAGTGTGGATAGCCACATGCCCAGCCTGACCCTCCAGCCTGCTCAGGCGCTGGCAAGGCACATGGACGTGCCCCTCCAGAGCCTCTTGACTGGCCTACAGGATGTGCTGGCCTCAGCGTATGCATCGACGGGGCCACCTCCTGGACCATCTGCCGACGACGTCGTGGTCACTGACAAGCCACACCCCATCAGACCCTAACAGCAAACTCTGGCAGCTCGTCGCGCGTCTGCTCCACACCATGGGTGACCCTGTAAAGGATCGACTAGGAGTCCCTCGCCATCTCGACGTTGATGTCCGTCTGCAAGGAGTACATGAAAGCGTCAAACTTGTAATTGAGGTAACCGTACTTAGACATTTTGAAACACGATAGTACGTACCGCGAGGTACTTGTCGTACGCGCTGGGGTCGTACGGAGCACCCTCCTACACGTAGTCCTAGAGGGCTCCACCCACTGCGCCAGCCACGACTCCATCTTCACCGCCCACTACGTCCTGTAGCCATCCCTCCTACTATGCCTACGAAACATACCACTGCAATTAGAAGCCGTCGTAACAGAACTGGCAAAAAAATATACGAACATATGTTATGTGTGTAACTCACGTGTGGGCCGAGTCAGGCACCCGCGTCCCGATGGAAACTAGAACAACCTAGCGAAGGTCGAACTGGTGCATCACCATGTGCACCACGTAGTCCTCGATGAACACGTCGAAGATGAGCTTCTTTCGCGTCGACCAGTACGTCCGATCACGCCAGCACAGTGAGGACAGCCCTGTAGGAGCACGGTCCTCCATCTCCTGATTAGAGTACGGCTCCCAGTGCACGTCGTCAGCGGTGAGGCGATCGAGCTGCTCGACGAAGTGCTCGTACACATGTGTGACCTGCACATGTGCATACTGTGCTTGCGAGCCGGAACAATGGTTATAAAGGATGACCCGTAATATGACTGAAGTAAAGATATAGGACAGTACGTACCCATCTACAGCACTAAAGGGTTCCAGCGGTCGGTTGGTCCACCGCGCCCCCGAGGTACATGTCCGCGCGGTACGGATTGGAGTCCACCAGCATGGGTCGTCTGAGAGAGAAGTGCTCAAATGACCACAACTGCAGCAGGAGGGGGCAGCATATGAGGATAGAGGCCGGCTTTGTCCTGTTGCGCCTCATACATCTTCTTGGTACATCACGATAGTCTGGTGATCCCGGTGATCTGCAGCTCCTCCCCGTTGGCGATGGCCCTCGCTTACCCCAGGATGCGAGTGTCGATGGAGTCACCGTGGCTGCTGGTAAACAGTACCCACCTGAAGAGCCACAATAAGTATGCCTTGAGGTGCCATGACACCTGGTAGTCGGTGGGCTCTAGGACCATCCGCTCGACCTATGCACAAACAAATAATTAGTAAGCCCGTCATATGGTAAGGATAGTGCATCGCTTAACATGGAAAATGCATAGCATGCATACCCGGAACTATGAAAGCCACTACAGGGATGGGCCATGCCACTATCATGCCTAGAAGTCGTAGCACGCTGGCATGGCCTCGGCTAGAAGAACCCCCTGAAACCTGCCCAGTAGGTTGTTGCGCCAGTCAGCAGGCACATCCGGCGCGGAGGCAACGGCTCCTGTGATAGCCAGGCCGAGCAGCAACGCGACATCTTGCGGAGTGGGGGCCATCTCCCTGAATGGGTGGTGGAAGGTGTGCGTCTCGGGCCGCCACCGGTCTACCAGGGTTGTCAGCAGCGACCGGTCAAACGGGAACCGTCGTGACCACTCCTGGACCTCCCCGTCGTCCTCGACTAGAGCGTCGTCCTGTTCGGTGGCCTCCACCATCTGCACGAGAGGTAGAAGATCAGCATGGCCAGCCCACAAAGCACGAAAAAGTAAGTACATAGCAGACATATGACACAAAGAAGTGACACAGTTTGCAGACAAACCTGTCTACCCAGCGTAGGTCCAGTCTCCAAACCCGTCGGGGTGTCCGTGTACGGACCACCCCCAAGTCAGTCATGTCATCCCCGTGAACCGGATGCGAGACACGACGGCTCACGTGGTGCTGCGCATCGACCAGCTGGTCCAGCAAGCTGAAATGCCAGTCTGAACCACCATGGTCGCGGGCCATATCGGCAAATCAATTTCAAGTTAGCAATTACGACACAATTAGTGGGTTCAATTATTTATAGCATAGAAACGAATGCACGGGCACCATCAATTTTTAACAAAATATTATGGAATGACTACACAATTTTTAATAATATGTTCACACATATCTAAAACTTATTTACCAATGTTAGCAATTGTTATCATCAACACTCCATAAAATTAAGTTGTTTTCACAACTAAATGTGTGAAGCAGTCAGTTAATTGGGGAAAAAATACAATATTTATAATGCCTGGTTTACCCAACGTTAACATTCGTTCAACCGATAATTGCTTAATAGCCTAATCTCTACCATCATTGCTACACCCCCAACACAAATTTTCTAGCTCCGCCACTGATAATATGACACTACACATTACACATCTAAAGAATTTAGAAGCTACCCTACCATTATTTTATTTGCTAACAAAATGTTACTACACATGATGTTGGTTGCTAACCTACCATGGTTTCAAAAGTTAATCTACAAAATAATGCTGGAGACTCACCGTCGTCGTCGTCGATGCAAAGACCCTTTCTTTCCCCCCTCTCCCTCTCCCTCTCCTCTCTTTCTCTCCCCCTCTCCTCTTTCCTTTCTCTCTTCTCCTCACGCCTGCGCTCTCTGGAAAGAAATGGTGAACCGTCGAGGGTTGGGCATGCGCACGGGGTATAAGCGCCTGGTTGGGCGACTAGGTCCCAGCGCTTGAGCAACAGGTGTCCAAATCGCTCAACTATTGGGCAACTAGGAGCCGAAGGGTCTAGTCGCCCAACGGTTGAGCGACTCTGACACTTGGCGCGCAACCGTTGGGCGACTAGCCCAAGTCGCCCAACTATGGAGTGACAAACGATTATTAGTGTAAAAAAACATAGTATTATTTTTGTAATTTAGAATAAAAATAGATTATTACCCAAAAAAATCAGTATTTAACTATGCCGGCGGGTTAGGCCATGAGAAGAAAACGGGTGTAATGGAACACGTGCAAGAAAAAGAAGGCAACGGGTGTAATGGAACATGTGCAAGAAAAAGAAGGCAAACATTGGTGTTTAATTCTCATGGGCAAATTCTGAATCAATAGAGATTGAAAAGAGAAACACCCCCCCCCCCTCCACAACACACACACAAATCACACTCCCCTATTCAGAAATATACGTCATTTTAGAAATTGTACTGTCAAATTTCCTTAACTTTTACCACTAGTTTTTTTAAAAATTATTTATATTGATCATATGAAAATGATATCCCTAGATTAGTCATGAAAAATATTTTTATATTTTTATGAGCATATTCATATAAAAAGTAATGGTAAAAGTTGCATGTTGGAGACCGTATCAATGTCCAAAACGTCGTATATTCTTGAACAGAGGAAGTATGTTCTTTTGATCTTTTCTCAGTTGCTCCTTCATCATGGTATTTTTTGGAAACTCCTTCATCATGTTATATTAGAGCTTTTCGCATAGGACTACTAATTGGGGTCAGAATTATTACCAACACAATAGATGACAAAAAAGAAAAAAGAAAAAAAAAAGGAGAGAATAATGATAGAGCTGTAAAAAAAAGCTCGAGTCTCGCGAACTGCTCGAGCTCCAAACGAATCGAGCTCGATTGGCCTCGTTATTTTCACAGTTTGCCTGCAAGTTGTTGACTGTTACCGAGCTTCCCTCGAATAGCCTCCAATCTTGTTGAAAATTGTTGCGTGTTAACTGTTACTGAGCTTCCCTCGAGCTCGAGCCTACTAAAGCTTTTCTAATTGTTAAAATATAATACCATGTTTATTTAAAGAGAATATAGGGAGAACAGGAGATTCCATATTTGCCTCGCTAAGAAATGGGACATAATTTGTCCATCATCTTGCAACGTGATTTTTGTGACTGAAACGGTTTCAAATGGAACACCACATAACTACAAAGTTGTAGATATTTTCTCATAGTCCAATTTAGAGTCCTTATTGACCTAATTTGGAGTTCCAACGTGTGAGATATGGGGCCCACAAGACAGGCCGTACAAAGAATCAGAATCCGTAACTGAGTCAACTTTTAAAGCAAATTTGGCAATGAAGATGTCATTTTAAGAAAAGCTCCACAAATACATAGTTGAAGTACACTGAGTTAGCTAAACAAAAAAAAGAATCACTAAATTCCGAGTCTGGGAGAGAATGTTATGGCCTTACAAATATTTGGCTACATAGGAGGAAAGTGGAAAACCGATTCGAATTCAAAGTGTATTCTGAATCAAATTCAATGCTAGTTGTTTCCAACCCTACCACGTCTAAGCCACAACTCTCCATCTCTTTGGGCTTTAAATAGGACCCCAGGGGTGCCCCTGTTGCATTCCCAAAACCATGGCTACCACTCCTCCCTGCCGCGCGTCCCTCCCTGGCCGAGTTCCTCCCCTGCTGCTGGTAGTTGTGGTGGATTCCTATGGGTTCACAAGGGAGAACAAAGGGAAGGGAAGGGAAGGGAAGGAAGAAGGGAAGATCAAGGGCTTTGCATGCATCGTTGCATTCTTCAAGGGTAACCCCTGTTAGTCCCTAGGATTTCCAAGGATTAGTCGTTGTACAATTTGTAGATCATTTTGTCTAAGGGAAGATTGGTTTTCAGTATGCCCTAGTTCGTCGAGTTTCAACGCAGAATCTTGCAAGGGAAATTTGAGGTATTGAGGCTCAGATTCAGGGTTTTATCCAATTAGAAAATATGTACATAATTTTGTTAGATTTCCAGGAAGGTCTAGATCACTAGATTCAGAGTAGCGAATGGAAAGCTACGACCTCGGGAAGGTCGTTGTCCAGAATTCGGGTGTCGTTGGCAGAGATTGTGTAAATAGGTTGTTTTCACCTAGTAAATGAAAGAATTAAAATTTAGTGATAACTTGAATTAGCTAGGATTTTTTTTTATTAGTTTCCATAATTTCTGTTGTTCATATCTTTTCAAGTTTTAGAATTAAAGATACGAAATTATGAAGTGGTCTGTCCTGACAGATTCTAGGACAGTCTTCGGGGAAGGAAACGGGGGAGAAAACGGTAGAATCAAAAGTTTGTCATAACTAGAAAGTTGTAGGAATTTGTGTGAGGATTCCAAAACGTATTGGTTTGCTAATTTTGGAGTTCGAGTGAATAAGTTATAGTATTTTTATTACTGGGACAGCAGGTAGTGCGTCCGGTAGAATTGGGTCAATTATGTCGTCTTGACGTAGATATACGAGGGCAATTAGTATAATATTTTGACGCAGTGATGATGTGATATTGAGATTGTCTTGAATTGTTTGTTCAGGGAGTGTGGCCTCTAGTGCCCTACCGTCGCCTCGCTATTCGGCTTCAAAGGAATAAAGAGACAAGTACATGGTAGAGTGGTGAACAATGGGTTGTTCACCATTGTCATTGATATTACTTATCATGCTATTTATTATTCTTTCATTAAGCTTATTCTTATATGTGATATTGATGACATTGAGTGAATGAGATTATGATATTGAGTTAATAAGAATGAGATATTGAGTTAATCAGATGAATTATGTTGATGAATAATTAAAGATGTTGTATCGTTTACATTCATCATGATAGGAGTTGTACGAGTCAGGTCGGTGAGAAAGTTATGTAACTATTCCGGTAAGGTCGGTGAGAAAGATACATGACTAGTCTGGAGTGCTCTAGATAAAATCCTACTTCGGTGGGGACTTCACGGGAGTGAAGGATGGAGTGGTTTATCGACGGGTGAACACTCCGCTATACCGGTATTAGCTGTTGAGATGCATATGAGTATGAGCATGATGATGCATTCACACATATAAGTAAATTGTTAAATTGTGCAAATTTACTTATATGGAATATTACTTGTTTACTTGAGTATGAGAATGTCATTAAACAGACAAATGATGATGATAACCTTAATTATGATTGATAAAATGTTGTTTATGGCTTTATTATATATTTGCTGAGTTTTGGACCCACTCTTGCTTTGTTGCTGATTTTAGGTGACCGTTCATGGTGATAAGGATCAATATGTAGTTGATGCGTAATGTGGCCCAATCTTTCACGATACTTGTATTTCAATCTTGATCGAAGCAAAACCCTAGCTTTCCTCCTTCTTGGTTCAGCAAAAAGGAAGAACAAGTGTATCTCCAAAGCAAGTAATACTTGGTTGATGTTGAATCAATCCGAAGTGAGAAACAAAATCAAACCCGAAGACAACAACAAACCGTGAGCAATTGAGGATGCTACGAATTGGCGAGATGATCCACAAGGAATCACGGATCTTGGAAGAACAACCTCCCTCCAATATTCACGCAATCACAAAACCCTAGATGGGAAACTCCAAAACGCATGTATTCATTATGCGCCACATAAACCTGTGACTTTTCTGTATTTTTTTCAAATCTAACTTCTTTACAATGGGGGTCTACCTCTAAATATATAGTTCGGATGAATAGTGGGTGTGGATGAACAGTAATCGACTCGGTGAAGAGTAATCCAAGTCGGTTACTGTTCACGTGAACAGTAATCCGAGCAAAAAAAACTCCTACTTTAATTAGATATTTAAGCTACTCTAATTGCTGAAAATAGATTAAACTATCCTATTACAAGTAATTATAAAATTAACTTCTAGTGCGCCATCTTTCCTTATTGAACTAGCTTCGGTTGACTTGGTGGCCCCCATCCAAGATTGCACAGAGAAAAGATAAAACGTAGACTTAATCTACTGGCTGAAACGATCTCCTTTTTGTGAAACAAATCTGAGTGGCCTTCCTTGAATGTACCAATGTCGAACTCAAGGAACTCAAACTCTTTGATGTGCACTACATGGCCTCCTCCTGGATCAAACACACCCAACAGCATGCGTGCACATGTATATGCATGGCTTGACTCCATGCACCGCTCAAGTACTACATGCACACATGAAGTTTTATTTCCTTGGCTTTGAACAGCATGCATGATGTCCTCATGCACTACAGCAGCCTTGAGAATGTCATGCCCATTGTTTTGATCAAGTGTTAAATGAGAAAAATCAGAAAAAAATTGTTATAGATAATCTGGCCACATCACATGGCAACATAGATGGGAGGGAATAGATCACAAGAGCCACATGCGAAATAACTACACATTCAATATTTTTAGAGTGATTCCTTATAAATCTAGAGACATTTGTTATTTCCTCTAGATGTTACTCACAGACTTATTTATTGCCTAAAATAATGCTTGAGACTAGTTGGTAAATTCATTAGTTGATCACTATTACTTTAACGTTCATCTTGTGACCCATAGATGGGTTTTAATCTTAATATGCTTGCTGAATTTTTTTTGTAAATTAATGTTTAAATTGGTAATGAGCATAGTTTGGTGACATTCTGGGCCCTATGTTGGACTAGTGTGTTACATAAAAATTGATGCATGTTGTTGACTTTACCGAGCTTACTCGAGCCGAACTCGAGCCTACTCGAGCTCGAGCCCAGGCCCAAGCTTGGACCCCAACTCAGGCTCGCTCGTGCTCGGCTCGAACTCGAGCTTGTACCAAGCTTGAGCCTAAGAGACCAGGCTCGCTCGATCTCGACTCATTTATAGCTCTAGATAATGATGATAAGTGTTGGAAATTAGCCCATATGAGTGAGGCTCATTATCTATAATTCCAAAGCATGTATGGTTTAGTAACATATTGCTAAGGCAAGGTGGAAGTAACTAATATATAAGGTGGAGTTCTTGCCACACTTTGAAACATGTGACACATGGATGAGGATGGCACAAGGAGGGCTTTGGCTAAACACACACACACACACACACACACACACACACACACACACACGCATGCACGCGCGTGCGTATTCGCGTATTTTTGTGTGGAAAATCACCTGACTTGTGACATGCGATGCGCGACCGTGCCGTGACGTGGCGCGCCACTTGGTAAACCATGCATCTCTCTCTCTCTCTCTCTCTCTCTCTCTCTCTCTCTCTCTCTATTTGAATGAGATTCAAATGTTTGAATTTGAGGCTTTATTGGTTGTTGATGACAAGCAGTTACTAGTGGGTAAATGGCTAGTTAAATGTGTCAGTTATCAGAGGGTAAATGACTATTTAATCGGGTCAGTTCATAGCCTGCATCTCTATATATATGTCTGGAGACGTCTAGAGCATAGCGCGTAACACCACTGCCTCCATTTCTTCTTTTCTTCCTTCTACAAACATGTGTTGTTGTATTGCGCTGTATGAACCTCATCGACTCTTCTTCTCGGCGTGCACCGAGAAGAAGGGGAGCAGTATCTCTGAGCCGTTGCTGCCGTGAATACCTACACGGGGGGCAGTAATAAGGTTTCTGGGTAGCGCACATCTGCATGACCGCTCGCTTCGCTGATCCATCTATGTTTCTGCACTACATCGAGTTTGCATCTACGCTGGTTCCTGTCCTTCATCAGACCCATCAGTAAGTCTTTCATGTGACTGATTGACTTATTTACATTATGTTTTTGCATATATTATGAAGTACAATGAGTTGTTTGCTGTTAGTACTGATTTATGCATCATTAGTCATTTGCGATATTTGCCTTCTATTAAAATCTGGAATTAAAATATTGCCCTCATTTTTAACATTCCAGAAACCTTATTGTAAACTTTATTGCAATACAGCAATGACTAGTGCTTCTGATGCTATGAAACCGGAGAGTATTTCTGGTCAGAATTTTCATAGATGGCAGCTAGAGCCAAGTTCTGGCTCATGTCTTTGGGGCTGTGGTGGGTAATCTACCCGCAGTATCTATTTACAATTGACCAATTTATGCAGTTCGATAATACGAACAACACTGCTCTTGGCTGCATTTTGACCATTTTGGCTGATCAGCTCTACGATGCGTATATGGACTATAAGTCCGCCACAAAGTTGTGGGATGCACTAGAACACAAATATGCAGATGCAGAGGCAGGTCACTAGCTCTACATGTGTGAGAAATTCTTTGACTTTAGCATGGATGAGGCTAAGTCCATAGTTGGACAAGCTCATGATCTTCAGCTATTGGTTGGTGAGATTGCGCACCTGGGCTGTGTGTTGCTTCCTAAGTTTGTGGCTGCGGGTATTGTTACCAAACTTCCTATTTCTTGGCGGGATTTCGCCACTAGCTTGAAACACAAGAGGAAAGATATTTCCGTTGAAGATCTCATTGCTGCCCTCGATGTGGAAGAAAAGGCAAGAGCAAAAGATGCACCCAGCACTTCTGGTCAGAGCAATGCAAATTTCATAGAGAAAAAGACTATTGCAAAGAAATACAAATCCAACAAACCGAACAAGACAACTAGCTTTAAGAAGAAAATTGAGAAGAAGGATATAAGGAACATTACCTGCTTTGTGTGTGGGAAAAACGATCATATGACGAAATAATGTTATTTCCGCAAGAGTAAGGATGCTAAACAGCCAAAGAAAAAGGCTATCAACGTGATCGTAGGCGAGGCCTCAATAGGAGGGTATGGTAATTCACTTATTTTTTTTTTTCAGCATGTCAATCCACTGATTGGTGAGTTGATACTGGAGCCAATGTTCACGTATGTTCTGATATTTCCTTATTTTCTTCTTATCAGGCAACTGGGGCTTCCTCCGTCCTAATGGGAAACGGGTCACATACTTCTGTTCTTGGTGTTGGCACAGTGGATCTGAAGGTTACTTCAGGGAAGATTGTCCACCTGAAGAACGTGCATCATGCTCCTACAATAAGCAAGAACCTCATTAGTGGTTCTGTCCTATGTAGGGACGGTTATAAGCTAGTCTTTGAGTCAAATAAAATTGTAATGTCTAAGTTTAGGAATTTTGTTGGTAAAGGCTATGAGAGCGGAGGCTTGTTCCGCCTAAGTACTTTAGAGTCTTGTTATAATCTGAATATTGCAACTGGTTTAAATAAATGTGAGGCTAATATTTGGCATTCTCGTTTTTGTCATATTGGTTTTGATAGTATTACTAGAATATCCAGATTATATTTAATTTTAAAATATGAAATTGTCAAAGGATCAAAGTGTCAGTCATGTGTGCAAGCAAAGCAACCTCGCAAACCCTTTAAGGGATTAGAGGACAAAAAGGACTTGGAACTATTAGATCTTGTTCATTCAGATTTGTGTGAAATGAATGGATTGTTGACAAAAGGAGGCAAAATATATTTTCTAACTTTTATTGATGATGCAACACGCTACTGCTATGCGTATTGCTAAAAACTAAGGATGAAGCTTTAAACTAGTTTAAGACTTATAAGGTCGAGGTTGAGAACCAACTAGAGAAGAAAATAAAAAGACTGATGTTTGATCGTGGAGGAGAGTACATCTCTCATGATTTTTTTCCAATTCTGTCCTGAGTGTGGAATAGTCCATGAATTTACACCACTATATTCACCCCAATCAAATGGGGTAGCTGAGAGGAAAAACCGAACACTAATAGACTTGGTCAATGCCATGTTAGAGAGTGCTGGTATACCTAAGGCATTGTGGGGAGGGGGAGCTATATTGACAGCAATTTTCGTCCTAAACAGAGTAGTCACTGAAAGAATAAGATTACTCCATATGAGGGATGGAAGGAGAGAAAACCTAATGTCAATTTTCTGTGAACTTAGGGGTGTTTGGCAAAAGTCAATATACCACTGCAGAAAAAGATAAAGCTTGGACTTAAAACAATCGATTGTATTTTTCTAGGATATGCTCCTAATAGCACAACCTATAGATTTTTGGTAGTTCAATTAGAAACTCCTGATATTATTGCTAACACAATAATAGAGTCTAGAGATGCTTCATTCCTTAAGGATTATTTTCCTATAAGAACTGCAGGCAGTACTTCACGAATCGAGAATGTTCAAACTGAAAATATTGAAAGTGAAAATAATCAATCTTATGAATTTGCCACCATTTCTGAACCAATATGTGATATCCCTAAGGAGGATAACAACCTAGTCGCAGAAGCTCCTCGCAGGAGCAAGAGACAAAGGGTTGAGAAAACCTTTGGTGATGACTTTATTGTATACCTCGTGGATGATGTGCCAAAGACTCTTTCAGAGGCTTACGCATCTTTTGATGCCGAGTATTGGAAAGAAGCAGTCCGTAGTGAGATGGACTCTATCATGGCCAACGGGGCTTGGGAGATCACTGATCGTCCTATCGGGTGCAAACCTGTAGGATGTAAGTGTGTCTTTAAAAAGAAACTAAGGCCTGATGGTACCATTGAGAAGTACAAGGCAAGGCTTGTGGTCAAGGGTTACACCCAGAAAGAGGAAAAAGATTTCTTTGATACCTATTCTCTTGTCGCTGGACTAACCACCATCAGAGTGCACATTGCGTTAGGATCTTCTTATAGTCTACATGCCATCAAATAGATGTAAAGACAACTTTTCTTAATGGAGAGTTGGAGGAAGAAATCTATATGGATCAACCGGATGGTTTTGTGATTTCAGAACAGGAAAATAAGGTATGCAGATTATTGAAATCCCTATATGGTCTAAAGCAAGCACCTAAATAATGACACGAGAAGTTTGATAAAACTCTAACATCTGCTGGCCTTGTTGTGAATGAAGCTGATAAAAGCGTACATTATCATTATGGTGGGGTCAAGGAGTGATCTTGTGCCTGTATGTGGATGACATACTTATATTTGGAACAAACACTACCGTAATTGATAAGGTCAAATCTTTCTTATCTCGATGCTTTGATATGAAAGACTTAGGGGAGGCAGGTGTCATTCTAAATATTAAATTGATCAAGAACGAGGATGGGACCACTTTGAACCAATCCCATTATGCTGAGAAAGTTTTAAGCCATTTTGGCTATGAGAATTGTAAAATTTCTCCAACGCCCTATGATGCAAGCATTAAGCTTAGAAAAAACCAAAGGTCAGGGAAAGATCAAATAAGATATTTGCAAATTATTGGGTCACTCATGTATTTAACTAGTGCCATAAGACCTAATATTTTATTTGCTATGAGCAAATTAAGTCGATTTACATCTAACCCAGGAGATGATCACTAGGAGGCACTTAAAAGAGTGTTGCGATACTTGAAAGACACAATATATTTTGGAATTACTTATATTAGATATCCTTTTGTATTAGAAGGATATAGTGATTCCAATTGGATCTCTGATGCGGATGAGATCAAAGCTACAAGTGGATATGTGTTCACTGTAGCTGGTGCTGCTGTTTCATGGAGGTCTTGAAAACAGACCATATTGATAAGATCAACAATGAAAGCAGAACTTGTAGCACTTGACACAGCCACTGTTGAGGCTGAATAGCTGAGAGAGCTTCTGTTGGACTTTTCACTGGTTGAGAAACCAATACCGACAATCCTAATGTACTATGATAACCAAACAGTGTTGATTAAGGTTACAAATACTAATGATAACATGAAGTCCTCCAGACAAATGAAGCGTAGGCTTAAATCTATCAGAAAGCTGAGGAACTCTAGAGTGATTACTGTGAATTATATACACACTGAGAAAAATCTTGCAGACCCTTTCACAAAGGAGCTAGCACGGAAGGCGATTTCTGTTGCGTTTATGGACATGGGAATGAGGCCTGTTGGAGTTACAACTCAACAATAACCCATACCTTTTTGATCGGAGATCCCGTGACTTAGGTAATGAGAAAAACAAGTTGATGTTTGAACAAGAGAGTACATTTTAATAATATATGTACCCGTGTCCTAATAGACAAAGTACTTTCAACTGTATGGAAGGATGACTTAAAGTCTTAATGTATTTTAGTGTCCAATGAGGAAAAAATGTATTAGCCTATAGAATACCTAAAATAAATACACTTACTTGAGCTTAACTGTGAGGCCGCAGTTCACGAGAATAGGGTATTCTCTAGAAAGCTCATGAGCAAATATAGTTCCGTTTAGGCGTGGTTCTTTGACAGTATAGTATCAGTTGAGATTTCAAATGAAATCTAATCACGAAAAGTTATGAATTCAAGGCACGGTCCATTCATCAGCTGTGGGAAGATGAATCTTGTTATTCTAGGTGCGAGTTCAACATGTACGGAACTTACACTAAAAGACTAGTATATTAATAGTACTTCAGCACAATATCTTTGACATCTTTTTGCTTCTTGCTTTGGAATTGGTAGGGGATTATTGGAAATTGGCCCATATGAGTGAGGCCCATTATCTATAATTCCAAAGCATGTATGATTTAGTACCATATTACTAAGGCAAGGTGTAGGTAACCAATATATAAAGTAGAGTACTTGCCACTCTTTGAAACATGTGACACATGGATAAAGGTGGCATAAGGAGAGCTTTGGCTAAACACACACACACGCGTGCGCGTATTCGTGTATTTTCGCGTGGAAAATCGCGTGACTTGTAACTCGCGACGCGTGACCATGCCGTGACGTGGCGCGCCACTTGACAGACTAAGTTCACCTTATTTTTGCTGAACCATGTATCTCTCTCTGTTTGAATTTGAGGCTTCGTTGGGTGTTGATGACAGACAGTTACCAGTGGGCAAATGGCTAGTTAAATGTGTCAGTTATCAGAGGGTAAATGAGTATTTAATTAGGTAGTTCATGATCATTATATATATATATATATATATATATATATATATATATATATATATATATATATATATATATATATATATGCCTGGAGACGTCCAGAGCATAACGCGTAACACCACTACCTCTATTTCTTCTTTTTTTTTCTTTTGCAAACCTGTGATGTTGTATTGCGCTGTCTGAACCTCGTCGACCCTTCTTCTCGGCGTGCACCATTAAGAAGGGGAGCGATATCTTCGAGCTGTTGCTGTCGTGAAGATCCGCATGGGGGGCGACAATAAGGTTTCTAGGCAGCGCACATCTGCGCGACCGCTCGCTTCGCTAATCCATCTACGTTTTTGCACTGCATCGAGTTTGCGTCTGCGCTGCTTCCTGTCCTTCATCGGACCCATCAGTAAGTCTTTCGTGTGACTGATTGACTTGTTTACATTCTGTTTTTGCATATATTGCGAAGTACAATGAGTTGCATGCTGTTAGTACTAATTTATGTATTATTAGTCATTTATGATATTTGCCTTCTATTAAAATCTGGAAGTAAAATATAGTTCATGACAAGAAGATAAGTTATCTATATATAAACAGGAGGGCATAAATTTGAGAAGATTCTGGCACGTCTCTAAGGCATACATATCCAGTAAGGAGTCTGATCTGGATAAGGCACAACTTTGTATATATCCTATTTCTTCATGTGTCAAGCTAGGCATCCAACATAGGTCCAAAACTCTGTGAAGAGGAAAAATACCTAACATCCCTACATATTAGTCCAGAACCTATTGTCCTTTCGCTTCCATCACCCCTTGGATTGTAATCTAATCTTTTGTCCAGCTGTCTTACCTCTCATTGGATGTGAAGAAGAAAAAAAAATCAACCCCTAGTGACCCAAAAAGTGCAAGGACAAACCACTGAGGAACAATTCCACAAATGTTGGCATCTGATTAGTGATAAGCATTGGACCAAATTAGTGATAAGCACAGTGAATCAGTGATGCTCATTACTAGTTACTATTACTTATGCGCATGCTTACCGTTATATACACAACATATATGCAACAACAATGCCACGCATAGGTGTGAAAATAGGTCAGATATAGGCGGATATTGCTCTTTTAGTATTTTGATCCATATTTTTACTCCAGATTTGGAGTTGGATATGAATACAGATTTTTCAAGATACGAACACGGGATGGATGCGGATCGGATTCAAATTGATCATAGATAACTTGACGAATAGTATATACATAAAGAAAAGATATAACTTTACCAACGAAAGTGTTAACTTATATACCTATTAGACTTATTTATCCTAATTAATACAAACATAATTAAATGTAAATTTATGTTATATAATAGTCAATTACTAGAAAATCATAGATGACATTAAAGGATATTGATGTTTATCAGATACCTTGTAAAATATGGATATACTGCTCTTCCCATAATCCATTATATTTTCTGGATATGATGCGGATCTAGACTTAAAAAATGATCCCCGGACCGATCCCTAGCCATGCAAAGATGAAAGACAGAAGCCCAGATTATTCGAAAAGCCCATTATGCATCGGTCACATAGCACAAAATTGAAATGGGCCGACCCACTTTGTATTTCATTAGAAGATTACTGTGTTAAGGTCCTTTGAAATGGGCCGACCCACCTTTTTGATCGGAGATCCCGTGACTTAGGTAATGAGAAAAACAAGTTGATGTTTGAACAAGAGAGTACATTTTAATAATATATGTACACGTGTCCTAATAGACAAAGTACTTTCAACTGTATGGAAGGATGACTTAAAATCTTAATGTATTTTAGTGTCCAATGAGGAAAAAATGTATTAGCCTATAGAATACCTAAAATAAATACACTTACTTCAGCTTAACTGTGAGGCCGCAGTTCACGAGAATAGGGTATTCTCTAGAAATCTCATGAGCAGATAAGAGAGCATGACCCAATAAAGTTCCGTTTAGGCGTGGTTCTTTGACAGTATAGTATCAGTTGAGATTTCAAGTGAAATCTAATCACGAAAAGTTATGAATTCAAGGCACGGTCCATTCATCAGCTGTGGGAAGATGAATCTTGTCATTCTAGGTGCGAGTTCAACCCGTACGGAACTTACACTAAAAGACTAGTATATTAATAGTACTTCAGCACAATATCTTTGACATCTTTTTACTTCTTGCTTTGGAATTGGTAGGGGATTATTGGAAATTGGCCCATATGAGTGAGGCCCATTATCTATAATTCCAAAGCATGTATGATTTAGTACCATATTACTAAGGCAAGGTGTAGGTAACCAATATATAAAGTAGAGTACTTGCCACTCTTTGAAACATGTGACACATGGATAAAGGTGGCATGAGGAGAGCTTTGGCTAAACACACACACATGTGTGCGCGTATTCGTGTATTTTCGCGTGGAAAATCGCGTGACTTGTAACTCGCGACGCGTGACCATGCCGTGACGTGGCGCGCCACTTGACAGACTAAGTCCACCTTATTTTTGCTGAACCATGTATCTCTCTCTGTTTGAATTTGAGGCTTCGTTGGGTGTTGATGACAGACAGTTACCAGTGGGCAAATGGCTAGTTAAATGTGTCAGTTATCAGAGGGTAAATGACTGTTTAATTAGGTCAGTTCACAGTCTGCATCTATATATGCCTGGACACGTTCAGTGCATAACGCGTAACACCACTACCTCCATTTCTTGTTTTTTTTTCCTTTTGCAAACCTGTGATGTTGTATTGCGCTGTCTGAACCTCGTCGACCCTTCTTCTCGGCGTGCACCATTAAGAAGGGGAGCGATATTTTATTTATTCTTGTCGTGAAGATCCGCATGGGGCGACAATAAGGTTTACGGGCAGCGACATCTGCTATGACCGCCGCTTCGCTAATCCATCTACGTTTCTGCACTGCATCGAGTTTGCGTCTGCATACGCTCGTCCTTCATCGGACCCATCAAGAAGTCTTTCGTGTGGTGATTGACTTGTTTACATTCTGTTTTTGCATATATTGCGAAGTACAATGAGTTGCATCTTGTTAGTACTAATTTATGTATTATTAGTCATTTATGATATTTGCCTTCTATTAAAATCTGGAAGTAAAATATAGTTCATGACAAGAAGATAAGTTATCTATATATAAACAGGAGGGCATAAATTTGAGAAGATTCTGGCACGTCTCTAAGGCATACATATCCAGTAAGGAGTCTGATCTGGATAAGGCACAACTTTGTATATATCCTATTTCTTCATGTGTCAAGCTAGGCATCCAACATAGGTCCAAAACTCTGTGAAGAGGAAAATACCTAACATCCCTACATATTAGTCCAGAACCTATTGTCCTTTCGCTTCCATCACCCCTTGGATTGTAATCTAATCTTTTGTCCAGCTGTCTTACCTCTCATTGGATGTGAAGAAGAAAAAAAAATCAACCCCTAGTGACCCAAAAAGTGCAAGGACAAACCACTGAGGAACAATTCCACAAATGTTGGCATCTGATTAGTGATAAGCATTGGACCAAATTAGTGATAAGCACAGTGAATCAGTGATGCTCAT
Organism: Phyllostachys edulis; assembly: GCA_036346405.1. Taxonomy (NCBI): domain Eukaryota; kingdom Viridiplantae; phylum Streptophyta; class Magnoliopsida; order Poales; family Poaceae; genus Phyllostachys; species Phyllostachys edulis. Next base: position 95,361,617 of record CM070549.1, on the reverse strand, counting down.
TACTAGTTACTATTACTTATGCGCATGCTTACCGTTATATACACAACATATATGCAACAACAATGCCACGCATAGGTGTGAAAATAGGTCAGATATAGGCGGATATTGCTCTTTTCGTATTTTGATCCATATTTTTACTCCAGATTTGGAGTTGGATATGAATACAGATTTTTCAAGATACGAACACGGGATGGATGCGGATCGGATTCAAATTGATCATAGATAACTTGACGAATAGTATATACATAAAGAAAAGATATAACTTTACCAACGAAAGTGTTAACTTATATACCTATTAGACTTATTTATCCTAATTAATACAAACATAATTAAATGTAAATTTATGTTATATAATAGTCAATTACTAGAAAATCATAGATGACATTAAAGGATATTGATGTTTATCAGATACCTTGTAAAATATGGATATACTGCTCTTCCCATAATCCATTATATTTTCTGGATATGATGCGGATCTAGACTTAAAAATGATCCCCGGACCGATCCTAGCCATGCAAAGATGAAAGACAGAAGCCCAGATTATTCGAAAAGCCCATTATGCATCGGTCACATAGCACAAAATTGAAATGGGCCGACCCACTTTGTATTTCATTAGAAGATTACTGTGTTAAGGTCCTTTGAAATGGGCCGACCCACCTTTTTGATCGGAGATCCCGTGACTTAGGTAATGAGAAAAACAAGTTGATGTTTGAACAAGAGAGTACATTTTAATAATATATGTACACGTGTCCTAATAGACAAAGTACTTTCAAGCTGTATGGAAGGATGACTTAAAATCTTAATGTATTTTAGTGTCCAATGAGGAAAAATGTATTAGCCTATAGAATACCTAAAATAAATACACTTACTTCACTTAAGCTGTGAGGTCGCGAGTTCACGAGAATAGGGTATTCTCTAGAAATCTCATGAGCAGATAAGAGAGCATGACCAAATAAAGTTCCGTTTAGGCGTGGTTCTTTGACAGTATAGTATCAGTTGAGATTTCAAGTGAAATCTAATCACGAAAAGTTATGAATTCAAGGCACGGTCCATTCATCAGCTGTGGGAAGATGAATCTTGTCATTCTAGGTGCGAGTTCAACCCGTACGGAACTTACACTAAAAGACTAGTATATTAATAGTACTTCAGCACAATATCTTTGACATCTTTTTACTTCTTGCTTTGGAATTGGTAGGGGATTATTGGAAATTGGCCCATATGAGTGAGGCCCATTATCTATAATTCCAAAGCATGTATGATTTAGTACCATATTACTAAGGCAAGGTGTAGGTAACCAATATATAAAGTAGAGTACTTGCCACTCTTTGAAACATGTGACACATGGATAAAGGTGGCATGAGGAGAGCTTTGGCTAAACACACACACATGTGTGCGCCAGATTCGTGTATTTTTCGTGGAAAATCGCGTGACTTGTAACTCGCGACGCGTGACCATGCCGTGACGTGGCGCGCCACTTGACAGACTAAGTCCACCTTATTTTTGCTGAACCATGTATCTCTATCTGTTTGAATTTGAGGCTTCGTTGGGTGTTGATGACTGACAGTTACCAGTGGGCAAATGGCTAGTTAAATGTGTCAGTTATCAGAGGGTAAATGAGTGTTTAATTAGGTCGATTCACGATGCGCATCTATATATGCTCGACACGTTCGATGCATAACGCGTAACACCACTACCTCCATTTCTTGTTTTTTTTTCCTTTTGCAAACCTGTGATGTTGTATTGCGCTGTCTGAACCTCGTCGACCCTTCTTCTCGGCGTGCACCATTAAGAAGGGGAGCGATATTTTCGAGCTGTTGCTGTCGTGAAGATCCGCATGGGGGGGCGACAATAAGGTTTCTGGGCAGCGCACATCTGCGCGACCGCTCGCTTCGCTAATCCATCTACGTTTCTGCACTGCATCGAGTTTGCGTCTGCGCTGCTTCCTGTCCTTCATCGGACCCATCAGTAAGTCTTTCGTGTGACTGATTGACTTGTTTACATTCTGTTTTTGCATATATTGCGAAGTACAATGAGTTGCATGCTGTTAGTACTAATTTATGTATTATTAGTCATTTATGATATTTACCTTCTATTAAAATCTGGAAGTAAAATATAGGTCCGCAGCAAGGAGATAAGTTATCTATATATAAACAGGAGGGCATAAATTTGAGAAGATTCTGGCACGTCTCTAAGGCATACATATCCAGTAAGGAGTCTGATCTGGATAAGGCACAACTTTGTATATATCCTATTTCTTCATGTGTCAAGCTAGGCATCCAACATAGGTCCAAAACTCTGTGAAGAGGAAAAATACCTAACATCCCTACATATTAGTCCAGAACCTATTGTCCTTTCGCTTCCATCACCCCTTGGATTGTAATCTAATCTTTTGTCCAGCTGTCTTACCTCTCATTGGATGTGAAGAAGAAAAAAAAAATCAACCCCTAGTGACCCAAAAAGGGCAAGGACAAACCACTGAGGAACAATTCCACAAATGTTGGCATCTGATTAGTGATAAGCATTGGACCAAATTAGTGATAAGCACAGTGAATCAGTGATGCTCATTACTAGTTACTATTACTTATGCGCATGCTTACCGTTATATACACAATATATATGCAACAACAATGCCACGCATAGGTGTGAAAATAGGTCAGATATAGGCGGATATTGCTCTTTTCGTATTTTGATCCATATTTTTACTCCGGATTTGGAGTTGGATATGAATACAGATTTTTCAAGATACGAGCACGGGATGGATACGGATCGGATTCAAATTGATCATAGATAACTTGACGAATAGTATACACATAAAGAAAAGATATAACTTTACCAACGAAAGTGTTAACTTATATACCTATTAGACTTATTTATCCTAATTAATACAAACATAATTAAATGTAAATTTATGTTATATAATAGTCAATTACTAGAAAACCATAGATGACATTAAAGGATATTGATGTTTATCAGATATCTTATAAAATATGGATATACTGCTCTTCCCATAATCCATTATATTTTCTGCATATGATGCGGATCTAGACTTAAAAAATGATCCCCGGACCGATCCCTAGCCATGCAAAGATGAAAGACAGAAGCCCAGATTATTCGAAAAGCCCATTATGCATCAGTCACATAGCACAAAATTGAAATGGGCCGACCCACTTTGTATTTCATTAGAAGATTACTGTGTTAAGGTCCCTTATATGGGCCGGCCCATCTTAATCCTTTGCAGATAGCACGAGAGAAACATGTCTTAATTCCTTAACCATAAAACGCTTTCCCATCGAAAATATCCGCGACTACCAGTTTCTCCCATTCCGCTCCACCAAGCAGCAGCCATGGGGATAGCTCCAGTCGCGACCTACTCCTCCTCCCTAGCGCGGCCACCGGCCGCCGCGGCGAGGGCGACGGCGAACCGGGCGCGCCTCTCCGCCGCAGGGCTATCATCGAGGGCGTCCTCCTTCGTGGTGGGCGGCGGGCTGTCGGTGGCGGCCGCGTCCGCCGCGGTGGCCGCGCGGCCGAGGCGGGCGGCCGCGGGGCGGCGCTCTCGGGTGCAAGTGCCTGTTCGGGCTCGGCGTGCCGGAGCTCGCCGTCATCGCCGGCGTCGCGGCGCTGGTGTTCGGGCCCAAGCAGCTGCCCGAGATCGGGCGCAGCATCGGCAAGACCGTCAAGAGCTTCCAGCAGGTACGGATTGCGGAAATTTCGGCGCCGTTGTGAGAAGGCTTGCAATTCGTGAGGATGGCAATGCTTAGCGATTAATTAGGAGTTGCGGAACTTAGTGCCCGCTGTTGCTTGTGGTGGGTAAAGGTTTAGGACTTCTTCTTTTTTCGACGGGCCAGGTTTAGGACTTCTTCTGTCGGAATTTGTGTTCTTACCAACTTCCAAGGATTGTTATCATGGTACTAGTACCAGTTATGCGGAAGAAAATGCGATGGGGGATATGCATACAATTTTGAGGATTTTGAGACAACTCCGGTGTTTACAAAATGTTGAATTCAGTACCCTGTGTCTCTTGAAGACGTCCTGAAGTTTAGGTCTTTCCATAGTGCCGTTTTTGTTGTACTTAGAAGTAAGAATCATGCTAGTACAGAGATTCGTGGGTACATTTTTGTTGATTTCGGTACTAACCTTGGAAGGATTAACTTGTTTAAGTGTCATCAGTTGCTTAAAGTTTTCTTCTAGTTAGAATAACGGTGTTTGTTATAGTAGCCTAGAAGGTGGCATTTGGTTCAGGGCAAATGGGCAATAGATGGGTGTAATAATGAGGGATGGGAAATTCTTAGCCCTTTTTTGTTAACATTGATGGGAATTAGAAGGAATCTGGTAATGTGAATTGTACTAAGATAACTTTGTTGTGTTTAAGTTGTTTCGCTGTGATGCAGTTGTTTAGGATGGAACTCCAAGGGTAATCTGTTCTTGTCCATTTGCATTTGTGCAATCTATCATGAATGTTAGAGAGTATTAAATACAGCTACTTTTGTCGCTAATGAAACTTGGCATATCTTGTTTTAACAAACTTTTCTACCTAACACATATATCTTGTTTTAACAAACTTTTCTACCTAACACGTTTACAACGATAAAAATAATGAAATTCATATTCTGGCTACCCAATACCCATGGCAATTCAACAAACAGTCAAACAGAGCCATAACAATTAGTACTCGATTTCTAGCTTCCTAATCCAGATAAGGAAATCGCTGAACATTTCAGCTTTACCACTATGTGGGCATGCTTTGTGCGGTTGTGCCTATTGGATGAAGCAGTTTGCTTTTACCTGATCAGCTATCTTCCTTCGTTTTGCTTAAATGAGTATTCGTTGTTGTTATCCACTGTGCTATACTTAATCAAGTGTGAATGAGTGCGGGTTTCCTGTTACCTCATGCATGTGTATGTGTTCCCTGTTCCGACGTTCATTGACACATGAACTGGCTCAACCAATGTGCCCCATGTGCTCAAGTATTTTTTTTTTATGTTTGGTGCGCATCAGTTGTGGGAATAATGGTTGATGGAGAAAACTTCTTCATTGAGATAGGTGAGATTACTGAACATTTAAGGCTTTAACCTTGATCAGTTTGTTGCTCATTGTGTCAATAGGCAAGCTCAGAGCGCATCTGGCCATTTGCTATTTAGTAAATCAAAAAAATCATTTGGTGGATAAATAGGCCTATATACCTAAGTAGATGATCTTGGTCCGCTGTCCAATATTGCATTGTCTAGTCTGAATGAGTGTGGGTGTCCTGTTCCCGTGAGTTCATGCTATCTTGTTCCTGCACTCACTGATGCATGGACCAGCGTAAGTGTGGAATCAAAGGTCTGTGTTCTAGTATGCTTTCCACACGGCAGTGTGAATGGAAATAGGAGAGAAGTACTGGAGGGAAACAAGAAGCCGTGCTAAATATAAATTAACTAGGTAGAATGTACTTCTGCATTGCAAAAACTTGATTTTGAAGAAACATGTCTTTCTCCTTTTTAGTGATAGACTGGTAGGTTGTGATATGAGTTATGGTGAAATTATCTAGTCGTGGGTTAAACGTCAGAAGCATGTGTTTGCATACTCCCCCTTGATTGTCTGTACATGTCAGAAAATAAACATTGTGGAGATGACAGAGTATGTCTGTCCAATATTGGGACCTCTGTGATGTAGTGTACCTGTTGATATTCTGTTGAAGAACACGACTAATTCTTACCCTACATGTTCACTTTGTCCAGTTCCAAGCACATGCGTAGATCTTGTTTTTGCAATGACATTCAGAAACAGAATATTAGATGTGAACAAATAACATGTAGGAACATCATTAGGGAAGGATTTGGTGGACTTCACCTGATGAAAAATTAGAAAATAAAATCAAAATGCACTAATGGTGAGAACTATTGCATCCACAATTCCACAATATGACAATACTACTAGTAGTTTGATAATTTGTCACCGAAAAGAAAGTTTGCTTTATGCATTACTTGTGTAAGGGCTTGTTAGGACTTAGGTGCCACACTATCATTTGCCATGGATGGATTAAGCTCCTTTGCTTGCTCTAAGGACTTCCAAGGGCTTGTTATGTTCTATCAAGTCAGTAAGTCACATTACTAGTGCACTTTTTGTAAGCAGACCAAAAACTATTTTAACCTTACAATTTGTTTTTCTGACACATCTGTGTAAATTCACTCTCAGGCAGCCAAGGAGTTTGAAACGGAACTGAAGAGAGAACCCGAGGATGGCGGCGACCAGCCTCCACCTGCAACCCCGACTGCGGTTGGCGAAGGCGAAGAGAATAAGGAGCTCGAGGCTTCTAGTAGCAAGGAGAGCACATGATGATCGGTTGAGAATCACGAGTTAGAATAATTGTGCATGTAAAACTGTATGCTGTGTTTCTTCAAGTAGCGGCACATTGCTCCCTGTTTTTGATGTTCTTGCAGGCCATGTAGCGATATTATTTGTACCCGGGAAGAAACATGTTTGATAATACCATATTGTTAATTTATGAGGTTAATTCTGTATATCAATTTGCTGGCTTGAATTTTTGATACTGTAAAAAAGTTCAGAGAAAACTATGGCTGATGCAAATGCTTGGATTTGCTGGCTGACTTAAGTTCAGTTGGATTTCTAGGGAGGATGAAACAAACCGGACAGGCTGATTCTAGTCCAGACAATACCAGGTGGGGCCCATTTGGCAGCCACCGCAGCCGCACGTCATCGGGCCCACTAGCTGAGAGCGAATCTTAGCTGCACCTTTTTCCCCAAAAAAAATTATCAAAAATAAACTTGCGAGGCCTCCACTTCCACTCCCCAACTCTCTCTCAGAGAGAGAGAGGAAGGCAAAACCGAAAATATCGTCATGTCTCTCCTCGCTGTCGCCTCCCCGCTCAAAACCCTAAACCCTAACCTGAACCCAAGCCCCGTCCGCCGCCGCCTACTCCGGTCCTTCATCCTCCACCTCTCTGTCGGAACCCAAAAGTTCAGACAAAATCGATTTGGGGAAAACGCCGCCACAAGAGGAACGAAAGACTACGTTAGGGTTCTAACAACTAGCTACCAGAATCGAATATGTTTTTCTTCTTCTTTCCATTACTTCGCCGCTGGACTAAATAGCCAGGGCATCACGAGTATACTTTTACAACAGAGTAAGAGCGGTAAAGTAACAAGCTTCAGTCACCACACTACAAAAGAAACGACGAGACAGTAATTACTGAAATGCAAATTAACCGTTGGATCCTCCTTCTTCTCTCAATCACCATCTTGACCGTCGTTCCTGACTTAACTGAAATCGCCCAAGCAGTACGTTGAGCGCCGATTCTTCCTTGTCGTTCCTTCCTCTCGAGTCTTTCTCTGAACTTCAGACTGGTCGTTTCCAGGGATCTGACAATTCCTTCCCCCTTGAGTTACACCATGTCCTCATGGTGAAAATTAGGGAACGTGTTCTGAATAAAGGTAGCGTCCTCCCAGGTTGCGTCTTCAGGTCCCAAATTCAGCCACTGAGCCTCCAGCTTGTTTCTCCTTGCCTCTGGACTTAGGCAATCCTTCAATGAAATCAATGCTGATATGAGACCAAGCCATGTCTGGTATCTCCAGGGGGTTGAGCAGCCCGAGCATGTGGGTATGTTCAGACTTAGTGACTTGACAAACTGGACACTCTGCCACAAACAGCTCCACATTCTTTTTGAGTCTAGGCCAATAAAATAATTTCTTGACTCTATGGTATGAAGCCCTCATACCTAAACGCCCTCCAATCGATGAAGTGTGGAATGATTCTATGATCCTTGACCTGATATCGTTCCTAGCTCCCACATATATCCGGCCTTTATACCTCACCAACCCCGCTTCTAAGGTGTAGCTATTGTCAGTTGTATCATTGTTCTGTAAGTTACCCATTACTTTCTCATATTGTGAAACATTTACATAGCTTCCTTTAATATCTTCCGCCCATTCAGGTATTACAGTGACTATAGCATGGCATTCATCGTCATCCTCTTTGCTTCTAACATCCCTTCTAGATAATGCATTAGCCACAAGATTCTCTTTCCATACAAATGAATCTTTCTTCAGGAGGTCACAGAGTGGTTTACAAATCTTCTCATAGTCTCTCACAAATCTCCTATAGTATCCAATTAATCCTAAGAATCCCTTAAGCTTGGTCACAGTATTGGGAATAGGCCATTTAAGCACATCTGCTATCCTTTGAGGATCAACAACCACTCCTAAGCCACTGATGATGTGTCCCAGATATCCAATCTCAACCATAGCAAACCAACATTTACTCCTCTTGGCAAAAAGCTGGTTCTGTTCCAAAGTCTGTAAAACCATACTCAAGTGCTCTACATGATCAGTTAGGTTCTTGCTATATACTAGAATTTCATCAAAGAACACTAGAACAAAATTCCTCAAATAAAACCTGCGATCCAGCTTTGAGAAGATGGTAGCACCATGGAGTTCCTCCAGTAGGTGTTGTATGATGGGCATTGGGAATCTATTCTTAATTGTCATGGAATTGAGTTGTCTATAAGCAACACATAATCTCCATGACCCATCTTTCTTCCTAACCCTCACCACTGGGAATGAGTAGGGACTGACGCTGGCTCGAATCTCCTTAGAGTTCAGAAGCTGCTTGATAATGTCCTCCATAACATTTCTTTGAAGGTGAGGACTTCGGCAGGGTCTAATGTTCGGTGGATCTACATTATGTTTCAGTGGTATATAGTGGTCACCATCTCTCTCTGGTGGTAACCCCTTGGGTTCATTAAGGACCTCACTGTACTGTTGTAATACCTCCTGTATCTCCACAGGTAGCATCCTAGAGCTTTGAGATTCATCCCCCTGAGCCCAGTTAACCGGCACCATATAGCCCAAGACCTCTTTCCTCAAGATCTTCTCTAGCTTGGGTTCATTTACCATGCAATGTTTGGTTGGAGTGGTATAGTCTTTAAGAACAACTGTTCTGCCTCCTTTACATATGGCGACTCTCGGGTTTTGAAATTTAATCCCATAGAAGCGTGTTCATATATCGATCCGTCCCTAAAATGATATCATAGCTCCTGAAGTTAAGCAATTGAAATGAGTTGGCAAATGTACAACCCTGCACCACGTAGGAATTTTTTTCATTCCTGGCTTCTATGCACAACTCTCCACCACCAGCCACTGCTACCCTTTTGGTTGGTTGGTATATTAGTTTACAGTCGTTTATGACAGCCAATTCATGATCCATGAAAGTAGTTGTGCTGCCACTATCCACTAGCATCATTTCTTGTTTTCCTCCATTCACCGTGATCAAAGAAAAAGTAGCAGACCCTGCTATTCCCTCCTTGTCCAAACTAGATATCACTAAGAGTGGTTCAGCTTCTGTACTGACCTCATTTCCCTTTGGACTTCCAGGAGCAATGATGAACCCTTGCTCCTGATTCAATTCTGGTTCTTCAGGATTCACTTCTATCTCTTCTTCTTGCATTAGTAAGGCATGTAATGCTTTTTTTACCTTGCATCTCAGATTGTGGCCGGGTGTCCAAGGTTCCTTACAATGCCAACAAGTCCTCTTGTTGAATTCTTGTGTATTTGCTTTCACTCTATCATTTTCTCCTGGGTTAATGCTTTTTGATACTGCTGGCCGACTGCTAGACAGATTAGTCTTGCTTCGGTTAAATCCTCCTGAGTGACTATTCCTCCTGGCTATGGATGCTTTCTCCTCTAGTTTAACAAACCAATAAGCTTCCAAAAGTCCTTTAGGTTGGTGACTACTCACAACGTATTTGATTTCCTCTTTTAAGCCGCCCATGAAACAACTCATCAAAAAAGCCTCCTGCAGGTATGGGTGGTCTCTTCTCACCAATTCAACACACTTCTCAAAATAATCAATGTATTTACTGACATTGCCCATGTGCTTCATTGTTTGTAATTTTTCTACAGCTTCATGAGCACCCACTTCCGAAAACTGATCCGTTATCATAACACATAGTTGCTGCCAGCTCAGAATCTGCCATGCAATACCAATTCCCTTGAACCAAGTGTGTGCTCTTCCGGAGAAATGCCCGGTGTCTATATTGACCCATTGCTCCCTTGGAGTGCCAGCCATCTCAAAGAATTTCTTGCATTGTTCAAGCCACCCAATCGGTTCATCACCAACAAACAAAGGTATCTCTAACTTAGGTCCTCTGATTATAGCTTCCACATTTTGGTGACTACTGACATTGCTATTCCAGTTCATATTTCCAAGCATCCCTCTAGGATTCAGAAAGGTATCTCGACCTGTGTTAGTGTTCAAAGTGGGATGGTAATAGGTCTATGCTACAGCCCTTTGTTGTGTGTATTGCCCAGTCCAGGGTGGTACCCAGGGGTTCCCTAGTCCAGGGTTAAGACTTGCCTGTACTGTTGGATTGATTGCAACCGGACATTGTTGAGGATTCACCTGATTCACTCCTAGCCTTGTTCCCATATCTACTTGAGCAGCAGTTCTCATTGCCGGTGAGAATATGGGTGGAAAATTAGATACCACAGTATTAGGTTCCACAAAGAAAGGTGTTAAACTTCCACCACCTGTTCTCTGTTTGTGACCCCGGTTTATATGTGTAGCTCTTTGGGCCGGACTAGAACCCATTTGAGTGGTCTGCTTGTAAGGTAAATCTACACCTTTGGGTGAGGAAGTGGATTCATACTGATTCGATCCTTGTCGGCCACTCATTCGGAATTCATCGGATGTTTGTTCGGTGTTTGATGTTGAAGCTTGGGAAAGTTGGCAAGCAAGAATGCTTTGATCGCAGACTACATCCGACTTGATGTGTCTAGCTCATAAGCTTCTCATGGATCTTCGCGATTTCTGCACGATTCTCCATTTCGAGGTCGTCTTCTTCAATGGATCCGTGAGAACGGGTCCTCACCACCATCAAGAAGTCTTCACTGGTTCCAGATCTAACCGACTTCAGGGATTTTACGGCAGGAATCTTCCGACTACCCCCAACCTTTGTCGCCAGATGCCCAGATCTAAGTTCCAAGGATGATGCTGTTGCTCTGATACCAATGTCGGAACCCAAAAGTTCAGACAAAATCGATTTGGGGAAAACGCCGCCACAAGAGGAACGAAAGACTACGTTAGGGTTCTAACAACTAGCTACCAGAATCGAATATGCTTTTCTTCTTCTTTCCATTACTTCGCCGCTGGACTAAATAGCCAGGGCATCACGAGTATACTTTTACAACAGAGTAAGAGCGGTAAAGTAACAAGCTTCAGTCACCACACTACAAAAGAAACGACGAGACAGTAATTACTGAAATGCAAATTAACCGTTGGATCCTCCTTCTTCTCTCAATCACCATCTTGACCGTCGTTCCTGACTTAACTGAAATCGCCCAAGCAGTACGTTGAGCGCCGATTCTTCCTTGTCGTTCCTTCCTCTCGAGTCTTTCTCTGAACTTCAGACTGGTCGTTTCCAGGGATCTAACACTCTCGCCGCCCCTACCGCCGAGTGGCCGCCTCCGCTGCTCCGCCGCGTATGGCGGGGCGGCTGCGGCGACTCGGCAACGCCGCGGCAGATGAGATCCGTGGAGCGAGGAGTATGCAACTTCGGTGCGGCTTATCGGGACGGTGGGCACCGACTTGGGCTGCGGCATTGCCAGTGAGGCCGCCGTCATGTGAGGCGATCGCCGTCTGAAGTCGACCAAGAGACAACATGGCGACGGCGGCGCATCGCCGTCTGGAAGTCAGCCACCGGGACAACATGGTAATTTCACCGCTGACTGAGCTATGCTAACTCGTAATTCCATTTCTGCGCCACCTTTTTTCTTCCTCAATTGGTTGGATGCCGGTAACGTGTTCTCCTGTTGGTTAGATGCGCAAGGTGTTCGGCAACATGTAGGGGGAGCAGTTTTACCATTCCCCGTAGTGTGTGTAATTATTGGATTAATGCAAGGTGATTATTTAGCCATGGTCGGAGGGAATGTTCAATGTTTTGTTTGCGAGCGGTTCAGCAGACTGTTTTGCTGCTCATATGGATATGGTGAGGTTACAAAAAAACTAATGGAGTAGAGTGATGCCTCAGTTTAAAGGAAGCTGCTAGCCCACGCTAGCTCCACCGGCGTCACTGCTAGCTCACGCTAACTCCACCAGCGCCGCTGCGCCGGCCTCCACCAGCGTTGCCGCTCCCCTCCCCACCCCCGCCACCTCCCTCACCTCTCTCTCTTCCCTGCGCCTGCCGCACTCCTCGCCTTCTTCTCCAGCGCCGTGCACAGCTCTGCACTCCTCCTCCTCCTCCTCCACCTCCCCCACCGGCGGCCAGCGGCGACCTCGCCGCCATCGCCCTCCCCCTCGCCCAACCTATTATTGGTCTTGTTGTCGCCTCAATGTGCCTCCCTCCGCGGCCGCTCACCGCCCTCCACCACCGCCCACCGCTGGGCCAGCGCCTCCCCAGCCTCCCTCTACAACCGGGGGGCGCGGTGAACCCGGCGGCGGCGCCACCCCCGTCAACCGTAGTGCAAGAGCGAGAGTGAGAGGAAGACAAAGAGGATGCTATACCATTCGAATGGTATAGCGTTTTCTAGCATTTCTCCAGTTTAAAAGGTGACTTTATTTGGAGCAGCAAATGTTAAGTATGGTTTTCCTTGGATTTTATCAGCTAGCTATAAGAATTGTATATCACTTCACAAGATTCAGTAACCTATTCTTGATGAAATATGGTGATCAAAAAATGAGTTGTGAACATCTTGATGTATTGACAGATTAAGTGTCAAATTGAGCTTTCCATGAAGAAATAATCATGTTCCATTTGGTTATTCAGTTCACTAACCCAAAAGCCAAAACTAAATAGCCAAGCCTAAGCATAAGTTGGAGCTGTACCTCTTTCTTGCTATGCAAGTAGTGTTTATATCGTCTTTTCAGAATCAGGGATGTTGAATGTTGGTTGAGATTATTGGCCATTACATTCTTAATATTAATTGTTTGTTTAGTGTTTAATGGGGATGGTGGCTGTAGGGTAACTATAGCATTTTGGGATGACCTGGCTGTTGTGGCCTCGGAGCATGTGAAAAAAGGCGTCGGATATTTGTTTCGGGCGGCTTGTATCGAATCTTGTTGACGAGGGCCGAGAAGCGCGGAGTTTATTACAAGGTATCATGTCCACTAATATTTTTTCTTTGGATTACCATTATTCATTTTCATGCTGTTGTCATGAACCCTTTTCTCTTGTGATTATGAAGGGTGTTATGTATTTTGCAGGTTGTAGTTCAACAGTTGAATTTCATTGAGTCCTTCCAGCCAATACAGCTATATGAACCAGAGACAAGCCAGGTTACCCAAGGTATGGATCTCAATCAGGCTGTGACATCTTCTGTCTGTATCGTAAAACTACTGTTTTCTGTTCATATTTCTGTCGGATGGATATCCATTTGTCTGTTCACTAAGAACATGAGCATCACAGGAATATAGTCAGGATTCAAGCATTTAAATTAAAAAGATGATCAAAGATCATCCGCAGTACTCAATCAATCATAACGAGGAAGAAGCCATCAACCACAGCCAACTTCATTTATTACAGTTCATTAATTATTGAATGAATGGTAGAATCAATCTCTATTATCGAGTTTTGGAGTATGTTGAAGTGAACGAATGTGAGTGTCTACTCCCTCCCAATAGGGCCATCGTCAGCGATCACCTAAAACAAACAAACAACGCAAGAGTGAGTCTAAGACTCGGCAAATCTGATGATTAAATGATACATACAACTTCCATGTTTATGACAACTTCTTTGAAGAATATGAATAAATTCTGAGCGAATGGTGGAATGAATGTAATGAATAAATTGAATGAAATGAAGGGACTACACACATGCATATACCGGTATTGCTGGTGACACACCCGTCGGTGTTCACCTAAGCCCGCACTTAACAAAGTGTGGGGATCCAAGTCCCGTATGAAGAACGTTTCATACGGGTGTCCCAAACTGCCCACATTGGAATGGTGGGTCTTACGTGCCTATGCTGGAATTGATGGGTCTTTTTAATCCACTCCTGTGGATGAAACATGAATAATAGATGTATGGAGTGAAATATGAATATTGAAAAGACATGCTCTATAATCATGGAGATAACATACATGGAAGTAACATGATCATTAAATATTAACATGGGTCTTAGGAACACAATTCCAACATCAGGCATTCACATTGTATAATCAAGAACGTTAAAGTACTTGCCTTCCGCGATGCGACGCGTCAGGAGGCAATGGCGGTGCTCCTAACCCTGAAGCCTCTCTGTCTACACAATATATACTCGAAGTAAGAACAATATATAACAGGACGCTTCCACTAACGTTCTACAACGCATTTCCGAACACCCAAGAGTTAACTAATAGACTTAGTCTAAAACGGAGCACACCAACACGTGGCGAATCTGAACAGCGGACGCGGAAAAGACCATAACTATTAACCTGGGACTCGGAACGAGGTGAGCCCAGTTCCTAGAGAAACTTAACAAACATATCTACGAAAACCTAGTTGGGGAGATAATCCAAATCAGCCAAGGAAATATACTAACAGGCAGCTGAATATGAAAGACAGATTCTGTCCGACGAAACGTACAGTAGTAAAGAAGATAGCGTAACTCTTGATCTACCACTCCGATTGGGGCGTTCTTTGACATTCTGGAAAGGTTACGAGATTTGCTAAAACAATTTAGTTGGGTGGAAACCCTGAATTTGTCTCTAACATAAACATGTTTTAGAAGGTAATTCAACAGATTCATCTCGCTAGAAATCTGGATAGCAAGAATAAAACTAACATAACTTTTGATCCGTAGGTCAGAATTTGGTGATCTTGGTGGCTATAGAAAGCTAAGACAATAAAATACAATTATAATAATAGGGAGGATTCCTGATTCGGACCTTAGCCATGCTCAAATTGCCATGCAAAGTGACTGCTGGGAATTAAACGATGTTCTAGACAGTGGTACATAAATGGTCGTATCTTGCAAACCATAACTCGGATTCAGATGAACTCAGAGGCTATGGAAACCTAACGAAATAATCTACAACTCTCTAAGAGATCACAAGTCCTAATTCGGCCTCGATCTAAACGAAAATCGACGTTGAACAGAGAACAGAAATCTGAATCCGAACACAGCACTAACAATGAACCAAAAACCAACCTCTACCAAGAACGAATCTGAATCAAACAGCAGGGATAGGAGATGATACTCTAGGAGACGCGTGAGACGCTGGCCCTTGCTCTTCCTTGTCTTGGCCGGCAGCACCAAGGGAGGAGGATGAGGCTGCTGCTCCAATGGAGGAAGATGGGGGCTGCTGCTCTAATGGAGGAAGATGGGGGCTGCTGCTCCAATGGGGGAAGGATGGCCGGCTGCCACCAATGGAGGATGGGGCGCAGGCTGCTACCAATGGAGGATGGGGCGCAGACTGCTACCAATGGAGGAAGATGGGGGCTGCTGCTCCAATGGGGGAAGGATGGCCGGCTGCCACCAATGGAGGATGGGGCGCAGGTTGCTACCAATGGAGGATGGGGCGCAGGCTGCTACCAATGGAGGATGGCACCACCAGGGGACAACAATGGAGGGTGGCGGCTTGGGGACTGCAGGAGACAGCCAAGGGAAAAGAAAAGAAGAGGGGCTGCCTTGCTAGGGTTTGAAGGGGGTGGGGCGCATGGGCTTTAGGCCCATGACACCTCCCTCTTGAAATACTAGCGGAACCAAAATATAACCAATCTGGGCGGAGGCTAACCTTTAAACCCCTTCCAAAAGCTGAAATTACACTAAAACCTTTTTCCTCGATTAAATTCTCGCTAAACGGAACTCATGGTATTACACGAGTTCGATTAGAAAATTTAATCGAGACAAAGGTTTTAGTCTATTCAGATTTGGAGGGATTTAAGGTGGGCCTCGACCCAAGTTTTTGTTGGTCTTATGACCTGCTAGCAGCCCAAGAGGGGAGGCGTCATGGGCCTAAAGCCCATACACCCCCACCCCTTCAAACCCTAAACAAGGCAGTCTTCCTTCTCTTTTTTCCCCTTGGCTGTTCCCTGCATAAGCCGCTGCCGTCCCTAGCTGTTCCCTGCACAAGCCGCCGCCCTCCCTGCACCAAGCCGCCGCCTCCTTGCTGTCTCCTCTAGGTGGTGGCGCCTCCCTATTGTTCCTCAAGGTGGTGGTGCCTCCCTGCTATCCCCAAGCCTCTCCTTCCTCCATTGGTGGCAGTCAAGCCTCTCTTTCCTCCCTTGGTGGCAACCACACCTCCCTCCATTGGTGCTGCAGGCCAAATCAAGGAAGAGCAACCGGGAGATTCGTGCAAGGATCAGCGTCTCACGCGTCTCCTAGAGTATCATCTCACATCCCTGTTGTTTGTTTCAGATTTGTTCTTGGTAGAGGTTGGTTATTGATTCATCGATAGTGCTGTGTTCAGAATCAGATTGTTGTTCTCTGTTGAGCGTTGATTTTCATTTAGATCAAGGCCGAATTAGGACTTGTGATCTCTTAGAGAGTTGTATATTATTTCGTCAAGTTTCCATAATCTCTGAGTTCACCTGAATCCGAGTTATGGTTTGAAAGATACGGCCATTTATGTACCACTGCCCAGAACATCGTTTAATTCCCAGCAGTCACTTTGCATGACATATTGAGCATTGTTAAGGTCCGAATCAGGAATCCTCCCTATTATGAGAATTGTATTTTATTGTCTTAGCTTTCCGTAGCCACCAAGATCACCAAATTTCGACATACAGATCAAAAGTTATGTTCGTTTCATTCTTGCTATTCAGATTTCTGACGAGATTAGTTTGTTGATTTGTCTTGTAAAATCTGTTTATGTTAGACGCAAATTCAGGGTTCCTACCCAACTAGAATATTTTAGCAAATTTCATAACCTTTCCAGAATATTAAAGAACTCTTTAATCGGAGTTGTAGATCAATAGTTGTGTTATTTTCTTTACTGCTACGTGTTTCGTCGGGACAGAATCTGTCTTTCATGTTCAACAGCTTGTTAGTATTTTTATTTGGCCGATTTGGGGTATCTCCCCAACTAGGTTTTCATAGATATGCTTGTTACGTTTCTATAGGAACTGGGCTCACCTCGTTCCGAGTCCCAGGTTAATAGTTATGGTCTTTTCCGTGCCGCTGTCCAGATTCACTTATGCGTTGGTGTTGTCCGTTTTAGACTAAGTCTATTAGTTAACTCTTGGGTGTTCGGGAATGAGTGGTAGAACGTTAGTGGAAGCGTCCTGTTATATGTTATTCTTATTTCGAGTATATATTGTATAGACAGAGAGGCTTCAGGATTAGGAGCACCGCCATTGCCTACTAACGCGTCGCATCGCGGAAGGCAAGTACTTTAACGTTCTTAATTATAAAATGTGAAGGCCTGATGTTGGTATTGTGTTCCTAAGATCCATGTTAATATTTAACGTTCATGTTACTTTCATATGTGTTATCTCCATGATTATAGAGCATGTCTTTTTCAATATTCATATTTCATTCCATGCATCCATCATTCATGTTTCATCCACGGGAGTGGATTAAAAAGACCCATCAATTCCAGTATGAGCACGTAAGACTCACCATTCTAATGTGGGCAGTTTGAGACACTCGTATGAAACGTTCTTCATACGGGACTTGGATCCCCGTATTTTGTTAAATGCAGGCTTTGGTGAACACCGACGGGTGCGTCACCAGCAATACCGGTATATGCATGTGTGTAGTCCCTTCATTTCATCCAATTCCATCCATTCAAATTTTCGTTCTGTATTTATTTCATATTCTTCAATGAGGTTATCATGAACATGGTTGTATGTACCATTTATTTACTATACTTGCTGAATCTCGGACTCACTCTTGCGTTGTTTGTTTGTTTTAGGTGATCTTTGAGGTTGGCTCCATTAGGAGGGAGTAGGCACTCACTACTTATTCACTTCACCTTAATTAAGACCATGATTACATTCTAGTTCCATTTTTCTCATTCGTTAATTGATAAAATGTAATAAATAAAGTTGGTGGTGGTTGATGATCTCGTCCACGTTTTGATTGAAGTAGTACTGTGTGTGATCTTCGATCATATTTTTTATATAAATGACGGAATTCAAACTATACTCCTGTGATGGTTCTGTTACTTATTAATTCCTTATTTGCCTTGATATATATATGACTGTTGGAAATCCCGGTATAGCTAACTATACAAGGGAGGTTCTGCCGAAATTTAGAATTTTGTCTTCTGTTTTAATTTCGTTAACATGTTAGTTTGGTAGCATTCCAAGTCCTTGTAGGACTGGGGTGTTATAGTTGGTATCAGAGCGGGCGTTAGGTCCGTGGTAACTAATTTATTAAAATGACACACTGTGCACAGTAGGTGGGATGGGTAATTCACGGCTTCCGCATTTCTACTGTTATGATTTATCCGTTGAGTAATTGTTGATTTGTTTCTGTGCTTCTATCACTGTTAAGCTAAATGTTTAGCTTTATATGCTTTGGTGTTCTTAGATGGCGAGAGGTAGAGGCGATGGTCGTGGAGCGGCTCGTGGCCGTGGTCGTCCCCCGGGCCGTAGCTGTGGACGCGGTCCGGCTGCGTCTTCATCTTCGTCTGAAGAGTCTTCTGGTGCTGCCGCTGAGGGGGTTGCCTCAGCCGCTCAACCGGCCGCAGAAGCTCAGGCCGCGTCTGCTGCTATCATTCAGAATCTTCAGAGGGAGAACTAGGAACTCCGTCGACAAGTGCAAGCAGCTCTTCCTGCTGCAACTGCACTAGTTGCGGAACCTGCTGCTGCAGAAATTCCACCCGAGGCTAGGATGAGTCTCCGCGAGTGGATGTCACTTTGTCTTGACACCTTCGACGGAGCAGGTACTCCGGTTCAGGCTGCAGATTGGTTGCGATACATGGAGAGGCAGTTCGGTGCCTTAGAGATGACTTCAGCGCAGAAGGCGCGGTTCGTGGCCTTTCAACTGAAGGGCCAAGCTAATATTTGGTGGGAGGGGGTTCTATCTGCTAGAACCGGGGCGAGGACCGATCACTTGGGAGGTATTCGTGGAAGCGATTCGGGACAAAATTCTATCCAGGATTCCTTTGTTGAGAGAATGGGCGATCACTGCTGACATTTGTTCAAGGAAAGATGTCAGTGTCAGAGTACGAGGTTGGATTTAACAATCTGGTACGCTTTGTACCAGCGGTGGCCAATGACGATCGGGAGAAGGCCAAGAGGTTCCATGAGGCCTCATTAGAGATATCGCCACATTACGGGGCGGCGGCTTGCGTGATTTTAGCTCCGTGGTCGAGCAGGCCAGGGGAATGGAGCTGGAGAGAGATCTTTCTTCTCGGAGGCAGGCTACTAGTGACCCTGTCCTTACTGGTGGTGGCCAGAAGCGGAGTTTTGGTGGGGGAGGTGGGTCTTCTCAGTGACCCGCTCCCAAGAGGTTTCAGGGAGGTCAGCATACTCGTCCTGTTCAGCAGTGGCAGTCTTCTTCATCGCATGGGGTGCCTTGTTTAGGGTTTGAAGGGGTGGGGGCGCATGGGCTTTAGGCCCATGACGCCTCCCCTCTTGGGCTGCTAGTAGGCCATAAGACCAACGAAAACTTG
Organism: Phyllostachys edulis; assembly: GCA_036346405.1. Lineage (NCBI taxonomy): Eukaryota > Viridiplantae > Streptophyta > Magnoliopsida > Poales > Poaceae > Phyllostachys > Phyllostachys edulis. Next base: position 95,342,083 of record CM070549.1, on the reverse strand, counting down.
GACCGGAGGCCCACCTCTTTAACCCCCCCCCCCTCCAAACTGAAATTGCACTAAAACCCTTGTCCCCGATTAAATTCCCTCTAATCGGAACTCGGGGTATTACATTCTACCCCCCTTAACAGAATTCGACCTCGAATTCTTAACGACGAAAAGAACACAGGAATGCAGTGCCAAGAAGTTGGAATCAGCGAATTTAACACATACCGGAAGTAAACAGATCGGGATATTGCTCGCACATGCGAGACTCTAGCTCCCAAGTGGCCTCCCTTTCGGTCTGATGAGACCAAAGAACTTTGACATATCTCAGAGTCTTGTTCCTCAGAACCCGCTCTGACTCCTCTAGAATTTTCACCGGTCGGGACTCAAAAGTGAGATCCTGCTCAATGCTCAACGGTTCAAGTGGAATAGTATGCTCTGGGTCTCTCAAATATTTCCTCAACATGGATACATGAAACACATTATGAACTCCTTGCATAGCCTCGGGAAGATCCAAACGATAGGCCAAGTTCCCAATTCGTGCCACGATTGGAAATGGCCCAACGTACCTCGGGCTAAGCTCCCCTTTGGTACCAAAACGCACTACACCCCTGGTAGGCGATACTCTCAAAAGGACCTCGTCCCCTACTTCAAATTCCAAATCTCACCTTCGGACATCTACATAGCTCTTTTGTCGGTTTTGAGTAGCTAACAAATTATTCCTAACCTCTGCTACCACAGCCACGAGTTTCTTTGAACCCAATCGGGACCCAAAGCGCCGCTCTCCAAGCGCATCCCGGCTGTGAGGATCTGCACTTCCGCCCATAGAGAACCTCAAGCGGTCTTTGCTCGAATGCTAGCATGGTAACTATTGTTATAGGCGAACTCTGCCAAAGCTAGGTGGTCTTCCCAGCCTCCCTTCCAAGACATAACACAACATCTAAGCATATCCTCCAGTGTCTGAATGGTGCGTTCAGACTGATCATCTGTTTAGGGGTGAAAAGCGGTACTAAGATGAAGCTGTGTGCCCAACGCACTTTGCAAACTCTCCCAGAACTTGGAGACAAACTTGGCGTCTCAATCAGAAACAATGGTCTTGGGTACCCCATGCAACCACACTATCTCTCACACATAAAGAGGAGCCAAATCACTTGCTGAGTAGGTTGTGCGAATAGGTATGAAGTGTGCAGACTTGCTAAACCGGTCCACTATGACCCAAATTGCATCCTTCCCTCGCTGCGTGCGAGGTAAACCAACTACGAAATCCATGGAGATATCATCCCATGGCCAAACTAGACCTCCAAAGGTTGCAACAAACCTGCTGGTCGCTTATGCTCAGCCTTGACCCGCTGGCAAACTCCACAAGATGCTACATACTGAACTATATCAACCTTCATTCTTTTCCACCAAAAACTCTTCTTCAAGTCCTTATACATCTTGGTCTCACCAGGATGTAAGGTATATGGAGTACGATGTGCTTCCCTCAGAATCTCATCTTTGACTTGAGCCTCCTGTGGCACACAGAAGCGGTCTTTAAATCTCAACGCACCAGAATCATCAACACTGAAGTGGCCTTGTTTGCCCTCATTTATGCGTTTCCTCACTCGCTGGAACATCTGATCATGCTGTTGGGCCATTTCCAATCGTGGCACGAATTGGGAACTTGGCCTATCGTTTGAATCTTCCCGAGGCTATGCAAGGAGTTCATAATGTGTTTCATGTATCTATGTTGAGGAAATATTTGAGAGACCCAGAGCATGCTATTCCACTTGAACCGTTGAGCATTGAGCAGGATCTCACTTTTGAGTCCCGACCGGTGAAAATTGCGGAGGTCGAGGCGGGTTCGGAGGAACAAGACTCTGAGATATGTCAAAGTTCTTTGGTCTCATCAGACCGAAAGGGAGGCCACTTGGGAGCTAGAGTCTCGCATGTGCGAGCAATATCCCGATCTGTTTACTTCCGGTATGTGTTAAATTCGCTGATTCCAACTTCTTGTACTTTGCATTCTGTGTTCTTTTAAATGCGTTAAGAATTGAGGTCGAATTGCATTAAGGGGTAGAATGTAATACCCGAGTTCCGATTAGAGGGAATTTAATTGGGGACAAAGGTTTTAGTGCAATTTCAGTTTGGAGGGGGGGTTTAAAGAGGTGGGCCTCCGGCCCAAGTTTTCGTTGGTATTATGCCCTGCTAGCAGCCCAAGAGGGGAGGCGTCATGGGCCTAAAGCCCATGCGCCCCCACCCCTTCAAACCCTAAACAAGGCACCCCATGCGATGAAGAAAGCGCCCTTCTTGAGCAGGCGAGTATCTTGACCTCCCTAAAACCTTTTGGGAGCGGGTCACTGAGAAGACCCACCTCCCCCACCAAAACTCCGCTTCTGGCCATCACCAGTGGGGCAGGTCACTGACCTACCTCACGAGAAGAAAGATCTCTCTCGGCTCCATTCCTTGGCACCTTTCGACCACGGAGCTGAAATCACGCAAGCCAGTCGCCCCCAGAACGTGGCGATACTCCGGAATGAGGTCTCTGCGGAACCTCTTGGCCTTCTCTCGATCGTCATTGGCCACCGCTGGTACAAAGCTTACCAGATTGTTGAATCCAGCCTCGTACTCTGACACTGACATCTTTCCTTGAACAAATGTCAGCAGTGACTGCTCCATTCTCTCAACAAAGGAATCCGGATAGAATTTTGCCCTGAACTGCTCCACGAATACCTCCCAAGTGACTGGTCCCTGTCCTGGGTTCTAGCAGATAGAACCCCCTCCCACCAAATATCAGCTTGGTCCTTCAGTTGAAAGGCCACGAACCGCGCCTTCTGCGCTGAAGTCATCTCTAAGGCACCGAACTGCCTCTCCATGTATCGCAACCAATCTGCAGCCTGAACCGGAGTACCTGCTCCGTCGAAGGTGTCAAGACGAAGTGACATCCACTCGCGGAGACTCATCCTAGCCTCGGGTGGAATTTCTGCAGCAGCAGGTTCCGCAACTAGTGCAGCTGCAGCAGGAAGAGCTACTTGCACTTGTCGACGGAGTTCCTGGTTCTCCTCACGAAGATTCGAATGATAGCAAGCAGACGCGGCTCGAGCCTGCGGCGGTTGAGCGGAGGCAACCCCTCGGTGGCGGCACGAAGACTCTTCAGATGAAGACGCAGCCGGACCACGTCCACGGCTACGGCCCGGGAGACGACCACGGCCATGAGCCGCTCCACGACCATCGCCTCTACCTCTCGCCATCTAAGAACACCAAAGCATATAAAACCAAACATTTAGCTTAACAGTGATAGAAGCACAGAAACAAATCAACAATTACTCAACGGATAAATCATAACAGTAGAAATGCGGAAGCCGTGAATTACCCATCCCACCTACTGTGCACAGTGTGTCGTTTTAATAAATTAGTTACCACGGATCTAACGCCCGCTCTGATACCAACTATAACACCCCAGTCCTACAAGGACTTGGAATGCTACCAAACTAACATGTTAACGAAATTAAAACAGAAGATAAAATTCTAAATTTCGGCAGAACCTCCCTTGTATAGTTAGCTATGCCGGGATTTCCAACAGTCATATATATCAAGGCAAATAAGGAATTAATACGTAACAGAACCATCACAGGAGTATAGTTTGAATTCCGTCATTTATATCAAAAAGATGATCGAAGATCACATGCAGTACTACTTCAATCATAACGTAGACGAGATCATCAACCACCACCAACTTTATTTATTACATTTTATCAATTAACGAATGAGAAAATGGAACTAGAATGTAATTATGGTCTTGATTAAGGTGAAGTGAATGAGTAGTGAGTGCCTACTCCCTCCCAATGGAGCCAACCTCAAAGATCACCTAAAACAAACAAACAACGCAAGGGTGAGTCCGAGATTCAGCAAGTACAGTAAATAAATAGTACATACAACCATGTTCATGATAACATCATTGAAGAATATGAAATAAATACAGAATGAAAATTTGAATGAATGGAATGTATGAATTGGATGAAATGAAGGGACTACACACATGCATATACCGGTATTGCTGGTGACGCACCCGTCGGTGTTCATTAAAGCCCGCATTTAACAAAATACGGGGATCCAAGTTCCGTATGAAGAACGTTTCATACGGGTGTCCCAAACTGCCCACATTGGAATGGTGGATCTTACGTGCCCATACTGGAATTGATGGGTCTTTTTAATCCACTCCCGTGGATGAAACATAAATGATGGATGCATGGAATGAAATATGAATATTGAAAAAGATATGCTCTATAATCATGGAGATAACGCATATGGAAGTAACATGAACATTAAATATTTACATGGATCTTAGGAACACAATACCAACAGCAGACCTTCACATTTTATAATTAAGAACGTTAAAGTACTTGCCTTCCGCGATGCGACGCGTTAGTAGACAATGGCGGTGCTCCTAATCCTGAAGCCTCTCCGCCTACACTATATATACTCGAAATAAGAATAACATATAACAGGACGCTTCCACTAACGTTCTACCACTCATTCCCGAACACCCAAGAGTTAACTAATAGACTTAGTCTAAAACGGACAACACCAACGCATAAGTGAATCTGGACAGCGGCACGAAAAAGACCATAACTATTAACCTGGGACTCCGAACGAGGTGAGCTCAGTTCCTAGAGAAACTTAACAAGCATATCTACGAAAACCTAGTTGGGGAGATACCCCAAATCGGCCAAATAAAAATACTAACAAGCTGCTGAACATGAAAGACAGATTCTGTCCCGACGAAACGCACAGCAGTAAAGAAAATAACATAACTATTGATCTACAACTCCGATTAAGGTGTTCTTTAACATTCTGGAAAGGTTATGAAATTTTCTAAAATATTCTAGTTGGGTGGGAACCCTGAATTTGCCTCTAACATAAACATATTTCACAAGACAAATCAACAAACTAATCTCGTCAGAAATCTGAACAGTAAGAATGAAACGAACATAACTTTTGATCCGTATGTCGGAATTTGGTGATCTTGGTGGCTATGGAAAGCTAAGACAATAAACTACAATTATCATAATAGGGAGGATTCTTGATTGGGACCTTAACAATGCTCAATATGCCACGCAAAGTGACTGCTGGGAATTAAACGATGTTCTAGACAGTGGTACATAAATGGCCGTATCTTTCAAACCATAACTCGGATTCGGTGAACTCTGAGACTATGGAAACCTGACGAAATAATCTACAACTCTCTAAGAGATCACAAGTCCTAATTCGGCCTTGATCTAAACGAAAATCAACGCTCAACAGAGAACAGCAATCTGATTCTGAACACAGCACTATCGATGAATCAATAACCAACCTCTACCAAGAACAAATCTGAAACAAACAGCGAGGATGTTAGATGATACTCTAGGAGACGCGTGAGGCGCTGATCCCAGCACGAATCTCCGGTTGCTCTTCCTTGATTTGGCTGCGGCACCAATGGAGGGAGGTATGGCGCCACCAAGGGAGGAAAGAGAGGCTTGGCCGCCACCAATGGAGGAAGGAGAGGCTTGGGGACAGCGGGGAGGCACCACCACCTTGAGGAACAGAGGAGGCGCCACCACCGGAGGAGACAGCAGGAGGCGGCGGCAGTGCGCAGGGTGGCGGCTTGTGCGAGGCAGACCAGGAGGGCGGCGGCTTGTGCGAGAGGCCAAGGGAAAAAGAGAAGGAAGACTGCCTTGTTTAGGGTTTGAAGGGGTGGGGGCGCATGGGCTTTAGGCCCATGACGCCTCCCTTCTTGGGCTACTAGCAGGCCATAAGACAAACGAAAACTTGGGCTAGAGGCCCACCTCTTTAAACCCCCCCCCCCCTCCAAACTGAAATTGCACTAAAACCTTTGTCCCCGATTAAATTCCCTCTAATTGGAACTCGGGGTATTACAGGTGGGAATATTTTGAGCTTATCAGCTTCAAAACTGAAATATTCAATTCCCTTTTTATCCGCTGATCTCTTCATTTCTGCAAAATAGTAGATCGAGAAAACAAGTCAGGCAATGTATTGTTCTTTCCTTTTATATGCTTAAATATAGCTTTGTAACCATTTCCTGTAACAATGTCTTCAAATATGACCCATCTTCTAGTAGAATTTTTCTTACTATTGATTTGATTATGATATCTACATATGGCTTTACAATCTGTCCTTATTATGAATTCTTTGAAACCTAAATATAACCCAAAAGCATTTATTGCATTGATTACTGCTAAAATTTCTCTATCAGTGTTATTTACAATTTTTAGCTTATAGCTTCCAGTGGCATATCCGCAAATCTTTTCTTCTGTTTTTGGTGAGTATTTATTAGGCCTTTGCTTTAATATAGCACCCCATCCTAGTTAAGATGCATCAGTTTCAATGATGGAAAAACTGCTATCTAAAGGTAATTCTAGAGGCTTTAGTTTTGCTACTTTATCTTTTATTGATCTAACTAAATTAATATCTTCAGAATTAAAATATTTTTGTCCATTCTTTCTTAATTTTGCATATAGTGGTCCAGCTAGCTTTGCTAAATTTTCTATGTAATTTCTAGCATAATTTACTATCCCTAGAAATTGTTGTAGAACCTTTTTATCATTCATAGCATCAGAAAATTGTAAAATCTATTTAGCAATATGCTCTTGCAGATATATTTTGCCTTCTCCTATTTCATGCCCAAGGAAATTAATTTTTACTTTACAAATTTCCATTTTCTTTTTAGATAATATTAACCCATTTTGCTCTACCTTTCTAAAAAATATTTCAAGATGAGCAATGTGCTCTTTATAAGATTTTGAAAATATTAGTACATCGTCTATATATACTAATATGAATTCTTGGTTTTCATTGAAAATATTTTGCATTTTTCTTTGGAATAATGCAGGTGCGTTTTTTAATCCAAGTGGCATTACAAGCCATTCAAAATATCCTTGGGGACAAGTAAATGCCGTCCATTCTATAGATTCTTGTGCCATTTTTACTTGCTAAAATCCAGCTTTTAGATCAAACTTAGAAAAATATTTGCTTCCTTGTATTCTATTAATTAGTTCTTGTTTATTTGGGATCTTATATGCATCATCTATGGTGTTATCATTTAGCTTTTTATTATTAATAACCATCCTTGATTTACCTCTGATTATTTCAGGATGATTTCTAACTATAAAAGCAGTGGATCTATGCGGGCTTCTACTTTCTCTTATTGCCCTTAATTTTAATAATTCCTCTATATGCATTTTAAATTCTTCTATATCTTTTGGAGTAGCTTCTATGGGACATGTTTTGATTATATAATCTGGATTTATTATGTTTATTTTGCATATGGTAGAATTTTTATTCCAATGTTTCATAGGTATTTCCCCAATTATTTGGATATCTTCTAATCTTTGAACAATTTTTTCTATGTCTTTTTTTTTAGATTTTATATCTCTATACCAGTTAGGTGCAAATGATTGTAACCCATTGCATTCTAAGCATGAATTTATTATATAATTTTCATCTATAATTTTACTGAATTTGTCCTTTTCATTGGAAAGATCAATGCTCTGAGGATCAAGATTATTGACTTCTGCAAATTGTTGAATTTGAGATACCTTACTATTCTTTCTTACTTCTGAAATATAAGGAATATTGTCTTGATATGGAATAAATGTGATTCCTTGCTCATTATAGTTTGCAGTGAGTATTGCAAAAATCTAAGACCAATTATCATATCTATGCTTATCATTGATAAATCTCTTATCGTAATTTCATCTAGTATATACTTTGTACCATTTATATATATTTCAATATTGTAGGCTATTTGATTATGCAGCTGTTTATTTCTGGACATATCTGTGGATATCACTGCTTTTTTATCATCTATTGTCTGAAATATATCAGGACACTTTACAAAATAAATATCATGGATAATGTTTTTTGTGCAACCTGTGTCTAGTAACACTATTATTTGGTAAGTAATATTGGGTTTTAGCTTTACTTTTACTGGGATTTTTATTCCTAGAATTTCTCTAAAGGGTAATTTGACTATGTATTTATTTCCAAAACTAGATATGGCGTCATTTAACTGAAAAATCCTACCCTTGCTATTATCTCTTAATATTATAGCTTGTTTTTTAACTCTTCTTCTAAATTTTTAGTATTTATGCGTTCTTTTAAATCTTCAGATTCTACTTCTATATCTTTCATTACTTTTTCTGTATTATCTAAGCTTTCCTTGCTTAAAGAATGTCTTGTCATGCCTATATTTTCTTTTTTAATGACTAGTTCTTTCTTTAAATCCTTTCCTTCTTTAAGACTTTCTAGAAATAATTTTTCATTTATTCTCCATTGTTCTTCTTCGCTTATAACTTGCCTATTTTTAGTGGTATCATTTTTTACCCTTTCTTTATTATTAAGTTCTTTTACCTTATTATAATGTCTTTCCGAGTTACCTATGTCTAACTTCTTGTCTCTCTTTATCTTTCTTAATCTATTTAATTCTTTAATAAATAGAGTTCTTTATCTCTTAACTTAGGCCAATCATTTGTCCAAGTATTATTATATTCTTCTTCTATAAATTTTAACTTATTTTCATAATATTTTATTTCACTATCTAAATCTAATATTTTCATAGATTCAATGCAATATATCTCTTATTATCTTCTATATTTTTAGCTTTTATATTATTCATTAAAGTTTAGGGTTTAGCATCTTTATTAAGTAAATAGATTATGTTCTCTTTTCTTCCAAGGCTTTTAAAGTTACCCATTTTTCAGCATTTAAGGCTTTATTAGAAGTGACTATTTCTGATGAGGCTAACACTAATTCTGTATTTCTTTCTTTCTTTATTATCAATTTTATTCAAGATCTGGATTAGTAATTGTAGGATGGTATTATTCTGCCTTATTATAACCTTAGAGTCTTCTTTAGGTGATTCGTAGCTTGAAAACCCAATAGGACGTTCAAGATATTTTTCTGTTTCTTCTAATGCCTTACTATATTCTGACATATAACTTAGGAGAGGACTAGGGTTTTAATTTCTTCTAACAAATTCTTAATTTTAAGACTTTCTAGATCTAATTCTTTTAAGTTGTCTAAAGGTCTTATGACTTCTTTCTTAGTAGCGCTAGACTCTATTCTCTTGTATATTAAATCAACTTCCTTCTTTGATATAATCACAGTTTTGAGTACTTTTATTCAGTTGAACCTTATTTTCTTCTAATATTTGTAAGACTAAATTTATATTTTTGTTTATGATGGTATATTGATCAGTTAACTGATTGTATTCTTTATGAAATTTTTCTAACTTAAATTCCAAGTCTTCTTGTTTTTTATTCCAGGTTATGTAAAAGTTATAGATTAGGTCTACAAGCAAATTCAATTGGCTACTGGAATTATGCCAACTATGTTCTTCAGAGGGGTTTATTCTGCACTTTATATTGATATTATCTTTTGTATTGATAATTTTATCTTCAGAAATAACTTCGTTTGAATATTTTAATTTTTCAATGATGTCTTTAACCTAACCTCTATATATATATATATATATATATATATATATATATATATATATATATATATATATATATATATATATATATATATGGTATACAGGAGCATGTACTCACTTCTCATATACCATTTAAATGGGATGATGATACCTCTTTATCAATTTGAGCATACTCCAATAATGATTATAAGATACCCCAAAGTGAGTTCTATGAATTTTTTTAACCAAAATCCACTTTTTATAACAAAATTTGTGTATATACTTCTTTTATATATGAAAAGGGTATATAGAAAAATAAAGGTATTTTTTATCACTTTCAGTATACTTAAATACCAATTATAAGATCTTCCAATGCAACTTGAATGAAAAAATTTCAATGGAGCCCTTTATTTTTGCTATATACCCATTTTCATATATAAAAGAAGTATATACACGGATTTTGGTATGAAAAGTGGATTTTCAGGAAATTTTTCGTGGAACTCGCTTTGGGGTATCTTATAATCATTATTGGAGTATACTCAAATTGATAAAGAGGTATAATCATACGATTTAAGTGGTATATGAGAGGTGCGAGTACGTACTCACAGGAGTACCGTACCATTTTCCTGTATAAAGATTAACTCTTGTTTGTTGAATGAAAGGTGGAAAACGTGGAGATTATGTTGATTCTACCTCTGGTTCAACTGAGGATAAAAATAGGGATCACACCAGTTCCTCCTCTCGTTCAACTGAAGAGTTGTGGCAAGCCTTCTTTGCTAATCCTCTTGACTGGTGGGATAACAGGACAAATAAGGTTACGTGTCTTCTTTCTTCCGTTCCTTTTTGGGTCATTCAAATGCATTATCATTTATTATTTTCTGTGTTAACAGTTTTGTCTTGTATGCAAACCAGCTACCCTTTTTAGGAGGGTATATTCAATGACAGATAAAACAAGAGTGCAAAACATGGAGAACACTGTTAAAAGTCTAAAACCACTAAAAAATGCTAAAATATTAGAGGGATAAATGTTTAGTGGAGTGTGGCTGAACATTGAAAGCAGAAACGACAACAGGGTCAAATATAGTCAGGAAACATAAAATAAAATAAGAACTATTTCTTTTATGTTTTTTTTCTATTTTTCTCAAGAGTTAGGGCTTAAATTTTGCCCTCCCTACTGAAAAATTACAGATAGCTTCCAAATTTTGAGAAGTGTGTCCTAAGCAGGGTGCATGTTGTACGCCAGAGATGTTTTCTGTACCAGACATACCCTTGTTTCTGTGTGCTATTCTGTGTAACCTAAACATGTGTACGTGAGCATGCGCAAAGACTGCTCGGAATTTTCTGATTGGACCGGAAGAGCAATAATAAAATCTAGAAGTTGCAACTTAGTCGATGTAAGCCCTGTGGCCATATTGCTGCTTGAGTTATGTAATTGAATTTTAGTGGTTTTTGTAAGTGTTATATGCTCATGCAGAACTGTGAAAACCACTCATCATGAATTCATAAAAGATCAGTAACAAATGCAAGTCTAACGTGATTTGTCATCATGATATGTATAGTTTACAAAGAACCTTCTTTTCATCTACATGGGTTTGGTGTATAAACTGAATTTTCTACTTGTTGCATCAGAAGGGAGTATCTACGTATTATATATTGTGGGACATATCTAGTGCAAATTAATAGCTTGATGTAATCATGCAAACTACTTTGGATTGGGCCGAGAAAAAAAAAGAAAAGGAAAACTGAAATGGCCTTAGGAGGAAACAGAGAAAAGATAAGTTTTGCTGTGGAGGTGGAATTTACTATTAATAACCCATAATTTATTAGTCTGCCAGGTGTTTTTTTTTTGTTTCTTGTAATATGTGTTGAATTTGAACTTGAAATTTCGTGTGGAGGCAGACTAAATCGAGTACTATTTTCTCATTTTTTTTCTCGTGTTGATTTGATGGCCAAATTGAAATGGCTTGCATGATTGCACCTAACTATTGGTTTGCACTAGACATGTGTCCAACTGTCCATGTATAATACTTTTCCCCCTCCATGTTATGAAATATTGCAATGCTTGGGGTAGTGACTAGTTTGGTCCAATTTATAACTCGAATCCTGAATAGAAGCTACTTTCTTTTACTTTGCCTCATAATACCTTGCAAAAGGATATTCGTGTTAGGTTCACCCACACTGTTAGGTTGTGAAATTTCATGCTATCTTTCTTTTCCAGCCCCCACTAGCTTTATCATAGCAGTTGGTTGCATTTCTTATTCATGTAATTATTTGTTTACATCAATAATTTCATAATTTGGCTATCATACATTTCTTTTTGAAGATATATGCACTGGAGATTTGTTTGATATGTTAAATACATAAGATTAATGACCTTAATGCCCCTTAATCCATACATTGATGACTGATTGGGCTTATACATATCAACAGAAGAACCCGAGGTATCCGGACTTTAAGCACAAGCACACTGGTGAAGCATTGTGGGTTGATGGGAGGTACAACCCCAATTGGGTTACCTCTCAATTGGCAATTTTGGACTCGAGAATGGGTTCTCTGCAAGACAGTGAGAGAAAGCCAGTTTCCTTTATGTATGCTGATGACTTCAGGACATCCGGCGCCGACACTGAAGTCTCTCTTTGAAGGCGGAAATTTCGCAATCCCCAATTAGCCAGCTCCACTATCTATCATATAGAAGTGTGTTATTGAGCTAATTCATCCGTGCCCGCTCTGTCCCAATTTTGCTGTACATAGCTAGGCTCTGGAAGCTTATCAGAGAGGCGCTCGGTCATCTGTTCTAGTCAGGAGCAATGAGAGATGCAAATGTAATGAATTAGATAGGCCTATTGTCCGAGTAATGGTGTATATCAGTTGGTGCGTTGTATCAGTTGAGTTTATCTGGTAAGCGACATGCTCCTTAACTCCGAATCTCGGATGAAGCAACAATACTCGCATCTGCTGTGACCTTAATTTGTTTTTTTTTTTAAGTCCGGGATTTAACCCTCTCCGATCCGCGTTAAAGAAGAAAGCACCCTAATTCTGCGAGACACCACGAGAGCCCCCGCTCAAACTGTGACGGACTGAGAGCCTATAACTCTCCTCATTTTTGCCAACTGAGCTCCAGCTCAATCCTCAACAACCTCTACACCCACACACACCTCTCCCACCCCACCCCACACACACACCCACACCCACACCCACATCCATGAGACACCCAAGGTGAGTACCACCACTCGAACCCAGATGGGTTGATTGACTCCTGCCAACACCAATCAAGTAAGCTAAGCTCACTTCTCGTGACCTTAATTTGGACGAACTAAAGTTTGGGCATTTGTGTTTATACTGTGTCGTATGGATGTCTCTGACGCAATGAGGTGGCAGATTTGGTACATGGAAGCAGATATCCAGATACAGCAGATTACAATGTCTTGCATTGGCAAGTCTATATCCAAATCTTTCAGCATGTATATCTCACTGCTAAGGCATGCACCGAGCCACGCGATATACGTTGATAACTTGATACACTTGATAGTTGGTACCCCTCTAGTTGTACCTGACCTGAAATCGCACAGAAAATAAAATATTTCTGTGCAGACAGGGACTTGACATTTTCTTCATCTCCGGCACATGGACCTACCGTTTCTCCAGGCGTTATGTATGTTTGCTTTTTCTTTCTTTTCTCTCGCCTGGGGTTCTAGACTTAAGAGGGAAGGGAGAGAGAGAGAGTACCGACCGTCCGTCGCGTTGGATGAAGACCCGGCCATCGCTGGTTCGTTGGTGAGATCTGCGCACGGGCAGCGGCGGTCGGGGAAGAAGGAGCGGCGTCTCCCTGGCGGCGACGTCTCTCTGGCGGCAGCGTTCGATGACGGCGGTGGTGGAACTTCCCGTCGCTGGAGCGCCCCCTTCTCAGATCGGATTAGGGTTTTTCTGTGGGGTTTGTGGCGGCACGATCAACCTCGTCATGCGTGCCGCCCCGGCCCCCACCTCTATTTATGTGGCGCTGGCGACAGGGCCCACCTGACCTATTAATTGGCGCCCGATCGAGGCAGCGGCAAAGGGGTTGGTTTTGGCCGTTGGGCCAAATGCCCTGAGATCATTCTAACATTCTCCCCTTTGATCTCAATCTATGCTTTATCTTTAATTACAATTGTTTACACATTCCATCACAGATTAGTGCATAGAACATGTCTCATCGTCACGGTCAATCGCCGATAGATTCAATGACTACAATACACCTCTCTGTTATGAAATAGTTACTTTAAACTTTTGGGCCATCTTTTAGTCCAGAATCATAGGTTTTCCTTAAACCCATGCCGCTACATGTTCTCTGAACACGTTGGGTGGTAAGCCTTTAGTAAGCGGATCCGCTAACATCTTTCTTGTACTTATATGCTCAAGACTTATAATTTGATCCGAACTTTATCTTTCACAACATAGTACTTTATGTCAATGTGTTTGGCAGCATCACTTGACTTATTGTTGTGGGCATACGTTCTATCGGGTTCATTATCGCGATTACAACTTAAGTGGTCTATTGATGTCGTCAACCACTTTTAAACCGGTATGAACTTCTTTAGCAGTTCACCGCCCGTAGCCTCATAACATGCTACAAACTCGGCATACATTGTGGACGATGTAGTGACGGTTTGCTTTGAGCTTTTCCACGATATAGCTCCTCCTGCGAGTGAACACATATCCGGATGTAGACTTTATATCATCTCCGCAAAATCGAATCAGATACCCCACTATATGGAGTAAATCTGATCTTCTGTATGTCATCATGAGGCCTTTTGTTCCTTGCATATAACGCAAGACTTTCTTTATCAATTTCCAATGTTCTATTCCAGGATTGCTCTGGAATCTGCCAAGTAACCCGGTAACAAATGCTAAGTCAGGGCGTGTGCACACTTGAGCATACTGTAAGCTTCCGACAGCTGAAGCATATGGAACCGCTTTCATTTGATCGATCTCATACTGGTTCCTGGGGCATTGAAAATCCCCATATCTGTCGCCCTTGACTATAGGTGCAGGTGAAGGACTACATTTATGCATCCCAAATTTCTTTAAGACTTTCTCTATGTATGTCTTTTGTGATAGTCCCAATATCCCTTTGTTTCTATCCCGGTGAATTTCGATCCCTAGAACGAACGAAGCTTCACCAAGATCTTTCATATCAAAGTTTGAGGACAAAACTTCTTTGTCTCGAGAGGTGATCGACATCACTACTAGCCAAGAGGATATCATCCACATACTGTGATTAGGAAGATAAACTTCCCATCTTTAAACTTTGCATAAACACAGTTGTCCTCTACATTCTCTTTAAACCCAAATTTTCTTATTGTACTGTCAAACTTCAAGTACCACTGTCTTGAAGCTTGCTTTAACCCATAAATCGATTTCTTTAGGCGGCATCCCATTCTTTCATTTCCTTCCATGACAAAACCTTTCGGTTGTGCCATGTAAACATTTTCATCCAAATCCCCATTAAGAAATGCCGTCTTTACATCCATCTGATGTAACTCTAAATCATAATGTGCTACTAATGCCATTATGATTCTGAAGGAATCTTTACATGAGACTGGAGAAAAGGTCTCATTGTAATCAATCCCTTCTCTTTGCGTAAATCCTTTTGCCACAAGTCGTGCTTTGTATCTTTCTACATTCCCTTGGGAATCAAGCTTTGTCTTGTAGACCCATTTACAGCCTACTGTTTTGGCTCCTTTAGGAATAATTTCCAAGTCCCAGACTTTATTAGTCTTCATGGACCTCATTCCTCTTCCATGGCCTCAAGCCATTTTGAGGAATTTTCGCTTCTCATGGCTTCTTCAAATGAGGTGGGATCATCCTCCATTTGAAATTCCTCTGTATGATAAATCTGAAAATCATCAGAAATAGCTGATCTCTTACTCTTTGAGACCTCCTCGGGGCCTCCTCATTTGGTACATCTTCATTTGAAATTCTTTGTTGCTCCCCTTCATCTGTGGCAATAGGTTCTATAGGATCCTGAAGAACAGGTTCCTCATTATCATTCATTGTTGCCACAGGAGGAACAATAACAGGCTTTGGCACCACAGTGTCTTGCACCGTCGGTGCAACGACAGCAGGTAGTGTGAAGAATGGCTCTTGAATCATCGGAGTGGGCGCATACACCCGCTTCTCTTCAAGATCAATCTCACGAGCTACCATACTTCCTCTCATCATTTCATCCTCTAAGAAGACAACGTGTCTCGTTTCTACAAACTTTGTATATCTGTCTGGACAGTAGAAACGAAAACCTTTTGACTTTTCAGGGTAGCCAATGAAATGGCAACTTACTGTTTTGGGATCAAGCTTCCCAAGGTTTGGGTTAAATACTTTAGCCTCAGCAGGACTCCCCCACACACGTAAGTGGTTTAATGAGGAACTCTTCCCGCCCACAACTCGTCACGGTGTTTTGGGCACTGACTTATTAGGCACTCTGTTGAGAATATGAATGGCGGTTTTCAACGCCTCCATCCATAGACTCATTGGCAGTGTGGAATAGCTCATCATGCTTCGCACCATATCCATCAGAGTACGGTTGCGTCTTTCAGCTACTCCATTTTGTTGAGGTTCGCCCGGTGTAGAATACTGGGCTACTATACCATTTTCCTGTAAAAACCTTGCAAAAGGTCCAGGAACTTGTCCATATGGGGTATGTCGACCGTAGTACTCCCCCCCACGGTCAGATCGGACTATCTTAATCTTTAAATCGTGTTGGTTTTCAACTTGACCTTAAATATCTTGAATTTATCCAAGGCTTCATTTCTTTCTTTGATTGGATAAATATATCCATAACGGGAGTAATCATCCGTGAATGTTATGAACGAGTCATAACCATCCACACTTTTCACAGGAAAAAGGACCACAAATGTCTGTGTGAACAATTTGTAGAACTCCTGTGCTTCTTTTGGCGTCTTTCTTAATTTTCTTTACATATTTTCCTTTAATGCATTCTCTGCATTGTTCTAAGTCTGAGAACTCTAATAGAGGAAGAATTTCATTCTTAACTAGTCTTTCTATTCTCCCCCTCGAAATATGGCCTAAACGACAGTGCCATAATTTCGACGACGCATCTAGAGTTCTCTTTCGTTTCCTGTTTACATTCGTAGACGAGGATTCATTCACTTTCTCGCACGCGACGTTCCCTTTATCGCATACGACATTCACATCATCACATAATGATAACAAATAAAGCTCATTTTGTAAGATGGCAAGACCAACACATTCTTTATTAAACATTATTTCACACTTGCCATTTCCAAAATTACAATCATAACCATTATTGTCCAAACATGAAACACTAATCAAATTCCTCTGTAAAGAGGGAACATAAAGAACATCTCTAAGTAAAAGAGTGAAGCCATTAGCTAGCTCTAATGAAAGATCGCCAACGGCTTCAACTTCAGCTTGGACTCCATTTGCGACTTTAACGATCTTTCTTTTCTTTGCGTAGTCCTCGTCGAACGGAATCCTCAGAAAGAATTAGCAACATGAACAGTTGCTCTGAGTCAATCCACCAAGTAGATTTGAATATTGCACATACAGGATTCATTTATAAAGGTAATAATGTTCTCACCTTTCTTTGCCATTATCATCTTTAAGTAATCGGACAGTTCTTCTTGTAGTGTCCCGTCTTCTTGCTTGATGAAGACAACGATCTTTGTCTCTCGCAAACTTATTCGTTGAGGCCGATGGACAACAGGGCTTTTCCTTGTTCTTTGAGAAAGTGTTATTGTTGAAGTTCTTTTTCTTGTTGTCCTTCACATAGTTGATTGAACCACCATGTGAGGATTTAATTCTTTCCTCCTCTTGCACACACATAGCTATGCACTTTTCTAAGTCCCATTTCTGTTTGCATGTTGTAGTTGACAACAAAGGTGTCAAACTTTTTAAGAAGGAAGCAAAAACCAAATGAATAAGGAACTCATCCTTGAGAGCCAAATCCATTGGTTTAAGCTTGGATGCCAAGTTGCTCATCCTTAGTATGTGCTCTCTTATGCCACGCCACCACCAGAGTACCTTTTCACACAAGTCGCTTAATCACCGTGTAGCATAAGTCTTTGAAGAGCCAAGATGGCGGCTCTTTATTTTCTCAAGGTACTCGTGGATGTGTCACATTCGCGATTGAGCCCACAATTGCAGCTCAATCGTGTTCTTTATCACGACCATACATTTCTTGTTGGTGTGGTCCATTCTTATGCTCAAGGTCATAAGACATCCGTAAGGGAGCTTGATCCTCTGTCTTTTCTCGCCAAGCAAGATCATCCTCATTTTGATCCTCACCGATGCCATAGGCTCGGTGGGACGTCTTTGTAGTGAGGACCCAGTCCACCTCGGCCAAGATAAACGCTAAATCTATCTTTTCTTCCACTCTCCATAATTATCTCCTTTGAGAGTGGGGATCTCTCGATACAACCCATCAAGTTGTATCCACCAAAATTTAGTTCAAATAAAGTGAGAACGTAACGAGAAAATTATATGCCTTATTTCCAACGTTTGTCAAAAATCGACATACAATTAAATCAATTTTATCTATACATTAAATCTACATCACCGTTAGCGTAAATAGAAATAATGCATAAAAACATCAATTAGAAATTATAATCTTGTTATTATCAACGTTGGTCGAAAATAACAATATCATAATTCACAACAATTCTCAAAAATTAAATTCTCCCGTTGGTTCAATTTAATTGAAAGAGTAATCAAACATTAACTTTTGCAATGAAAGCGTAATTATTCTAAAAATAATTCATTATTGAAGCATTATCAGACACATTTAATCTCAAAAATTAACACGTTGGTGCAAAAATTACAGAGATTTGAATCAAATTCTATTCATCAATTAGGCCACTTACGGGCGGAGCGTAGTGAGGCCGTCGCCGAGGCTTAGGGTCGGAGCGAGCGAAGTCTCGAGTAACCCATCGTCTGCACCCGTGCACTCGAGGACGCTGGGGTGCGGTAAGCCTCTGCAGATGGATCAAATTTCAAATTTCAATCAAAATTCACTCATAAAAACTTTCATTTTTCTGGAATTTACTGTGCAAAAAGGCCATTTGGCCCATCTTATGCAAATTGCTGCCCACGGCGCCCACTCGCCAAGAAAACGACGACCGTCCGATCAGATCGGACGGCCGAGTAGGCGCGCGGCGGGGATAACACCCCCAAAAAACCCTAGCCCACAATCGGCTCCCCTCCTCCCGAGAAAAGCGACGCAGACAGAGAGAGTGGCGGTAGCGCTGAACTCCGTCGGTTCTCGGCGGCAACCAAGGCGGTGGCGGTCAATGGCTCGCGTGGAACCCACGCTGGCGGCAATGGCATGAGCTGCACAGAAGAAGCGAGCTGCAATGGCGGGCTACGCAAGACGCTGAAGCGGCATGCAAGATCGGCGGCGCGCTGGCGGCCAATGGCCGCCAAGACGCGACGGCGACCGCAAGCAATGAGTGTAAAGCGCACGGCGGTCGCTCGAGATTTGCGGCAGCTGACGGCGGCGGCGGCAAAGGCGGCGCAAAAGGTAAGACCCGATCCCCTTTGCCCGCTCTGATACCATTGTTTGCTTTTTTTTTCTTTTCTCTCGCCTGGGGTTCTAGATTTGAGAGGGAAGGAGAGAGAGAGAGAGAGAGAGAGTACCGACCGTCCGTCGCGTTGGATGAAGACCCGCCATTCTTTGGTTCGTTGGTGAGATCTGCGCCGCAGGCGGCGGGTCGGGAAGAAGGAGCGGCGTCTCCCTGGCGGCGACGTCTCTCTGGCGGCAGCGTTCGATGACGGCGGTGGTGGAACTTCCCGTCGCTGGAGCGCCCCCTTCTCAGATCGGATTAGGGTTTTTCTGTGGGGTTTGTGGCGGCACGGTCAACCTCGTCATGCGTGCCGCCCCGGCCCCCACCTCTATTTATGTGGCGCTGGCGACAGGGCCCTGACCTATTATTATGGGCGCCCGATCGTATGCCAACAAAGGGGTTGGTTTTTGGCCGTTGGGCCAAATGCCCTGAGATCATTCTAACAATGTACTCCAGCAACCAAATCACCACACAATCCCAGAGGCAGAAGAGGCTAGAAAGGCCCCAAATTCCTTTCATATATTGTTGTGTACTGAGAGCAGGGATTTTTTATTGGCCCGTAACTGGCTGAAAATCGGTTTTACCAGTGGGGACGGTAGAAATATAAACCGGCCTTGAAATTGACGGTTTGGATGAATTTTATCCAAAAAAATCGAATTTGATATTTTAATTTAAAATCCGAAACATTCTAAAAAAAATTAAAATCAGCCGAAATTTTCTAATTTTCCGCCAAACCGGCCTTACCGCACCCCCCCCCCCCCTTTTTTAAATCCCTGATTGAGAGGTGGATAAAGACTTGATTAATTGGTTAATTTCTGGTGCCAAATGGACGCTTCGATGAGGCTCTCATGTGCACCACATGTACGCTGTCCGCCCATGGATCGACCAACGCATGTGTTGACAACAAGATGCAGGCCGGTCTTCGGCGCTGTGCATGGGCTCTGTTTCTTGACCAATCTTGGTGAGTTGTCTTTCTTCTTCTTTTTTTAAATCTCATTTGACCGAGCTAGCGAGGTCAGATTCGTATGGGATCCAGTGGTCAGCCATGAGGCCATGATCAAAATTTTATCTTCGTAGCACATGGTAAAGTTGTATTTTGCTTGGTGCTTTCGCTTGAAGTCAACTTGATCTGGAACATGGGCTAAAGAATCAGATGCAACAAGTCGCCCTTTGTCTATGCTGCAAAGTGCAAATATATATCTTTCTCTCTCCTTTTTTCCCCCTGAAACCGCAAACATACATGGTTCTTAATTAAAAGTGTTCTGACGAAACAAAACAGAAACTGCATGTGTTGCATTTTAAGTAAGTTTTTGCGTTGTATCGTTGTTTTGACTTTTCTTTTGTATGATCAGCCTCGGACTAGATTAATGGGAGAAACAACTGATGTCCTCACAAACAATCAACAAGAGTAAAGAGTTGATAATACTGTGATTTAACAACTGAATACAAAAGCATAGCCAGGGGGGAATCAAGGGAAAGAGAGCCAGTTATTCTTCCCTCTAGCAACATGCATGATTATAAGTAATCAACAATTAATATAACTGTTTTGTTAGTACAAACACATGGGGAGAGTTAACTCAAATCTCGACATCTCCTTTGTGCTGCAAAAAACCTAGTTTAAAGACTGAAGAAAGCCACACATCCATATGTGTGCACTTTGATGCACCAAGCTCATCTCCTTTGGCTTGGGGAAACCCAGAACTACAAAAAGAATAAAACAGAAAATAAAAGGGGGGAAAAAGCTCATGACATCTCTTGTTCTCAAATCTCCATTGGCCTTGGTGATCCTAGGCCTGTTGCTTCAGATCTCTTCATGATCCTCAACTTGTTGCAGGTGCTGGTGAACATACTGCAAGAGCAAAGGTTGATCATAAGTCACTGCTTCACATAAACAACAAGATCTTCAATTTACACCTCAAAAGATGAAGAACTGAAACACTTACTCGAAGGGCACATCTCCGACGAGCATCAGGTCGCCATCCTTGTCCTCGTAGGTTATCGCAAACTCCGACGGGTTTGCGTCGCTGTTGGATCCGTCTACCCCTGAGAAGCAGACGAACATGGCCTCCAGGGCCTCCCTGAGCTCCCTGTAGCCCTCGTACATCCTCAGGTCTATCTTCCTCAGGTATGGGGCTCCATCCATGCTCACTTTTACGAAGGAGCCGTTGGTGTTGGTGCTTGCTGCTGCTGCTGCGTTGTTGCCGGCCTCCTCTTTGTTCACCTTGCTCTTGCTCGCTGCTTGGAAGCAGCTCTTCCTGTACGACCTCACCGGCGGCCACCCTACCACTTGTGCCCTGCAAGAAGTAACAAGCATGTAAGAATCCTAGCTCACTAAGACTAATCGTATATTTTTGAAGAAGATCATATGATCTGAAAGGTTGAGGAGGAGGAGTGCTCACTTGGCTACCGGCGGTGCGGCCTCGACGTCGTCGCACTTGCTGGCCTCCTCGGCGATGCTCTCTGCAACGTCGAGGGTGCGCTTCTTGCCCCTCGGCGTCGACGGTGGTGACGGCGCCGGCGTCTTCTGAGGCTGGTCGTCGTCGACGGGGCCCGGCAGGCCCAGCCTCAGCTCGGTCGCCTTGAGGTTGTCGGCGTCGACGGCGCTCACGTAGCCCACGGCGGCCTCCATTTCCCGGTGTGCAAGTACGTATATCTCCGGCGATCTCTCAGCTATCATCTCTAGAGGTCTTGTGAGTTGTGCTCGAGTAGATCTGATCTCAGAGACGATCGTTGTGTTGGCGTGGCCCTAGGGGGAGGCTTGGCGTGCATGTTTTATAGGAGGGAAGGAAGACAACGCCATGGGCACATAGAGATGCAGGCGCACACGTAGACGCAACGCACGCTGCGCTAGGCTGCTGGGTCGGCCGGCGACACGCGGGCCCAGCCCGCGGCGCACGACCGTCCAGGATCCCTCGGTCGACGGGCAACGGCACACCGGGGCCGTCGGATCCGGCGGCAGGCCATGTGGGCGGGGCCCGCCGCCGGCTGGACTGACCTAGGCTAGCAGTACGATATACTATATATATTCCCTCAGTTCTTTTTTACTTGATTTTTCACGGTCTCCGAGATGTGACTTTGACTATTATTTTTATAGCTTTACATTAAGATATAATTAATAAAATTATAATATTATAAAAATATTTTTAACGACAAATCTAATGATATAATTTTTATATAGCCTCTCTAGATAGTTTTAAACTTATTGACAGAAGTTTAACAGTACGGAGTAATAGAAAATCAAGTAAAAAAGAAAGTAAAAAAGAATGTAGGAAGTATAAGCTAGTGTATGTTTACACATACGCTGCTGCTTCCATGCATGATATGTAATGTACTACATATACCTAAATAAATATTGTTGGCTTTGATTCATTCTGACGGATGCATACGCGGGTCTCCGGGTCTCGGGTAGATATTGTATTCAGTGGGGCACATGGCATGTTAACGGGATGTCGATCGCAACGGTTGCGGTTCTACGTATTGCGGGTTGTATTCGACGGTCCGATCCGACTAGTTAGTTTAGTATGTTCGAAAGTCAGGTTAGGTTAGGTTAGGTCATGCTTAGGATCGAGTTATGTACGACTGGTCGAGCTCGAACGGCGCAGGCGAAGCTAGTGATCACAGAGGAAAAGAAAACAAGTGTGAAATGATTACTAGGTGCTACGATCATGTGCTGTTTCCTTTCGGCCCTATCGATCGAGTGGAGCTACGTATCGCGGAATATGTGGCCATTGTCCATTGCTTTCTCGTGCAAATCTCTCTCTTCTTTTCTTTCCTTTCTTGATCAGTCAGTACGAGACAGCGTTAATTTCCCGAGTGCCGAAACACCCGGAAAAGTAGCAAAAACACTAGAAAAATTAATTCTCGAAAGTCAACTGTCGAGTAAAAACTGATTTCCTGAGTGTAACTAATTCCCGAAGGTCGGCTATCGGGTAAAAACTGATTTCCCGAGTGTTACACTCGAGAGACACAAATTCGTCCTGTGTTATGATGTACACTCGGAAAACACCTAACACTCGGGAGAATAGGTGCTACAATAGGTTTAGCTACCGTAACGGAATACTTTACCGAGTGTTGGCACTCAGACACCCGGGAAAGTATGGAAATTATCCTTAGTGTAAACACTCGGGAAATCTAGCTACGTTGCGATCCAGCATGCAGATTCATAATTTTTTCCGAGTGTATGTCAACTAATGACACTTGGGAATTACCCGAACAGCATATGCACCAATTTTGTACGTACAATGCATTTCATTTTAAACAAGGCTCCGGCTGACAGGAAACTTGGCAATCAAACAGGCCATACATTCTACAGCAAGAAAAATACCATCAATTAGCCACAAATCATTATATATATATAGATTCGACAATATTAACATAATGTTCAAGTTCATAATACAATATTCACATATATAGATTGGACATCCATAACATATTCGAGTTCAAATTCGAAAAGCTAGGCATAAGGCATGATACATATAACAATTCCAAGTAGTTTACAGAGTGAACGTATGGTACACTAATTGTCGAGGTGTGTGAGTTAACCTTTAACTTGTCGCTCCTAATGCTCAACTGCAAAGATGATGACCATAGATCAGTTATTGACTCTACGGAGTGAAATCATTACTCTATATCATACCATTGACCCTACTGTAATGTATTATGCATTAGATTGTTTTACATGATTGCACCATTATCTTATATACTCATAGAGAACGATGGTTCTACCCATATGGTTGATAGATCTATAAAAACGTTGCATTTGATATTAAAAAAAAGGAAGCACACTAATGTTTATTATACCTAGTAGTAATAAACAATACAGGGAGTATGGTGCCATGAAAACTCAATCAAGTTAACAAGATGTTGTATAACCCTGAAAAGATTAGCAGACAAGACAGTCAAACCAAAAGGAGATCTTGATGAAATGAACTATAAAGGATGTTATGAGATGCGAAAAGGTGAACAAGATCGCCTGAACACAAGAAACAGTTTTTGCATCTACAGCTGCTTGGTCGATTTTATTTAAGACACCTATTGTTCTGGTTCCTACAACAAGGTGAACAAGAAAAAAAAACATCAGTTGCTACAAAGAGAGTGGCTATGTTATTGCAGAGGATATATGATCAGATTAAAATGACAGACCATCTGGATCGATATCCTTCGCTAGTCTAAGGGCTTGTTTGGTTGGTGTCCTGGATTCCATGCCTAGGAAAAAGTGATACCTGGAGGTAGCCTGAAAAGTAGATAGTTTTTGTTTGGTCAAGCAAACCTGAAGATGAGTTGTTTGGTTGAAAGTATATGCCTAGAATTGATGAATAAAACATAGAACGTTGGATCAAACTATCAACGGTGGATCGAGCTGCTTCGGAGGCCTAGCTCCCAGGCGCTCGTTTTCCACGCCTAGGCCTGGTGCTCTCCAGACATCGAAGCAAACACTGAGCCGGCAGTCTCCAGGAGCTGTGCCAGCCAAGCAGCTTGCCATCAGACATTGAAGCAAACACGCCCTAAGAGCTCGAGAAGATGCAACATCAGCAGCTTGCATTGCTGGTATCACAACAATCAACATTGCATCAGTGTGCCCAGCATACTCATTAATCTGGAATGTGAAAAACAGACACCTTATACAACATGAGGTGATACAACAAACATGATACATAAACTTATCGGTGCTTCTCTTGTGTGTAGTAAGTGGAAAAACAAGTAATATCGCTATGGCAGACATTCAGTAAATCTCAGTTCAAGTGCATGTCATGCTGTCATTCTTCTGATGTTTTCCGCCATTCCATAAATTAGATAATATTCCAATTCATATTGGTGAATGTAATGCAGAATCAGATGTTAATTGTGAGGGCTCTGAATATTCTAAAGATTGTTCAAACATTTTTTACTAGTTGAGTAAATACAAGAATATTGCAACCAGTATTCACCGTTGAATCATCCATAACTCATTGGTCTATGTTTGGTAAATCAATCAATTTTAATGGAGGAGCTGGAAAACAAAAACAAGAAAAGTGCAGTGAGAAATCATTTGCAAAAGAAACAGAAAGAAGTAAATAGAAGCAACTAATGCAAAGCATGTAGTGTAACTATCAGATAATGAGTTATTTCAGAGTAGGATACAAATTAATTAGATCATTCAAAAAACAGAGAGCACATATTTGAGTAATTAATAACAACCATATCAGATGATACTCATGATACTGATTATATTTCACAATCTTATGGTCTTATCATTTCAAAGGCAAGCTTCTGAAAGTCATCCTGGGCAGTTTTCTCAAGGCTTTCAAGTGAAATACACGCTGAAAATTAGTAAACAATTCCAAGGATGAGAAATTATCACCACACCTGTGATCTATGTATTAAATCACTCAAGCTACAAGAATGCTTAAGAAACTACTGGCCCATACCGGGAAGAAGTTGGTCTTGTATGCTGCCCAGAAGAAAATGACTGTCATCATGGCTAAATAACCACCAAGGACGACCCCGGTTGCAAAAATCTCAGATAACTTCCAGCTATCAGGTTGTGGAGATGGTTTTACTCTGTCCTTTGAGATAGTCATTATCGTACCTGTTCATGTCAAAAGGTATTGGTTGTTAGGTAACCTAATATGATAATTAGACTTGAGATGTATGTGAATATGAGCAAGACAAAAAATTGATCAACTGTAGGATTTACTCTTGTCGTGAATTAGCTAAAAAGAGACTTACCATCATTGAAGATGGCAATGATTAGGACCATAAATGGTGGGAAGTCAAACTTCCAAATCAGCGCAAGAAGCATAAAACCAAGCTGGTACAACAGAATGTGTAGAGATAAAATGAATTATTTGTCCAATTTGTCAATAAACAGATAAGACATGATTTAGCAAACAGTAGAACATAAAGGAACAAACACTTACCACAATACGGATTGTAATTGAGACAGCATAGATCTGCAAGCACCAAAAAAAAACTTAGAAAATACTGAAAAGCTAATGAACATAGAAACTGAAAAGGAACTGCAGAAATGACTTACAGTGTAATTCTTCATCCGCTGGAAAATTGCTCGACCAGTTAGCACAGCACTAATAATCACATCAAGGCATGGTTCAGTTAGGACAATATCTGAAGCACTACAAGCTGCGTCAGTCGAGTCAGCCACTGCAATGCCAATATCAGCCTTCTTCAAAGCTGGAGCGTCATTTACACCACCTCCGGTCATACCACATATATGTTTTCTTGCTTGCAAGCGTTTCATGATCTCATACTTGTGCTCTGTTAAGTGATAGTTAAAAGTGAATTATACATAAGTATTGTAAATAGATGCTGAGAAATCATCAACCTATGGAACAATAGTACTACAACTCAAAAAAAGTTATCTCCAAAATTGTACCTGGAAAGACACCAGCAAAGCCATCAGCCTTCTCAATCAATTCATCAACTGGCAAAGCAACAATTGACTCATCCTTATCTTGTCCCAGTAAAGCAGATGACGGATACATATTAGTACCCATTCCCAAGCGGCGTGTTGTTTCCTTTCCAATTGCAAGTTGATCACCTAAAAAACATTAGGAAGCTGCTAAGCCTATGTAACTATTAACACACACAAGCTTTCTGCATAGCATCTCCAGTTGAACATAGGTGGCCACCAAATATACTAACATTTCCTAAGCCGATCAAAACAGCAAGAGACTACAAAATTGAATCAAAACAGACTAGCCCAATCTGCAAAAGCATAGTACTACCAACAAACTAGCAAGATATTGGAGACACCAGAACTCTATTTAGAGTAATCAACAGAGAAAAGGTGGAGAGGAATAAATATGCCAAACCTGTAATCATTTTGACATTGGATTAAGTACATTCTTCGTCCCTCAACTCTTAACCTAGTTTAATGTTCGTCCCTAAATTACAACACCGGATAAAACTCATACTCCAAGTATTAATACCGTGCAAAAACCGTCATTTATTTCTTTTAACGGTGATTTCGTGCCACGTGGAAAAAAGAAATATTTTCCCCTGACATCAGGCCGTCCACGCTGGCTGGCGAATGTCGATTGGGCATTGCCTCCCCCTGCAGCTCGTGCATATCCTCTGCTCCGCCTTCCTCGTCGTCTTCGTCGGCACCATCTACGTCATGTCGCGCCCCAGGCCCGTCTACCTCATCGACGAGCCTGCTACAAGCCGCCACTCAGCTGCCGCATGCCCTTCGCCACCTTCCTGGCGCAGCTCCAGACGTTCTCGGCGCAGCAGGGTGGCGCCATGGACACGGCGCTGGCCGGCGGATTCCGAGTCCCGCCGACGTCGCTTCATGCCATCCCCTACGCCGTGCTGCTCGGCCTCGTCCCGGCATCGAGCGCAGGCGACGCGGCGTGGCCGCCGCCGGCGAGCGCATGTCTGTGCTGTGGATCGCGCCGTAGTTCCTCGTCTTCGGCCTGTCGGAGATGTTCACGGCCGTGGGGCTCATCGAGTTCTTCTACGAGCAGGCCGCCGCCGGCATGCAGGCGTTCATGACGGCGCTGACCTACTGCTCCTACGCCTTCGGTTTCTTCCTCAGCTCAGCGCTCGTGTGTGAACAAGGCCACGGTGGGGCACTCCGGCGCCGGCGGCTGGCTGAGCGACAATGACCTGAAATGATGAACTGCGAGCTAATCAAGTAGTTGAAATTCAGAATTTGGTCGAGCTTAAAACAGGAAGTGGAGCTAATCAAGTTGGAGCTTTACAACGACCAGGTGAAACTTGGTGGTGCTCTCATTTCAATTCTGTTTGTAGTCTTCTGAAACTACACAAAGCTGCATTTTTAGTTCTCAAAGATATTGTTTCCAGTAAAGGGCCAGGTACTTCTGCTTCAGTACGAGCAAAGGCGGCTGGTGCTGTTAAGCTAATGATGTCATTTGATTTCGTGTTTATTTTGCATGTTATGAAAGAACTCATGGTAATAACTGATTAGCTTTGCAAGAAGTTGCAACAGAAGTCACAAGATATTGTGAACGCTATGCATGAGGTTGCTACTACAAAAGATTTAATTCAGAAGTTAAGGGATGACGGTTGGAGTAATCTATTAAGTAATGTGGTGTTATTTTGCAAGAAGCATGATATTCCGGTTCCTGATATGAGCAGTTTCTATGTTGACTTCATTCGATCTCGTAAAGAGGATGAAACCTCAGTTAAACATCATTATCAATATGATGTCTTCACAGTTGCCGTTGATCAGCAGCAACAAGAATTGAATAGTAGTTTCAGTGAACAAACAACAGAGCTCCTAATTTTGTGTACCTCTCTGGATCCAAGGAACTCATATAGATCATTTAAAATTGATAATGTGTGTCTTCTAGCTACGAAGTTTTATCCTTCTGATTTTTCAGAACAAGAAAGGATTAACTTAAGGTATCAATTGCAACATTATGAGCTTGATGTGCCACGGAATCCAGAGTTTCAAAATTTATCCACTATTACTGATCTTTGCCGGAAACTTGTAGAGACTGGAAAATCAAAAGATTACCATTTGATTGACAGGTTGTAAATTGTCTCCTATTCTATTAATTGCATTGATATCAACCCCTTCAACAGATATTAGAGTCTGAACTATCTGCAAGGGATTACACAAATGTCAGTTTTTCTGTCAAACCAAGAAAGATAAACAAGGCAATTTGGAACCAGACCAAATCATCCAAGTAAATCTATCATTGATCTATTGTAGGCAGTACAAACAAACCAAAATGAATGGTTCTTAAAGAACTCCAATTCGCACACACCTAATCAGAAATTTATTGACTTGGCAAACAGAACTCATTGGGATCACTCTCCGCAAAGATCTTCTCGACATGGGCAACACCGCCAGCACTCGCTGGTCCTTCGGCATGTGGAGGAACATCGCCGGCGGGAATCCCTCGGCGATCATAATCACGACGGCGGACGACGCGCCGAGGGCGGCCACCGGCAGGCCTCCGAGGCCGTTCTTGGCGGTCTAGGACTGGATCAGCCGCTTGGCGGCGCTCACCTCCTTCCCCAGAGACCATCACTCCCCGGCGCTCGCGACGACCAGCACCGCGAACCGCCTCCGGAGCGCGCAGGCCGTGATGGCAACGTCCTCCGGCAGCCGACGCACCCCGGGCAGCGCGGGGACGGCCACCAGAAGTTCTCCGGGCAGCAGCGGCAGCCGTGGGCGACGAAGAGGACCGCCCTGACCGGCGCCGCAGGGAGCTCCCACATGGCGCGCGCGCCGTCTACGGCCCCCACCGTCGGGAGGAGAGGGCCGGCGTCGCACTACGGGCTTCGCTTGAGCGGTCAGTGGCGGCCATGAGTTTCAGCACTACGAATTGGTAAATTGTGGCACGTGGGTCAATTTCGTCATTTTTTATATATGGGTCAAATACCGGTCAAAATCGTTCTAAAATGGACAAAGGGATATTTTTTAGGCGGTACTGACAGATCGAGAACGCATTTTACTCGGTATTACAATTTAGGAACGAAAATTAAACTTTCACAAAAATTGAGGGACAAACAATGTACTTAATCCTTTAGACATTGACACCAAGATCGAGTGCCCTCCTGATTGTTTCTGCACTATCATGTCGAGGATGAGAAATACACGCTGGGGAGGCGCAGGGGAGGCGAGCGCCCGAAGTTGGCGAGCCAGAGCTGTGCACACCAAGGGCAAGCCGAGCTGGAACCGGACGACTAGAGACGGCGGCGCCATGGAGGCCGAGGAGCGAGGCAGGAGAGCACAAAGTGCACGACGGCAGGAGCACGAGGGGAGCGGGGGGGAGGAGGAGGCGGCACCAAGAGAATTTTGGGCCAAAGCAAAAAAGCTCCAAGGGAGAGAATAGAAGAAGGAAAAATGGTGAGGAGATGAAGAAATAGAATAGGGAAGAAGCAAATGAGGAGGGGGACGGCGGGGTCAGGGGTCTGGCGGTGGGAGACTAGGAGGAGGAGGAGGCAGTGGAGGAGGGAGAATGAGGAGAAGGACGACGGAAAGGCGGTTGTGGGGATTGAGGATCGCGTAGGGTTAGCAGTGAAAGAAAGGGCGCGACACGCTCCCAACTGCCCTTTCTCTCCCGAGTGTAAGACAAGTCACTTAGGATTATATTTTCATCCCGTCCAGACCGCGTTGAGATCCCGTTTTCATATGTACGACTGCCGGCTCCTGTCTTGATCTCCCGAGTGTTATGAGAAACACTCGGGAAAGTTTTTTCTATCGAGTGCTAACTTTCCATCCCGAGTGTCTTATGAAACTCTGTTCAGATACTCGGTAAACATATAGGCACTCAGGAAATAAGCAGTTTCTAGTAGCGAGTAAACTGCACTTGAGGTAACAAGGTCTGTGGCTCTCCGCGTCGTTGTGTCACTTAGGTCCTCAAACTTTAGAATTCACCTAACTACCGGACTCAGCGTCTTTGCCGAGTGCAAAACTCTTTGCCGAGTGCCAAATATCGGGCACTCGGCAAAGAGCTATTTTGCCGAGTGCCGCACTCGACAAAGAACTGCACTCGACAAATTCATATTTGCCGAGTGCCATGCACTCGACAAATGATAACACTCGAACATGACGCTTTGCCGAAAGTGCCGTGCACTCGCAAAGGCGGCTGAGGTAACGGCTCCCGCCCGACGTCAAATTTGCCGAGCGCCACTGCTTTGGCACTTTAAGATAAATCTTTCCGAGAGTGCGTGCCAGCACTCGCAAATTTTTTTTTAGCCTCAAATTTTTGTGCAGCCCTCCTCTGATTACAGGTACTCTATGTTAGAATTTGGTACATTTTGTGGCTTTTGTTATATTTAGTTAATTTATTTCATTTACTATAATTATTTGGAAAATGCAAATTTGAGCTGTCACGATGCTTTCAAACCGTGACATCTCCATCTCGATATAAGTATCACATGGAGATGTCCCGTTTGTAAGCATCAGACGTGACAACGCAATTAAACCTTCTCAAATTTTTTTCACAGCCTCCACATATGATATCATGACATCTCCACAAGTTTCATAATTTTTGGACTTTGTTTGCTTTTTATAGAATTTAAAACACTTCGCCCAAGAAGTTCCCTGGCCATGTTTCACAACAAGATGTCCGAAATTTCGGGTCCGCTCTCGATACGGCCTCACACTACACTCAATAACATGACTATCATTTTTGAATCATTAAATTCCATTATTCGATGCACGCAGCTCAAATTTGCATTTTCAAATAATTATAGTAAATGAAATAAATTAACTATATATAACAAAAAGCCACAAAATGTACCAAATCTTAACATAGAGTACCTGGTAATCAGAGGAGGGTCTGATAAAAATTTGGAGGCCAAAATAAAAAAAAGAACGTTGTCGAGTGCCAGCCACCAAGACTCTAAGAAGTAATTTTGCCGAAAGTGCCACACACCGCACTCGCAAAGGGGTTTTGTTATTTTTAAAAATTTCCTATTTGCCGAGTGACGCCAGGAGCACTCGCAAAGCTTTTTAAAAAAATTAACGCTTGTCGAAAGTGCCGATCGGGGCACTCGGCTGAACTTGGCTCTTTGCCGAGTGCCTCCCGATCCGACGCCGCAAAGAAATTAAAAAATAAAAAATTAAAATTGTTTGCCGAAAGCCGGATCGCGGGCACTGCAAACCTTCTCATTATGACTTAGAGCTGCGCCACATCGCACACACGCACACACCCGCCGCCCATCGCATACGCCGCTCGCTGCCGCCGCCGCCGCACACACGCCACACTGCCACACACACGCGCACACACACTGCCGCCGCCGCCCCGCCGCCCACACGCTGGGCCCCGGCCACCCCCGGCCCCCGGCCGGCCATGGCTGGGGCCACACACACACAAGGCCACAGGCCTGGCCAGAGAGGAGGCTGGCCCGCCTAAGCTCCAAGGCCACGGGAGGAGGAGGAGGCCTACCCACCAAGCCAAGGCCACGGAGGAGGAGGAGGAGGAGGAGGAGGCCCGCCGTCCACCACGGAGGAGGAGGAGGAGGGCCCACCCAGCCGGACGCCGCTGCTGTCTCCCTGGCCACCACACACTGCCTGCCCGGGCAGACTGGCGACTGTCTCGCCAAAGACCCATGACATAGGTATGGCCTTCCTTCCCTCCCTAGGTTCTTGTGTGCGATGGTGGTGGTGGTTGGCGGTGGTGGGTGGTGGTGGTGGTGGTGGTGGTGGTGGTGGTGGTGGTCGTGGTCGTGGTCGTGGTGGTTGTGGTGGGAGTGGTGGTGGTGGTGGTGGTGGAGGTGGAGGTAGAGGTGGTGGCGGTGGTCGTGGCGGTTGACGGTGGTGGAGTGGTGGTGGTGGTGGTGGTGGTGGAGGTAGAGGTGGTGGTGGTGGTGGAGGTGGAGGTGGTGGTGGTGGTGGAGGTAGAAGCGGTAGTAGTAGAAGTAGTGGTAGAGGTAGTAATAGTACATGGCTTCATAATTAAACTATATGGTTTCCCTTGATATATGTGCTTGTGGAGGAGGTGGCGTGGTGGTTGTGGCGGTGTAGTTGTGGTTGTGGTTGTATATGTGGTTGTCGGCCATCGTGCCGTTGTTTTTTGCATGTTTTGGAAACCTCACTGCGAGGGAGGTTCTCACTAATTTTTTAAATGACAGATTTTGTTCCATTTTTGCAGAGAAGAGCCCGTCGGAGCCGAAGTCGGAGTTCGGGCCGTGCCGATCTACTCACAAGACAGTCGCCGCCATCAGACCGATTCGCCACGGCCCCGCTTAGCCCGACTCCACCGCCACCCTAGGTATAACCCTCTTTTCAGATCATGGTCGAGATCACGTAATCCGCTTAGGCGCCTTCCAGTAGATGCAATTGATGGTTACATTACTCACGATACATATGTTAGAGGATGGATGACCGTCATTGGATGTACACGGCCGGAGAAGTCGAGTGATTACACCACGGAATGGATGAACAAGACCGATGCTTTCTTGAACCGTGCATTTGGCAAGGCTGCTAAAGGACATTGTCTAGTTTTGTGTCCTCGCAAAGCAAATGTGGAAACAGGAGAATGGTAAACAAGGTGGACATGGGTAAACATCTTTTGAAGAATGGATTTACGCCGGACTACACCCGGTGGGTCCACCATGGTGAAGCCCATCGTATGAGAGAGGAGGTGGTGAGACCACGCGTCGAGGCTTATGATGCTGATGCCGGGGTAGCAGACATGTTAGATGACTTTCACCAAGGACAGTTCGATGAGGGACGTGAGAAGGAGGAGATGGAGGCAGCCGCACAGGCGTTCTACGACATGATGGACTCGGCACAGAAACCCCTTCACGATCGGTCAACGGTGTCTCAACTGGATGCCATTGGACGCTTAATGGGGTTGAAGTCCGAGTTAAACCTGAGTCGAGAAGGCTTCGATAAGATGTTGGCCGTGATTGGCACCCTGCTTCCGGAGGGCCACATTCTGCCAAAGAGCATGTACGAGTCACAGAAACTCCTTCGTGCACTTAAGATGCCGTATGAGCAGATACATGCTTGTTCGAAGGGGTGCATCCTATTTAGGAAAGAACACAAGGATGCAAAGCACTGTCCAAAGTGTAAATCCTCCAGGTACCTGGAGGTAGACTCTGGTGATGGCCAGAAGAGGCAGCTTACGATCCCCGTGAAAATCCTACGGTACCTTCCGTTCCTACCGAGGATCCAACGGCTATACATGACCGAGGAATCCGCGAAACAGATGACATGGCACAAAAATGGCAAACGGTACAATCCTGACAAGATGGTACATCCATCCGATGGTGAAGCATGGACCCGCTTTGATGACAAACATCGTGAGAAAGCGGATGAGGCTCGAATGTACGTGTCGCTACCGGCAATGATGGGTTCAATCCTTATGGACTGATGGCTGCCCCATACACATGTTGGCCCGTGTTCGTTATCCCCCTCAATCTCCCCCCCGGCGTCTCCTTTCAACGACATAACGTATTCTTGTCGTTGATAATTCCTGGACACCCGGGGAGTAATATGGGTGTGTTCATGGAGCCCGTGTTTGATGAATTGGTCCGTGCTTGGGACGAAGGGGTATGGACATACGACCGAGCTACAAAGACAAGCTTCAAAATGCACGTTTGGTACCACTACTCCTGCATGACTTCTGGCGTATGGGTTATTCTCATACTGGTGTGTTCACGGAAGTTCCCATGCCCAATATGCAAGGAAGGTGTGAGGTTCATTTGGTTGCACAAGGGTGGCAAGTACTGCTGTTCGACGGACATCGCCAATTCCTCCCTCTTGACCATCCATTCGCATAAGACATCAAGAACTTTACGAAAGGTGTCGAGTGATGCACCTCGCGACCGCGGATGATGATCGGTGCCGAGGTTCATGCTCACATAGATGCTCTCGTGCCCAATCAAGAAGGTGGTTTTGTGGGATATGGTGAGCAACATATGTGGACTCATAAGAGAAACTAATAATTTTTCTTAATCACTTGTGCAGAACCGGGTGGTTGTGTCGGTGGTAAGACGCCCGCCAATGGCATCCTGGGTCTTCATGCGAGCAACACTACCCGGCATTGTCACGCACGCAGGGAAGACGGAGCCGCCTACTCGCTTGACCACTACGCCGACGGCCCCGCGCGGAGTACCCCAACAAGGCGGCTTGGTGAAGGCGGAGTTTTGGGTAAGTCTCCTCGCACAACATTGCTCAATACATCGCATTCATTGGACTTTTCTTGAAATAATGAATGGATACATCGCGCTTGTATGCGCACTTATTTCGCGCGATGAGGATTTGAGGCCGAGGCGGACCGGTGGCTACCAAAGCCCGTAAAAACTCATCACCGACATGCATCACGAGGTGCGATCCGAAGCCATCGTAACCTACCACGGGTCGAAGCTTGGAGAGAAGGTCACCAAGAAAGACGCAAGAAACATGACGACCGGGACCAAGACTTTGAGGTAGATGAAGAACATTAATATTGATTCGCTTTTGAGATTAAGCACGCTTAATTTGATCTTCTTATATGTCAAATACTTGATGACGTAGATGATTCCCCGGTGGTGCCAATCGTATCCCGAGTCTCGGGCGATGATCGTGGACAAGTGGTTCACGGAGGAGTATCTCCAGATGCACAGTGATGCCCGGACCGCTGTTTGATGATGCAAGGTCCAAAGACACCATCAAGGCGTACCGCACCTCTCCGCATACAAACAAGCATGGGTACACGAATTCATTTATCTATTGTGACGCTCAATTCTGCCTGATTTCTAATTATCTTGCTGTCTTTCTCGCAGTCGGCGTCACATAGTGGCCAGCCTTGCTCGGACTTCCAGGCATGGTGTATGGCCCACAAGGGCAAGGCGACGTCCGACGTCTCCTTCAACCTGGAGGACCCGCCCCAGGCGTACACGAACCCGAGCATCCACACCCGCATCAGTGAGTACACGTCGGCGGCAAGGTCGGTCCATGGGCCAGACCATGATCCGAGCACCCAGGACTTTGATGGAGAGATCGTCATGAGGGTGGGACAAGGCAAGAAGCATGGGCGGTTCGCTTGGCGACGGCCTCATCGACACGGCCTCTACTCCATCTCTCT
This sequence comes from Phyllostachys edulis, assembly GCA_036346405.1. NCBI lineage: Eukaryota > Viridiplantae > Streptophyta > Magnoliopsida > Poales > Poaceae > Phyllostachys > Phyllostachys edulis. Next base: position 95,306,582 of record CM070549.1, on the reverse strand, counting down.
CCCAGATCCGAGCACGAGCACGGCGAGAGCCCGCCATACGCCCACGCAGATCACAGACAACACCGGTCGACGACTCGAGGTTATTCTGTTTTACTCGTCGTACATTGATCTTTACACACCTTTATTAGCTTTGCATTATCAAACATTGGAGTGAAATATTGCAGTCATACCGAACAAGAAATGAGGCAACGCGTCAGAGCCGGAGGCCGAAAGCAAAGAGAGGATGTCGGCCCACCGAGGCCGAAAGCAGCCGAGCGGCAGCCCAGACGCAGAGGTGGCGGACATTACGGAGTTCCTACAAGGTCTTGGGCAACATACGGGCTTATTTGTGCCACTGGGTGCATTGGCTCCACCTCCGCCTCCGCGTCCTGCACTGCAGCCTACTCCCGTGAGTATGAAAGTTTTTGCTTTCGCTTGTGCTTTGCTTGTATGACCTCTACCTTCCTAGATTAGGTATCTAATGTAATCTTGTCTCACATGCAATCTCTTCTCCTTTGTGCAGCCTCAATCGGCGGGTTCGAATAATCCACCTCATGCGCCTCCGAATGATGGAGCTTTTCCTTCACCACAGTCGCAGTGGCCACCTTCGAGATGAATGGTAGTTGTATTTTCATTTGTTGTTCACTTGGTGATGGACTTGTGATATACTTGTGATGCACTTGTCGACTGTGATGAACTTGTGGATTTGTTTGGATGGACTTGAGCACTTATTGTTATATATGTGATGGATGTGATAAATATGTGATGGATGAGATATATATGTGATGGATGTGATATATGTTTGGATGGATTTGTTTGTCGTGATGGAATGTAAAAAATAAATAAAAAATGCAGTTTTGGGTCACTTTGCCGAGTGCAACACTCGGCAAAAGGATTTTTTTGAGTGCCATGGTCATGGCACTCGGCAAAAAGCCGAATATGGGCGCTGAAACCCAGTTTTCCAGCTTTGCCGAAAGTGCCATGACCATGGCACTTCTAAGAAAGAATTTTTTAAAAAATTAAAACTTTGCCGAGTGCTCAGATCGGGGCACTCGGCAACGAATTTTCAAAAAAACTAAAAACTTTGCCGAAAGTGCCAAGCCCGGCACTTTCGACAAAGAATTTTCAAAAATTGTAAAAACTTTGCCGAGTGCCACCATCCGACTCTCGGCAAAGAAATTTTCAAAAAAATTAAAAATCTTTGCCGAGTCTTGGTAGGGTTGGCACTTCGCAAAAGCCGTCAACAGTACGGCGCCGGATCAGGTTTTTCTTTGCCGAAGTCTTGACTCAGATTTCTAAAGAAAGGTCGCTTTGCCGATAAATTTTTTTCCGAAAGTGCCCTTTGTTGAGTGTGTCGACTCGGCAAAGCTTTTGCCGAGTGCAAAGGAGTTTTGCCCGGTGTTCGAGGCACTCGGCAAAGAGCCGGAATCCAATAGTTATAACTGCGCCATTTATGTCGACATATATCTCATTAGGTAGTAAAAAAATGTTGCTAATTGCAATGATGATCTAGTTGGGGAGCGGTTAAGTAAGTCTCACAACCTAATTTTCACAATTAAGCCAGCTTATATAAATAAGTTGGTGTATAAGATTCATTAGCATAAATATCTATGACTGTTTCACTTTTGTAGCTTCTAACTATGACGTATGTTTATGACGTGGTAAGGCACAAAACTTCTGGCCTCTCCCTCTCCTCTACTACTTTACTTCTCCCTTTCTCTCCCCATTGAACCTTTTGGAAGTCTCATTTACTTAATACAAGCATTCTAGAAAGATAAAGTGAGTGCTTTCAGAAACACGCATGCAAGCTTTGTCCTGTAGGTCAGATCTGCATAATATTTCTCAAGCTTTGGTTTAGAAATGACGTTCATTGGGTGCTTCGTAGAGTTTTGGGGTAATAATAATCCATAATCAACTACTTGGTTAAGTCTAATGTGATTTAGGTCTATGTGCTACTTTCAGTTGCGTAAACCTTTACCTGAACAAGCACTAGAACTACTTGACACCTTGTTAAAGTTGTAGATTATTGGTGTACACATGATCAAAGGTACACACCATACTGAAAGAACGATATGCAAGTTTCAACAGTGAAGTTAATTTGATCATGGGTATGTGGTGTCGTTGCACCATGATGATCGATTACATTAGTTGTTCAACAAAAAGTATAACTCGAAATGATTGGTTTGTACTTTGTAGTACACCAACCAAACCATGCATGGATCCAACACTACTTCTAGCATTTACTTACCTTCCATGCTAGCTAGCACCTCCCAATAAACATTCAATTGGCCCCTACTGAAGAACTTAATCTCTCTTTAATTTGAATGCAACTTCATTCAGTACTGTGAAGATAAAATATATACATCTGAATCTCATATCATGAACATATACCCAACAAAAGGTAACAAACGTCTCGGGTGACTGAGAATTAGTAGACAAGACCTAATGGAACTATCACCAAAACACTACAAGATATAGGTCTTGGCCCAGTACCTACCTAATCTAACTTCTTCTCTTTCTTTATGTATTGAGAACTCAAGGTGCTCCCCTGTTGGACTGAATTAGCGACTAGAGGAGGTGAATAGGAGCCACCTCCTTTTCACATTTGTGGTATTCAACTTCTTTTTCACTCCAATAGCTATGAAAACTATGAAGATCAAAGTCACAAGATTGCAACGGAAATCTTGCGTTGAAACCGAGAAACCCTGAGCTCAAAGCCTCTCGGCCAGTCTGACCGTCGAGCCTGGCCGGTCTGACCGCTGGTGTGGCTGGTCTGACTGTCGACTGCAAATCAACAGTCCGAAAGATCCACAAAATGATCTAACTTTTGATCCGAATCCCTAAGATTTCAGACATAGCTCATCAAGAAGGTCAAGAAACCTATTCCAATCGACGATCGAGACAATCGAAGGCAACTGTGGATATCATGGGGATATGCTCATGATCTTAGGATGATGTTACAATTGGCAATGTCATTTTCGGTTTGTCGAAACACGCGTTTTCGTCAAAAGTTAAAATGTTGTCAGGGCTTGTGCGGTCAGACCGGCGTTGGGCACGTGGTCGATCGGCACGATCGACTCACCAGTAAATGGCGGTCGATCGTCGTGGTCGACCGCCATTCAATGGCGGTCTGACTGATTTCTTGCTGATTATCAGCCAATCGGTGGCGATGAGTGTTGGGTTAGGTCAAGTTCATGGGTTTCATAGCATATGTGTTGCATGATGCATGTGTTTGACTATCGTGGGTCAAGTTGTGAAGAACTTGTTCCCGGAATCGATTTCTTTGTCTATTGTTGTACAGGTTGCTTGAAGGCCAACGACGGTCAACGGCAAGGATGATCAGGACTAAGCTTGGAGAGCTGAGGTCTAGAATGATCGGGGATGCCGGGTGAGGTCAATGGAGTCAAGCATGGCGCAAGAGGGACAAAGGTGACCGAATGGGCAGTTTGGTGCGACGGGTTGGATCAAGCGGCGCGGGGGTCGGTGCAAGTGCCATGGTGGTTTCGGTGGGAGCCGGATGGGAGAGATTTGCCGACATGATGAGAGCCGTTGGATCAACCTATACGTGGCGAAGCATGGAAATGCTTCACGAAGATGGGACTCGATCTTTGCAAAAAGATCGAGAAGGGGTATTTTGGTAATTTTACCAAATACCGCCTTGGTGACCTTTTGCCAACCCGCGGCGCAAGACGGTGCATGGAGAAGCGGATTAGGTCAATAGGAGATGAAGACGACGCTTTAAAATACATGCGTGTGTGACCCGTTTGTGTGTGGGCTTAACGGGGGCCCATTAGGGTTTACTCTTCTAGAAGGTCTAAGCCTCCACTATAAATAGAGGAGGGAGGTGGCTGCACCCCCTTCAACCCTTTCATTTGTTTTGAAACCCTAGTTTGCTTAAGGGGAGGATAGTTGGAGGTTAGGGTTCTAGAGAGTTGGATTTGATTTCGTGCTCATATATTGAGTCTCTGTCCTCCTTGATGAAGTGGCTATAAACCAATACCATATCAAAATCAATCCAAGGAAAGATTCCTCAAGATGAGTCTATTTGCTTTCCTTCTCTCTATTTGGTGATTTTGAGTCTTTCTTTGATCCACGAGTTTTTGCTTAGTTTCTTGCCTTGATCTAACTTGCTGTGACATGTGGGAACCCATCTAGGATCATCTTGATCATCAATCACCCACGAGCAAGTCTTTAGATCATATTTCGATTTTGACTCGGTTTTTTAGCACCCTTCGTTCAAACTGAAAAATATAGGAACTTTGGCATGGATCTACGCGATTCTTGATTGGAATAGGTTTCTAATATTTTAGAGAAAGTGTGTCTCAAATTTGGTAAGGTTTGGCCTTACGGATCAAAAGTTAGATCGATTTGAGTTTTGGTTTTCGGGCTGATTTCATGTTCATTGCCCTGGAGGTCTGACCACCATGTATTAAGAGGTCAGGCCGATTTCCAAAGGTCAGACCGATTTCTAGTTGGAGGTCAGACTGCCCAACTCATTTAGGTTTTGAGTTTTTATGTTTTTGGTTTATTCGGGGTTTTGATTGGATTCAAGACAAGTCTTCCACTGTGCTTGTACTTTGATCTTCATAGCTTCTATAGCTATTGGAGTGAAAACGTGTTAAATCCGATCTAGGAGAAAAAGTGATCGTGCTTCTATTCACCCCCCTCTAGTCGCCTTTTCGGTCCAACAGCAACATTCCACAAATTTCTTGATTAAGTTCACAAAGGCTCGAAAACCGAGGAAAACCTAAACTTGAGCCAAAAGCTTGATCGTGGGTAGAAAATGGTCAAGACGACATTAGATAAGATCTCACAGGTCCTAGCAATCTAGATCACAGCAAAAGACCCATCCAAATCTATTAGAACACAAAAATCCCAAAATCATCAAAGAGAGAACAAGAACAAGATAGAACTCGTCTGAGGGCAAACTTGATTGGATTGACTAGAGGGATTGTAGGTTTATAGCCACTCCACCATAGAGGACAAAAGCTCACATTTGAGCACCTAATTTCTCGATCCATCTCTCTCAAACCCTAGCCTCCTCTATTTCCTCCACTTTCCCTAAACATCAAATTAGGGTTTCCAAGGCTTGGTTGTGCAAATCTTACACCAACCCTTATATAGTGGAGACTAGGTCTGGAGAGAAAACCTTATCGGGCACCCATTAATTCCACACACAAACAGGTCTACACCCACGCACGCTTCTCAAAGTTCTCAAAGCAGATGATGACCCTGGTCTCCCAAGTTTGTTTCTTCGTGATCTTCTTCTCGTGACCTAAACCGCCTCTCCTTTGTGCCGTATTGCGTCACAGTTTATCCAAGGTCACTAACCCGGTATTTTTGCGAAGATACAAAAATACCCCTTCTCGATCCTTCTCCATGACCGAGTCCAGTCAATGTGAATCAGTGAATCAATCCCAAGCTTTGCCATGCGTAATTTCATCAATGGCGCTCTTCATGCTAGCAAGTATCTTCCATCCGGCTCCCACCAGAACCACCATGGCACTTGCAATGGCCCCCAAGCCACTTGATGCAACCCGTTGCACCAAACTTACCATTCGGTCGTTCTTGTCCATCTTGCGCCATTCTTGAGTCCAACCACTTCACCCGGCATCATCGATTGTTCTGGACCTCAACTCTCCTAGCCTAGTCCCACTCATGCTTGTCATTGACCGTAGTTGAGTACCCCAAGTCACCTGCACAATAATAGACCAAGAAATTGATTTTGGGCATAAGTTCCTTGCAATTTGACCTATGTTAGCCAAAACACGCATCATGCAACACCTGTGCACTGAATCCCATGACTTTGGCCAATTATATGAAATCACCACAGCTCACTGTGCATGATCACGCCCTGGCCAGTTTGACCGCCGCCCTCAGCCGATCTGGCTACCAACTAACAGCTGGTCAGACAGCTTCCAAAATCCAGAAAACACCCTCTCTAGACTGTTTGGCAAAACTCTATCTAGTTTCATGTTTAGTCTTCATTTTCAATGGCACCTGGTGCAAACACACCCTCAAACACTCACACACAAGTGTTTGGTGTGCAATCCTCAAAAGCCCTCATCGCCAGCCATGGCTGGTCATACCGTCAGCCTCGGCCGGTCAGACCGCCTGTAGCCTGATAGCAAATCTGACAATTTGCTAAACCGATGGTTTGAACCCCAAACACCTTAACACCGATGTCAATTATTCAACACTAAGATTATGATCATACACATGATTTCCACGTCCTCTGCAGATGTCCTGCAGATGTCGACACATAATACTGCATGATTAGAACGACTTGTTTTTGCAGCTAATATATGTGTGTGTTATCCCATGATATCTTCCTATTGTCAGCATCAATCCAATCCAATCTAAGCTACTCGATCGCTTCTTGGTGGTAACTGATCTAGCTGCCTTGATCTGATAAACTAGTTTACCCAACGCGCTAGAATCAAGTTTGATTCCCTGTCACATTGCTATAGTCCATACATGCATGCATGATTGGTTGCATCAATGCAAAGCTTTGTAGTAGCTTTTGACTATTGCGAGATGCCGTCTGTTCCTGCAACCTCCAGCACACTCAGGCTTAAAATAACAGGCTAATGCTTATATATTGTTTTTGAAGAATATTTGTGATGATACTTGAGTTTGTAAACAATATACTCACTCTGATCACAAAAGTAAGTCGTTTTGGGTTACATGTAATCGAACTATTGATTTGCCTCGAAAAATACTTTCATAACATTATAGTTTTATTAGATTTTATAAACATATAACAATATAAATAAGTAGTCAAAGTTGTTTTTTTAGAACCGTGTCGATATCCAAAACGACTTCCTTTTGTAACCGGAGGGAGTATATGCGTGTGATTCAACTGTTCTTGATTGGAATATTGTTGTTTATTGTTCGAGCAGTAGATGCATGCACTGTTGATGTCGTCCACAGAAAATTCATTGGATTCCAGACGGTCTGTTGCACATATGTGCATGCATATGCGATGATTCTGACAACTGCACCGACTAGAGAGCGTTGCACAGCGTTGATGCTGATGCAATGCGGTGCAATTAGACTTGTGTTTGTCTCATGTACTGTTTGTCTATGGTTCCCACAATAAGTACACAGTTTGTCTATGGGAAAGATGCCACATATGTGTTGCAATAACCTCCTACATCACAAGCATTAACTAATGCATATTCCTTTTGGTACTATTGTTGTTTAGTATCAATCTAGTTTAATTAGCTATTTGCTTTAGCTACGTACATCTGGGTACGTATTAACAGCTTCTATCCCGAGTCCAGCAATTCGCAGTTTGTTCACTAGCTGTTTTTGTATCCATTTTCATTTCAAACCCTCGTGGCATGGTTATGGGAAGTAATAAGTCCACTTTACCCTCCCCCCTAAACTAGGAATAATTGATTATTTACCACTATAAAAAAGTGAATTTTATGATTTGCCACTGCATATGAGTATGACATATGGGTCCCGGAGCCACATGTCATACTCACATCAGTGGCAAATAATCATTACGCATGTTTGGTAGTGGCAAGTAATTGAATCTCCCCCCTAAACTTTGGTCCGAGTCCAAAAAACACCCTAAACTACAAAACCGTTCACTTTACACCCCCAATTGTCAAAATCAGATCAAATTACACCCTAAGTTGGTTTCATAGGTGGTTTTAGCTAGATTTGTAGCCACATCATTGGTTTTGGTTTACGTGGCATATCTTTCTTCATTCCTCTTCCTTCTCTCCCATTCTCTTTCTTCTTCTTGCGCACGCCCCTTCGGGCTAGCTTGTCTTCGACTCCGGCCGTCCGGAGGTTCCCTACAGCTGGCTCGCATTAGGACTTGATTCAACCACAAACACTAAAAATCGAGGTAACAAATAACAAAAAGAGGGGGAAATGAGCCGGGGAGGAGCAATGAGTATGTGGCCAGGGAGGAAGAGGTGCAAGCAGCAGTACAACCGGACTCGAATCGAGCCGGACTGGGCCAAGAGAGAAACCAGGCGTGGGCGGCGGAAGATCGGGAGAGGCGCGTGGTCAAGCTTCACGGCAGTCTTGGGAAGCGTGCAAAGGTAGTAGGAGTAGGCCAAGAGGCGAGTGTTGGTGGCGGCAGCGGTGATGGAGCTGGCTGGAGACGCTAGGAGGAGCAACACCATGGGGGCCCAAGGGGAGGTTGGGGTGGGAGGCGGCGACGATGGCGAGCCCATGAGCCCAGTGTGGACTGAAGAAATGGAGGCCGTGGCGGGAGAGGAAGCCGAGCTAGGAGGAGGTGGCGCCATGGAGGAAGGTCGGGTGGGAGGCGGCGACGTGGCGGGCCAGCCAGCCCAAGCGGCGGACCAGCAACCGGAGGCCGGGGGAGAGGAAGCCGAGCTAGGAGGAGGTGGCGCCATGGAGCTCCCTTCGGGTAGAGCAGCTTCACCTGAAAAGAAATGGAGGTGGGGATTGGAGAGAAGAAATTGGGAAAAGGGAAGCAACACAAAGAAGAAGAAATTCGTGCTGGAGCAAAGCTTCGGTCGTGAGTGGATAAGGTGAGAGAAAAAGAAAACGAAAGGAGAAGGGCATGAGTACGTCACGTCAACGGAACCTGTACATATAGACGTCACATCATTCACAACTAGGGTGGTTTAGGGTGAGAGGTTGATTTGCTCCGGTTTCAATAATTTGGAAGTGTAAAGTAAATAATTTTATAGTTTAAGGTGTTTTTTTTAAACTCGGACTATAGTTTAAAAGCGTAAGATTGACTTATTTCTTATGGGAACAGGCGAAGAAGAACGATCCACGTCGCGATCGATCGATCAGTCTACGTACACATCTCAAGATGGGGAGTGGACAGTGACCCAAGAGAGATGTCGCAATGAGACGTAGACCCGTGTTACTAGTTCCATTTATGCGTGTCCTTGATCTTGGGTAAAAGGACGAACCGGACAGCGCCATCTATACATTCATTGTGTCAGGACAAGGTACATCGATCGAAGGTGCACTGAACCGCGGCCCCAAGACCAAGAGGATGAAGATGGGGGCTCTGGAAACATATCTGCACATGCACGTTACCCTGTATTTTTTTTTCCAGATTTTATTAGCTGTCATGACTTTAAAGATCATGTAGCAGCGAACTCGTGACATGTGTAAATATGTGCACTTTATCTTTCAAAAAAAAAACAACGGAATTGCTCAAGAACAATGTAATGAGGAAATCAGTCGAATTCTCGGCACTAAATTGGTAGATTGGCTAGCGTAACATAGTGTACCGTGGCGCGAAAAAGGGGTATCGTCGTCGCTTCAGTGATCATTGGTCTTCGAGCAGCTGTTTATAGCATCGTAGTTGTCCCCTAGAGACAATGCACACCACCTATCATTGCCGATTTCCTCCTGGTGTGAAAACCACGTCGGACCCGAGGCACCTCGCCGCTTCTCACCGACGTAGCGCCACTTCCGACCATCTCTTTGGCCCCCGCCATCACCCGGTGGGATCGCCGTCGATAGGGTAACCCATTTTGCCCATGGTGCTTGGCCATGCGCTAGCTCTGCCCCTGCTCTTTTCTCTCATTGCCAGTGGCCCCATGCGATTAAGAGCTGATTAGTATTAAGTAACAGAGGTTAAGTGTAACAAGTGTATGACAAGTGGGACTAGCCAAAAAGGTTAACAAAAATTTAATTTCAAGCGTTTTTGTAAATGAGTATATGACATGTGGGACCGCCTCTATTTTATAAATAAAATCAAGAAAACAAAAATATGAGTCACTAACAACTAGGCCTCACATGTAAGTTAATAAAAATCAGAAAAAAAAAGAGAAAGTCGCTTTCAGTTCGCAGGAAAATACACTTTCTCTACTGGAAAGCGTAAACCTCAATAGAACCCAGAGAAAAATATGCTTTCGCTGTTGGAGAGTGTAAACCTTAGAAAATACGTTTTCGACGTCATCCTTTTCTTAATTTTTGGAATTTTCAAACCGAAGCAAATTAAAACGTTAATAACTTTTGCATACGAACTCCAAATCAAATGAAGCTTTTTTTTAATAAATTCATCTAAAATCATGCTCTATTTGTATATGCAAAAATATTTGGATTTTATTTTCTGTTGAAATTATTTTTCTATATTTAATTTGCTTTTGGCTCTTTTGATTAGACATCGATTGTTCAAGCAAAATTTACAACAATCATCCATCCTCTTATTCAGAGAAACCAGAGCAAGGCAAGCACCTCTTTTGATGATATTGATCCTACTGTTTTGATTATTGTACTTCTTCTTGCAAAATCTATTATGCATGCATGTATGTTAGCCTAAAATTGCTATATTTGGGGATAATAGTAGTTATAGTCCTATTCAATGCATGATCATCCTTAAAATACTGGTATCCTTACTATTGTAGCCATTAGATTATGGTTTAGGCAATATATTATGTCAATTTGGGTATCTCGAGTGTGAATATCGCACAAGTGCTTAGCTAGGCTCTAGATTTACTAAAATTGGAAAATGAATGAAATAGAACATGAATTTGGGAGATTTTAAAATGATGGTCCAAAGGGGTTTACCTATGTCATTTTGTATAAAAATAAAAATAAAAAACTTAGTTTGTGACACAGACAAGTTATATTGTATTATGAGAAGTGTGAGAGGTGTATCTCACAAGTAGATAGGGGGAGATCCTCGCCCAGGTCAACTAAGGACCAAACACCAGTACATTCTATCTAAGGGTAAGAATATAACCACATGTGCTAGTATGGGATGGCCTTAACTAATTAAGTCATCGAAAACTAGCCTTGAATGTTGGTAAGGCCGTAGTAGTGCGAACAAGACTGGTGTAGGCATGTTTGAAGGGGCTCCCTTCACCACGGTGTCAGGAACAAAGCTTGCTGACACAATGGTGAATGCCTCACTGATATGGGGGTGTACCTAGGTGAAGTGAGGGTGTTCATTCATCGGGCTAGTGCAAGGTTAGGACTAGGTGATGTAAAGGCTTCGATGCGTGCTCTCGACTGCTTACCAAAGGTTAGTGAGTGGTGGTATCGACGGATGTCAAACAAACTAGAGAAATCATGTGTTGTGGGTAAAGTTGTACACCTTTGTAGATTGTAAATCTATTTAAATAGTCATTGTAATATCCCAAATCTTGGGTTTGTATTTCAAATGTAATAAAATGAGGAGAATTTAAAACTTTTGAACATGCATTGGTTTTATGGAGTTTTTGCATAATTTGTTGGATTTGATATTGTTGAAAACAAAGAAAACATACAACTTAAATTGAAGTTCCCAAAAGAAAGAAGGAACAAAAACTTGTGATGATCCTCTAGAAATAATTTATTCAAATACTAAGATAATTATCACGAATTAATATAATTTTTCCCAAATTTTTGGAACCTAATTCAACCCCTAGAAAATTCAAACACAAGTCAAAGACCTATTCTAAGTTTGAATTTAAATTACACAAATTAAATCTTGAACAGTAGGTTTTCAAATTTTATTTGGAAACTAGGTTGTCCCAGGAAGTCCCCTGATTTATTTCAGAATTTTTAGAAATTTATTTCTAATTTTAGAACCCTGGTCAAACCTTTTGCTAGTTGGTCAAATCAGATTTAGACTTCGGGCTCAGTACTGTTCCTCCGACCTGAGCCACCCGTCTCGACCTAGCCGCCTAGCTGCACCGCGTCGGAACCAAGCGTCATCAGCTGTCCATTCCTGATCGTGCGACCCAAATCGCCTGTGTCCACTTGCTGCACCCGCTCTGTTTTTGTGCCGCTGATGCGCTGGGCCCACGCGGTCAGTGTCGTCTTCAACCTCTGCTGCGTCGCACAGAACCCGAGCGCCACGCGCCCGCACCGTTCTGCCGTGCCCCCGTCCCCGCCAGGTCACGCCGTGAAGCCACCGCCCAAACTGACCAACTCGGGAGTGTCTCCTACTAACGCCGTGTCCATCTCCGTCCTCGCCCGAGGATAATACCACCTCGGGTGCCCCTTTCTTCTTCACTTCTCCTCTGGCTGGCCGAGGAGAGGGAGGTTTGCTCTTGCTCAATTCTTCGGTAAATATCCTACAACCAAGTCCCCCAGATTCTACCTTGTATGCCTTTACCATTTTCGCTCATCTAAGCCTTGGTCGTTGCTTGTAGGATCCGGGACAAACTCGTGCTCCCACTATGTCCAGGGCATGCACCAAATGCCACCTTTAATCCAATTCCCATCTCCGGTGAGTTCTTTCTCAATTTTGCACGTCATATCAGGTGCATGGATATGGTTATTAGTTCCCCTCAACCAATTTCCGCATCTTTCACAGGAGCTAGAGAATTTGGAGTTTCCCCTCTTTCGGTCAAGAATACCCCCCTTGCAGTCCTTTGTCAATCGGGTGAGTTGTTCTTCAATTCCTTGCTTGGTGACCATCTTGTGGCCTCACTCAAGCTTTCTAAACTAGTTGTTTTCGGTTTCTTTAAGCAGGTTGCCTTCTCCTCGTGAAGCCTTACTGCCGCTGCCACCATTACCGGCGACCGCTTCTTCCCAAGCTTCACCAGCCTCCCTATCCCTTTGGTGAGCTTCACTAAGTCCCCTAGTAGCTCTTGCATGTGTTACTTGGGTCAATACGTCATCGGAGCGCGGCGCGCACTTAAGCCGTATGGCCACCGCCGCTCATCTTGGCGTTAAGGTCGCCACGAGAGGTCGTCTTAACGCTCACCACGGTGTCTCTGGTCTGTGATAGCATATAGATCCCGTTTTGGTGCTTGTCCGGCGCCGCCGTGGTGCACAGCGCCGGCGCGTCGCCAGGCAAGCTCACGCGGGAGCGCCGTTGTCGGTTGCGTCCGACAAATCCCTGTAGCAACTTGATTAGTAGTTAATGAAGATGGTTAGGAGTTAAACCGCATGGTTAGTAATTAATGCGAGATCATTGTTGGAAAAGCAACGTTTAACTGTGCTAATGATTGGTTTTTATTAGCTTTGAGTCACTTACTTGTGGGCCCAAAACCTTAAATGCGCAGTAGTCGGACCGTGGACCCATAGACCGGGTGCATGGACTTTAGTCCATGCACTATTCTGTGAACCGTGTGTATAACTGATGGACCCCACATGTCAGTGCATAATAAAAATTGGAAATAAAATGAAAAAGGACACTGTTTATTAGGCCCCACTAGTCTGTGACTTTGGCTAGGTTAGCCTGTGTATAAAAAGTATTTTAGGTCCGAAATGCTTTATTTATGAACTAAAAATTGGTTAAACTTCAAAATTGCATAAGTAATTCATTTTAGCTCCAAAATTGATGATTCAAATTTTGTTAGTTTCCATTTTAATGTACTTTAATATAAAAATGGTTTGAACCATGTTACTGTTACAGAAAATACTTTTGGCAAAATTACCTTAGGTTTAGTATTATTGTTGCACTAAAAATTGCTGTAACTTCAAAAATGCATAAGTATTTCTCTGTAACTCCAAAAAGAGTAAACCCAATTTTGTTAGAATCCTCTGTTAGTGTAGTTTATTTTAAATTAGGTTGTGAGCATGATACTATTACTAAAAAAATCTCATTTTACTTATGTCATGTGCACTACTTTCATAACTTTGAAAAATCATAGAAAATTCATCTTAGCTCCAAATGAGGTGAATCAAATTCCATTGTTCATCTCATGTGGTGCTCTTCATACCATAAAAATTTCAAGTGCACCACTGCTCTAGAAATTTTCACCAAAATAATTATTTCGGATGAACAGTAACCGGTTGCAATTTAATTGAATTTTCCAGGAAACTGAATTTCAAACTGCCATAACTTTTTCATAGAACATCCAAATCAATTTATTATTGTTGCTAAATTCACCTAAAATCATGATATACCTTCTGTGAATTTTTCATGATTTTTGGATGAATTTGAATTTTTGGGTCTTTTCGATATTATTCGTTCTTATTGTGCTTTTGAATTCTTTCGGTAGGTTCCGACGATCCTATTGTTTACGAGAGTGCTCCTCTGCAGCAAGAGAGTAATCCCCAGTAAGGCAAGCAGTTTGATCATAAATGTCCCATTACTTTCAAGTCTAATACTTTGTTTACAAATTGTATATATGCATACTTTTGTGTCAAAGTTTATTTTCCCGATTAGAGGTAGTTATTCCTATTGCATGGTTGCCTTTAAATTGTTATCCCCTGCCACAAAATATAAGTTATTAATATCGCTGGTGAATTAGAGCCCGGTGATTTAATTATACTCTTTTATTGTCTTTACGGTGTCATGCTTAGAAATGCTTAGCTACCGGTAGAATTGGGCGGTTATCGACTTAGTCGATAACCTTGATCACACAAATCATTTTATTACACTATGATCAGCACCTTGTGCTAAATTGCTTTGAAAACTAAAAGTGCAAATGAAATGATTTAGACTTAGGCAAGTGGTTGGATGGTGTGATATCGGGTGTGTGAATGTCTTGCCTAGGTCAATAAGGACCGAACATCTTGTTTCACCAAAACCAAGCATAATTGCGTGCTAACCACGCGAGAGGGATATGAGACCTCTCTTGACTAAGTACCTTGGGCGGTGTTAATTATGAGCTGGTTGGTGGTTGAAAAAGGAAATGTTTGTGATAGGAGAGGAACATCAGCAAATCGGCTTGAGCTGGCTGATGTGTCTTTCTCTTTGTTGGGTTGTGACTCTTAATTAGCATCATCTATGGGAAATATCTCGTAGGACTTAGTCGTGCCGGCATACCAAAGGAAGTGTGCTAATCTAGTAGCGAAAATGCGGTCTGGTGTGTGGGTACATTGGTACACCCCTGCAGGGTATAAACTATTCGAATAGCCTCGTCTTAGGTTATGGACACGCTTGGGATTGGATTTGCAGGAGTTAGACTCAACATTTTGGAATTCTTAATTAAAACTTGATGTGGGTGGTATGAATGGGTAATTCATGCTATTGTTGTGGTGACTATTGGGTTAGCTACTTCCAGGATATCTTGTTATTATTGATACTTGTATATCGCTGTTTTTGTCAAATAAAATCAGATTGTAAAACTGCTTTCAATCTATTACATTATTGCAAATGAAAACTCGCTTTATGCTAAAAATTGAGTCTAGAGCCTTCTCCACTTAAATAAGCTTGCATGCAACTAAATATATAGGCCTGTTACTCTACACGCAAGTCTTGCGAGTACATTTTTGTACTCATTTGCTTTGCTTAATAAATTGTTGCAGAGGAGGAAGTTGAACCCCAAGGGTTCCACTTTTGCGAGATGTGCGGTGGATTCGACGACTAGGTTGATGGCCCGGTTGGTTGCCTTGTGGGTTAAAGGCACACTACTTGGCTTTTGTTTATCGCTATCTTATGGCACCTTGCTTCCGCTGTTATTTAAGACTCTTTAGTTGCTATTTGGCCGGTCGGCCCCTTTTGTAATAACTCTATATTGTATGTCCTTTGAATTGCTTAGTTGTACTTTGGTTTTATGTGTTGAATGGAATTGATGCATAATTTTTGTATGGGGTATGCGTACTGCACTTCTGGGAAGTACATATACGCCGAGAGCCGTGATATTTGATTTGTAATGCTTGAATCATCTTAATGGTTAAGATTTACAAGTTAAATACCCCGGGTTCTCACAGTCATGCTCATGGTGATGAGCGTGCTAAGTGTGGTATTACCGGATATAGTCTTTAGTTTTTGCAAAAACGATTCTTGTTGGAAAATGAGGGAATTGTTTTGTTGTGTTATTTGAGTTGAGTGCCATGTCTATGGCTGGAAATAAAAGGTTGATCACAGCCGAGGAGGGTTGTGATTTGTTATTTATCCAAGTACTCACTTGTTGTTCAATATCTATTCAACTGCTCTTTAAATTCCCGTTGCAAAGTACTATGTATTGATATTGCAAATAAAACTTACTTAATGCTAAAAATAACTTGTAGCATAGATCCTCATCCCTTGTTAGCCCTGCATCTATATAAACTCTGCAATACACTACAAGTCTTGCTGAGTACGTAATGTACTCAATCTTGCTTAATTTTTTGTTCAGATTTAGAGGATGAGCCGGCCTTTGCTGGACAACGCGTTCTTTGGACCCCGCATCGGAGGGTTCGGTGACGAGCCTTTCTAGGACTTGTTTCTTGTCAGTTGCTTGAGGATTTGGATGGACATACCACTGGACTTTTTGGACTTTATACATATTATGCTTCCGCGGTTTCATTCGATACTCCTGATACTTGAGCTTTTATTTGGCCGGTCGGGCCTTGTGATGTAAAGTTTGTAATTACTTAAGTTATGTACCATATTTGTTTCATTTTGAGGGTCGGGTATTCAAAGCCTAGGGTCCGACATCCGATCCTGAATCCAGATTCAACTATTTGGATCCTGTCCCAGATCCGACCAGATAGTCTAATGCCTTCTCGAATTCGGGCCCGATTGGATCTGACTCCGGATCGGGCGGGAAATATCCGTCCCATTTTCATCCCTAGCTGTGTTGGGCTTTCGACCCAAAAGGCGAGCGAGAAAAGGAATTTAGTTTGGAATTTTGAGAACTGGCTTAGGGTTTGATGAATTTCTAAATATAGCAAACAAGCTCCAAAAATTATGAACATTTTTGTGGGGGCTCTTGCCATAGTGTAGTTTCTTGTGTAATTTGTCCAGAATTTTATCTATTTTGATTTTTTTTCTCAAAAATTCTTTTAAGGATACTGTTTGTATGTAAATGCAATAATTGATTTGGGAAAAATTTCAAAAACATGTTGAAAATATTTCCTTATTTATTATCAGTATAATTATCCCAAGTTTGAATTTTTGGGATGTTAGACTAAACATCAGAAATAACAATAGAAGCTTGAAGGAAAATATAACCTGAGGAATATAATTGAAGTATGAGCTTTGATGGAAGAAAATCATTGAGCATAATAAGTTGTTGGGGTTCATAGAAACGTAACCACTCTCCATTATGCACAGATCATGTAGTTGCATGCCCCTGTTTTTACTCTATTAGTTATTTTTTCCTAACTGTCTGCATGCACATGTACCTCTATTTAATCTCAAACAATACGTTGATTATGTGTGCAGCAAATTATCTTGTGTGCAGCAAATTATCTTATTAGTTTACATAGTATTAGAGTATCTTGCTCACGCATACACCGATGCACCATGGGCGACATACCTTGAACTTATCTTCCCTCACACGCTGGCGGCCCCACCAAACCTTGTGTCTTCTATTTCTTCTCGTGGTCACAGTTTTTTTATTCAACCTCCAACAGTAAGCCCAAATCTTGATACCCTTCTCAGTTGCTACCCCTTCCAATACAATACTTTACCACATAGTTGTCTTCTTCTTCTATCTAATTATTGCATAATGCTAACCGTTGTGACATCAACATGCATACACATACAACCATCGCCGATCTCTGCTGGGGATGCATGTCAAGTTCTCTCTGGTGACTCGAGCCTATTCCCTACGACTGCGTCATCTCTACTCAAATCTTTTTGCTCATCTGTTTCTGTATGCTCGCGCTTCTATTCGTACGGATGCATGAATATACATATGCATGCATGATGTTATACATGCACGATGTCCTCTTCTCTTATATCGGTCACTTCTCTTCTTCGACGTTGGCCAACTCAACACTATGGCTTCCTCACTAACCACGGCAACCTCCAGTCTTCACTGATGCCGACATATCTACTTTAGTTATTGTCTAACAACATGGAGAATCTTTTTCACCATCGCCGGCGACGACGTGCCCTTCACCAGTGATGGCACGCTCCCAGCTACCTCGTTGCTCCTTATCATCCATAACTTGTCTTCAATGCAAAGCTTCATCTCCTCTCTGTGAGGGCTTCCCTATCATCCAGCTTCTTTGGCCACTAACTTCTTCAACAACGCCGATGTTCACCACTTGTTATCGCGGCCCTTAGCTCCTTCAACGTTGGACTTTCTCTTCAATGGCTTCATTGAGCAGCACGATGTTGTCCTCGTTGAACGACTAAGGTAAGAAGTATGACATTATCCTCATCTTCGTCGTTGCCGCCTCGGCTCTTCGCTTCCCCCAAGGTCAATGTCTTCTTGTGAGGCAGATCAATGTTATTGCACTCTTTTATGGTCTCCTCTGACACCATTCGTGCTATCCTCATTATAACTTTTTTATTCAAAATTTTAGTTATTTTTTATTTTATTCTATAGGAAGCAACAATAGAAACACATGACCTTGAGAGTGAACGTGATAGTTTCTTTTGTATCTCCTCTGACACCATTTGTGTCATCCTCGTTATAACTTTTATTTTTATTCAATATTTCAGTTATTTTTATAGGAGTTCATATAGAAATCAAATAACTGAATTTAATTAATGTATTCCAAATTTTAGTTATTTAAGAATTTTACTTTGGAATTGTATGGAAATCAAATTGCAAATTTTATTTTATTTTTATTTTGAATTTCAGTTATTTTTTGGTTGGATTTTGTATAAAAATCTAACTATCAATTTTGTTTAATTTTTATTTTGAATTATAATTTTTGAATTAAGTATCGAAATCAAATTGCTAATTTTATTTTATTTTTATTCCTAACTTCAATTTTTTGTTGGATTTAGTATAGAAATCTAATTGTTATTTTTGTTTATTTTTTATTTTGAATTATAATTATTTATGGATTTTACTTAGGAATTAGTATGGAAATCAAATTGCTAATTTTGTTTTATTTTATTCTTAATTTTATTTTTATTGTACTTGACATAGACTCTTTTACTTAGAAATTAGTATGGAAATTAAATTGATGATTTTATTGTATTTTTTATTCTTAATTTCAGTTTTATTGTACTTGATATGGATTCTTTCTTTTAATCTAGACCGTTATAATCTAACCCACCATGATCGGCGGTGTAGATTTTTCTCTTTTTGTACCGATTAACATGGGAATTTCTAACCCCTGAGAACGAACGTGATGATTTTTTCCGACTCTATTTTAATAAGATAATAGATAGATTATCAAAACTTTATGCAAGTTTTATTCAGGCATCTCTACAACAACACAGGTACACAACAGACATAGTTCCTACCAGAAATTAAGGAACAAAACAAATTAGGGCAACCACGTGCGTACATGGGTACATGTCGCAATCTGGCTACTAAGTACCAACAGGAAGGCACAAATTACAGGAAGGGACGCACGCACACGTGAAGGAACCGTGGCACACTAGTGGCATTTATATATTATATATTATTATTCCATCGTTCATGCGTGCGTTAGCCTTCAGGGACCGTACACAAAAGTGTCGGGCATATCATGCACCGGCTAGCCGCTCAGGCCATCCATTTGCTTTGCTTTTCCTGACTAATTACAGGAAAAAATCACGAGCCTACAGCCGTTTCATCCGTACGTGCCACTACAAACTGCCGCTACTTCTTGTACATAAGACTGTAAGGGTAAAACAGTGACACATCACACGTGCATGCGTGCGGCAACAAGAAAAATACCAATCGATCTTGACTTCTTGAGGCCCGGAGGTGTACATAAACTTGCGTGTGCGTAGGGCTGGAAACTAGCGTAGTCGAGCCGGCTCGAGCCAAGCTCGTTCAAACTTAATTTGAATTGCGGCTCGACTCGGCTCATTTTGAAAACGAGCAAGAATCTAGCTTAGCTCGGTTTCAAAGCTGGCTCGTCACGGCTCATGAGCCTAGCACTAGTGTCAGAAAATTAACGGTTTTAGCAAATATTTAGAAATAATTACAACAGTAACTATCATAATTAAAGTATATTTCCAGTAGCAAATAAATGACAAAGATGATATATAAACATGTAATTTCTTCATATCAATTAAACATGATAATATGCTCAAAAGATAGGACTTAAAAACATACCAAA
This sequence comes from Phyllostachys edulis, assembly GCA_036346405.1. Lineage (NCBI taxonomy): Eukaryota > Viridiplantae > Streptophyta > Magnoliopsida > Poales > Poaceae > Phyllostachys > Phyllostachys edulis. The sequence goes on along the minus strand of CM070549.1, from coordinate 95,286,821 downwards.
TCAGCATATTGCTCATATTTTAAATGTTGTTTATTGATCTCAGATGTCAAGCTGCTCAAGATGTAATCTTGGCCTCCTCGCCACTTGGGTCAAAAATAAATCTTGTTTTGTCTAATCAGTCACTTAAAGCAAATCACCAGTTAAAAAATCACTGTCAATATGCAATTGAACCAACTACACAATATATCAATTGACAGGAATGTAAAACAGTGACTGAAAACAATCACAATGAATCACAGTGAGCAGAAGGTACCAACCGAATGGAACAAAGTGACCAGAGAAGTATGAATTGCATGACACAATAGGAAAAACAACAAGTAATTAAACTCCTAGCTCAAGACCAATTTATATCCAATTGTCGTATTCAATTCTCACAATGACCCCAACTCCTCATCAAGCATTAATCCGAGCCCACAACATTACTAAGCAATATCTCCTAGTGCTAGATTCAATCAAATCAACACAATTTGAAACTTCCACTAGCACAACACATATGCAAAGTAATGCGAAAAATGGAAAACAACAATACTCACAATGCGGAGGGCACTCAAAGTCACATAGTAGAAAATCGGGCAAGGCATGCCGAAGGCGTTGACTCAGAAAACCAATCGCCTCGATATGCCGCAATAAATGGGTGTGGTCATCGGAGATACAATGTCAATCCACAATTTAGGACACACCAAAAATGTAAAGTCAAGGTACAGAGAAATGCTGCACAAGAGCCAACCAAAAATGCACTGACTGAATGCACCCACGGAGCACCAATCACCAAAACTAAATCCTTCTTCCACACCAAGACCAAGCCAGAGCCGACCGGAACAAATCTCCAAGTGCGCAAGTGCCAGGTTCACTGACAGAACACCCAATAGAGGATAAGGCACAAGGGAACCGGTGGGATGTGCAAGGAGGAGAGTACGAACCTCACCACTGACGGCGCTAAGTCAACCACGATGGCGCAGGAGCTCTAGAGCCCCAAAACCGAAGCCAAATCCGGAGGAGAAGAAGAACCACAAAAGAGGAAAAACTCACAAAAGAGGAGCCGCCTTAAGAAGAAGGAGAAGAGGAGCAAGCAGCAGTGGCGATAGCAATCGGCACCGAAGCACTAGGGTCGGCCGCCATGCATGCTCGCATCGGGAGCAGACCCAGTGCCTCACAGCTACAGAAGGAGGTAGGGTTGGAGACTAAGTCTCTAACCTTATCTCATCCCCTTCTATCACCGACAGGTGGGCCCCACCTTATTTTCCTTTTTCTTTTTCCATTTCTTCTCTTCTCAATTGAGAAATTACCAAATGGCCTTCAGATGCAAAATAACTAGTTCCTCAACAAGGGGAAACTGTGCCGTCAAGCATTCTAAACTTTGGTTATTCATATCTTTACGAGTCTTTAGATTGGACACATGGAAATGATAAATGTTGATTCGCGTCGAAACTTACTTTCAAAATATTATAATTTTCTTAGGTCTTATAAAATAAAAATGGCAGGTCAAAGTTGTATTTTGGTAATCATATTGATGTGCAAAACGACTCGCTTTAGTGACTGAAAGGAGTAATTTCTAAATTTATCGTGGGCAGAGGTGCAGCAACCATTCTTAAACAAAACCACAAGGAACGACGTACTCTTTCTCTACGTATGTCGTTCAATCTTTTCAAACTTTCACTGTTAATATATTAAACAATTAGATTTCGCACAACAAGATGTATTGCCAAATTGCCTATATTGGCAGGGGTGTGGGCACAAAAAGTAGGCAAATTGCATTATGTATCATGGCCCTAGTATTATATAGGCCAATCACTCCGGCAAGAGGGAACCAAACCTCTTTAACCATCCACCGGCTATTATCATTTCTTGCCTTGCCTTGTGCCCAGTGCTCAGTGCTCACAAGCCAAACCCATACACAGCTGCGGCCAAAAAAAAAAGCAAATTAATTGAGTGCCAAGAATCGAAGGACGAAGGTCAGCTGCTGCATTGGGGTAGGAGATCAATGGCGGGCCTCGGATTCGAGGAGACCGAGCTCCGGCTCGGCCTGCCCGGTGGCGGCAACGACGCCGAGGAGGCGGCGAGGAGCTCCGGCAAGAGGGGCTTCGCCGAGACCATCGACCTCAAGCTGAAGCTGCAGCCGGCGTCGGCCGCCGCGCGGCCCGTGGGGGAGGGGGATGATCATGAAGCGGCCGACGTTGCGCCGCTGCCGTCGCCGGTTTCTGCCATCGCCGCGGACGGGAAGATGAAGAAGAGGTCGCCGAGCCAGAGCAGCGTGGTCACTGCGCAGCCGGACCCCGAGAAGCCGCGCGCGCCCAAGTACGTCGTCGTCCATGCATGCATCCTCTCCTCCTTAATTTGCACGCCTGCGCTTTAATTCTTCTTACATGCATGCATGTGTCTATGTGCTGTTCTTGTCTCCGGCTGGTTACCAACTAACTACGGCCATGTTTCCTCCCGTCTTCTAAAAGAAGTGTTAGAAATCGACAGGCAAATAACAAAGTACGTAGATCAAGAATAGGAAGACACCGATCCGATTTTTATATAAAAAACGCTTTTGGAAAAAAAAAAACCACGGGTGCACGACGACGATCTTCACTATATCAGAAAAAGTGTTTACAAAACGCAGGAATTTTCTTGAGTAGTCAACTCTTTCCGTGCGGCTTACAAGAAATATATGTGGTGACATAAAACTGATTCGAGTCGAAGACGAAACAAATCCGAAAAAAAAGAAGAATCTGTACCGCGAGGGCTCCCTCCGGGCTGTGTCGTGGGTCTCCATATGGGTCAGGTCTGTCGACGTGACACTCCGTGTCTTTAGACCTTGGTCAAAAAGAAAGAGAGCTTAATTTAATGTTTATTAGGATCGATCGATATGTTTTGGTTAACCTAGAAAACCACTCGATCTGACACACAGGTTTTTTAGCAAGTGGAGTATAAACAGACACCAGGCGTGCATGCTAGCTTCTAGCAGGAAAAGTCCTTAGACCGTGACTTATGAGCCTGACAGACTCTTAGCATTAGATCAAAGAAAAGCAGTTGAATTCCCGGAGGAATCTGGAAAAACTTTTCGCAATTCAAACAGGTTCTCAGGGCCAGGGATTTTTTTTACAGGCAGCAATTGTTTAACGGGGTTCCGATACAGCCATTTCTACCGAAAATCGGAAAATTTCGGCTAAAATTTTGAACTTTTTTTAATTTTTCGGATTTTAAATTCAAAATAAAATCAAATTCGAACAAAAATCATCAACTGAGCTAGTTAGCATGGTAGCAAGATTCACATGGGCTTGAATTACTTCACACATTCATCAACTGAACAAAATTCAAGCAAATTTGATTTTTTTTGACAAAATTTATCCAAACTTCAAAATTCGGAAACGGTTTGCCACCGGGGGGCAACGATACAACCGATTATGGGACGATAGTTAAATCCCTGCTCAGGGCACGAGTGCAAAGCACCCAGCTTTGAGTGGCATGCATGCATGTGTGAGCAAAAAATGGATCTGCTTTTTTTTTTGGGAACATTTGGATCGAAACTGGGTACGCTGGTACAGTGAAGAGTACAAGAATAAGGGGGCATCATGTACATACTGATACTGGGAGACCGCAGCTGGTGCCGTGCCGACACGATAAAAAGGGTCCCTTTTTTTCCTGCAAAATGTCTCTGCATGTCCACTTTGCCATCATCACCCGGATCTTAAGCTTATTATGGCATAGATTGGATTGGATTCAGATCCATACACAGAGGAGGAACAGTTCATACCGCTCGTGTTCGTCCGATCGTCTAATTAGAAGCCAATGATGCTCCGTTGAAACGGCTAAATGAAAAGTGTTTGTACAGTTGTTTCCCGTTTGAAACGCCAAAAAACTTTAGGTAGCTGCCTATTTGGAACACAAGAGTTCAATTCCCACATAAATTGTGGAAAATCCCCGCTTCCCCAATGGGATCTGAAATTCCTGTGTTCCAAACATCCAGACTTGCAAAATCAAAGAACATATATAACGCATGTGGTCTGAACAATTCAAAAAAAAATTTAATGGATCAGGGCACAGGTGGTGGGGTGGCCGCCCGTCCGGTCGTTCCGCAAGAACATCCTCGCCGTGCATGCCGAGAAAGGCGGCAGCAAGGACGACGGCGACAAGTCCGGCGCCGCCGCCGGCGCAGCGTTCGTGAAGGTGAGCATGGACGGCGCGCCCTACCTGCGCAAGGTGGAGCTCAGCATGTACAAGAGCTACCAGGAGATGTCCAAGGCACTCGAGAAGATGTTCAGCTCCTTCACCATTGGTACGTACATATACTAACTCACATACGTGCACCATACACTCGCCAAACTTAATGGCCTCAAAATTGTTCAGGCAACTGTGGCTCCCACTCCCAGGCGATGAAGGGCATGAACGAGAGCAAGCTCATGGATCTGCTCAACGGGTCCGAGTACGTGCCGACGTACGAGGACAAGGACGGCGACTGGATGCTCGTCGGCGACGTACCGTGGGAGTAAGTGTCGTCAGATATATATAACCTTAAGCTCTCTCAAACAGGACGGATAATAATCGATTAGCGAGACGATGGCATGTTCTTGATTTTCTACTGTCTTGGGGATTGGCAGGATGTTCGTCGAGTCGTGCAAGCGCCTCCGGATAATGAAAGGATCAGAAGCCATTGACTTTGGTCAGTACTCAGTACCTCAAGAACACTTTCAGACGAATGTATCTGAGAAGTTCTAATTACATGCTTCAGAATTGATGCTAACTACTTCATGCATGCTGTTGTTTTAATTTCAGCGCCAAGGGCAATGGAGAAATGCAAGAACAGAAGCTGACTGAGGAAAGCATTGCATCGTACCCAGTATTGATTGCAAGGATATGGCTTTGCTTGCTCCTCTCTGTATCATAATACTATTAATTTACTATGCTCAAGTTAAGTTTGTATCGAACGTCTCAGTTAAGGCATTTTGATGTATTATGTGCGTCAGGTCAGTTCCACCTTGTTATATGGAGTGCATACGCAACAAAGATGTCATCTACATGTCACTCTGGACATACCTCTGCTTTTTTTTTCTCTTGCCATTTTCCTTTAATTTTTGTATTTCCTTTAGCACAAAATGCTAGTAGTGCTACCTATTCCACTGCAGGGATCTTGCAGTTTGTCCAACAGCAATGTTCAATTATCGTGGTGTGTTCAAGCAAATAATTGCCCAACAGCGTTGTTTAATTTTCAAGCTGTTAACTGGTGTCCGTTCTGGCTCAATGATGAGATGCATTCTTCTGTGATGTGCACTGCACCCAAGAAACACCGCCAATGTTTCGTGTGTTGTGATGCATACACATTTGACATCTCCATGTTTTATATTTCTAAGCAAGCTAGAGGAGACATGCCATGTGCACAGAGAATTAGAGATAGGGGATCAAGTTTTTATGTAAGTTTCAGTAGGTATGATGCATCATACATTGCTGCATATTGTATTCTATGCCAAGGTGCAGTACATTGCTCCATAAGCAATTATAAGGGTGCAAGGTTGGCAAAAACAAAAGTGTTGGAAAGTTGTGCCATTATTTTCAGGAACTTTGGGGTTTGCTCCTTCCATGCTACTCCATATGTGAATATTGTATCCAAAAGGTGCTTGTATGTTAAATTACGCAAAAACATATGTTTCCTTTTGGGGATCTTGTGTGCCCTTGTAATGATGACAGGCTCCAAGCAATCCGGTGATTTCAAATGCTCCAACCAGAGCAAGAAAAGAATCAAGGCTTGAAGAATCTTGCATTATTTTTCTTCAGTTAATCAAATATATCAAGTAGCATGACAGCCAGATTGTGCTAACCTTCTTGGTTTTCTTCCTCTCACCCCCCCCCCAAAAAAAAAAAGCTGTGTCAGACCCGGATTCCGAGAATCCAAATCCTCTGTGAAAGATACTATGTTATTCTCTTGATCAGTAGATAACACTCACAGATACATCACTGAATCAATCCATACATGGCGTAGATTAAACCATACAATTCATTAAGTAATACATAGAGTTTACATGGACCGCATCGGGTTGGGTTTTACAATAAGGCTGAACAGGCCAAAAATTACATTACAAAAGCGGAAGCGACAACGGAAGTAAAAGGGGTAGAGCACATCTCTCTGCAGGCAAGCAACTGGGAAAACCCATGTGCGTCCGATATTACCCAAAAACTCAGATAATATAGGATGCATGTAAGCACTAACGGAGACAACTAGACTGGGGTAAGACTAGAACAACTAAGACTAACTATGCTTCATCATCGCCTAGGCCTCCAGCTTCTGGATCCTCGTAGTACGCGTAGTCTTTAGGATTTCCTACTTCTGAGGGTTTTGGGGGAAAGAGCAAGAATAAGCACAACTTCTGTGCTCGCGAGCCAACACACAATGTAACAATATACATGCAAGGCTAAACAAGGATGGCTCGGTTTCATTTATTTGCTAAAGCAACATTTTTAATTATCATAATTACAAAGTCCTATCACTTAGCATTTTAACAAATTTCATTTTATTAAAGAGAGTAATTGTGCAATATTTATATAACAGTAGAGGTTCCCTCCATCGGAACTCTACACCATGCATCGTTTGATTGGAGCTACCTCCAATTATTACCACCGCTGAGCTCGAAGACTCAGGTAAAATCCAACACAGGGCTAGGTGAGCCCTTCACATTTTTCATACCACCCACAAAATTTTTGAAATAGAACCAACTCAAGTAAAGTTCTTATGTCCGCCTTTGACCGTAGGCACGGCTGTTTAAACAGTTTAATACTCTATAGAGATTGCACACTTTACCGACAAGAGATAATCGTCTTGATATGTACACACGCTTCCTTAGACATGTGAATCAAGGGGAGATCATCGCAAGGCCTTTACAATACATCCAATAGTATTAGTTACACCCGCTAAGGTTTCGTCTTTGAAGGGTTACGTCCGTTTAGATCAGTTAACCCTTACCTAGGACCTCTCTTGCGCCCTCTTAACGACTTACGTCGTGCGCCCTGACCCCCTTCGCCACAAGGGCTTACGACGTCGCGGGACATCACCTAGTGCAACTCGTACTGATGGATACAAATTATTTAGCTAGGTTGTACTTTACAGACTTGTGGTTGTACTTGTTTTACACAGGAGGTCATGACAAGATTAAGTCCTTAGAGTTATCTGGGCGGTTCATTCCACATACTAGTATTCCCTTGGGCTACATTAGCACCCACCAACATACTAGTACCCCTTAGGCTGCATTAGCACCCACCATCACATCATCCATCATAACATCCACCCAGATGGGAACAGCAATTATTAGGGTTTTTAAGGAGTAAAATACACCAATTCAACCATCTCAGTCATTTCCCACAATGACAGCCAAAAATCACTTTTATGTTTAAAGGATAATGATTGGGGTATTTAATACCCCGGTACTTAAGCAAGACTAGCATATCACTTAAGTACAACCTATAACTAGTATTACCATATATTTTACTAAGGTGACAAGGAATAATGGATTCAATATCAATGGATGGCATATTAATTAATTAATCATCAAATGGGTATTTAACTACCTTAAGTTTTAACATGCATTTGATTAAAGAATTAAAGCATGCAATTTTTGGTAATTTAAATGAATATAATTTACATAAAATGTAGGATCAATATGTTTAAAGTATTGACTAGCCTTGGATATAGGTAAGAGGATTTTGATATTCTTGTGCTTGATTGAAGTGGAGATCCTCCGCGTCTTCAAATTCTAATCGGACGATTGTACTAGAAAAAGGCGCAAACAAGCAAAGAGAGCAAATAAATAATAAAGAACAATAAATAAACTCCAAATTGAACAAGACCTATGCCATTAGCAAGATCTTGAATTAACAAATTTTTAGAAACAAATTTTATAATTTTTGGAGCTATAACGGAGGAGAATGAGATTTACGAAGATTGAAATGGAAATAAAAGGGAGAGAGAGAGAGAGAAAAGGGGTGCACTGCACAGTGCCATGGACCGAGTTCACTGGCATATGGCGCTGGTTCACCAAAACAGGAAAAGGGAGGGCCTATTCGGCAGCCACGGAGAGGGGGGTCAAGGCCTATGACTGGTGGGCCCTTGGCCATCCGCCCCCCATTCGATGCACAGAGAAAAAGGAAGGGGGAGACAGAGGGGAGCGGGCGGCTCGGGAGCGGCGGTGGCCAGCGGAGGGTGGTCAAGAAAGGTTTCCCCCGAGGGCGGTGACCTCGTGGGCGGAGGCGGCGGCGGCGGCGGTGGAGAGGGCTTAGCCTTGGCGCGGAGAGAACAAGGCGGCCGCGGCTCCATGGGCTTAGGCGGCAAGCCGTGATGGCGATGCTGAGGAGGCGGCGGCGATAAGCGGCGCGAGGCGAGGGAAGCCGCGGATGATTCGGTGGCTGGGGTGGCCGAATTGGTCCAGTGGCGGCCATGGATGGAGGAGAAGGAAGCCCGACGGCGGCACGTCTCGGCGACGGGGAAGGAGCAGGGAGGAGGGGGATGGAATCCTTGCGTTGCGGGGCTCATGGTGACGCGGTCGCCAGAGGCAGAGGCTCATCAGAGCGTCCAAATGGCGGCGAGGCGCGGCGGCCAAAGAAGGAGTGCGGTGGCGGTTCTTTGCGCGGTACTTATCGGAGACGCGGGGGGGGGGGTTGAAGGGGGAAATCAAGGGGACGCATTGGGGGCTTTATAGCCGGCGAGAGCACCTTGGAGCCATTGGAGGGAGAAGTGCCGTTGAGGGGGAGCTGGCGACTCGAGCGACAGAGTGACGCAGCGTGTCTTGTGGCCTTGTGTGTGAGCCAGGACGGCTCGGCTCGGCGTGTCGCGGTCTGACAAAAGGGCGTCGAGAGGTGGCGTGTGGTGCAGGCGTCATCGGCTCCCTCGCGTGCCACAGGATGGGCGCGACAGCGAACAGGTGGTGCAGGCGACAAGCGGTGGCGTCTTGTGAGCTGTAATGGCTAGAGTAGGTGGCGGAGGCGACGGGGCAGAACAGAGGAGCTCACACCCTCGAGCTAAAAGGAGAAAGGAGGTTTTCGCAAATAGTTTGCTAATTTGAAAATACGGCGAAGAATGAAAACCGAAAAGCAATTACTATTTATATCCGAAAACGGGATGTTACAAGCTGCCATAACAATTTCAGTATGCAAGTAGTCTAAAAACAGAAAAGCATATGTTTAAATGTTTAAAATGCATATATGAGGCAGGAGGGAATATATCTGGTAAGAACCATCTAACATGTGGGATTCACATGAATTGTCGGGTTAACAATGGTCCCAAAGAAAGGGCGTCACAATCTTTATGGTTTACCATCCCCCACACCTTCAACCCTTGGCTCTACTGATGTCAGGAGAATGAAAAATAAATCTGAAGTGTTTGCTCAATAAACAGAGCACACACTACGGATATCGAAATGGTTTTTTGTTTAACCACTTGGACAACAGTTCATCTTGAAATATCACCCCCTTCGTTTCGCAATGTATGACCTACCACCAAATGGGAACAGAGAAAAGAAATAGTTCATAAGATTGGGCCATGCAACCCCCTATTAAATAAGATGTTCCAAGTTCCAACTACTCATTCTTACAGTGGAACGACAGTTCCCAAGAAAATAGAATAATATTATCAAATGGAGGGAGTAATAACAAGAAAACGCTACATTATAGATGAAATCTATTTCAACTGCTGGCCATATACCATAGCAATTGCATATATAAACGACAGTAGCAGGACAATGCAGCTGTACTAAGCAATGCAGTTAAACATGCCGAGTAGAACATTGCAAAGTATTCAGGATCTTTATTGTACAGGGTCATGGCTACATATTATTGTTCTACAAAGTCTCAGGCCAGGCGGAATACACTGCAGGAAACCCAGAAGCAATTGATACAAGTTCCACTTCCAGGTAGCAGCTTATACAACAAGCGCATTACAGATATTATGGGTTTGGAGGCACACAACAAAGTAATAATATTCACCAGTGTATAATTTCACAAATTAGGGTGTGCACAATGCTCGGTTCCCTAGCTCTGGTTATGTTATTATTAATCAAGAATCAAGATGCACGGTGCACTGAGTCCGCCTTAATCCAATCCATTTTTTGTCCTCCGATGGCTGAAAGAAATACAAGAGTTAGCAGATGCCTTGATATAACGATTAGCGCAGCTCTCAAGGATGAGGTTTACCTGTTGTTGTGGGAACTGTGGGAGCTGAACCCGTTTTGAACCATCTGCTAGCCGCTTGCATGGAAGATGTGGTTCAGCTGCAGCGAACTCATTCAGAACCTGGCAAAAATTTTGGCAATACATTGGAAAACGAAAGACAGGGGTAATGCTCTTCCATTCTTTTTTTAAATAAGAGATAGCTCAAATGCAAGTTAGTGAAACAAGTTGGCCAAGTTTCTGAACCGTATCAGATAATTTGGTGGTTGCAATAAATAAGAGCCCCACCCACTTTGTTTAGCAGTGTGCGTTCGGATTATTAGCTACACGATTTAGTTATTTTTGGTTCTTTCTTTTGGTTTTGAAATTTCGAAACAAATTATAATCCGGTTCATGTTTGTGTAAATAAGTGGTAACACATTTCAAGCTGGAAAAAAACCAATTGGTAACTACCAATAACATTATGCTATCTCAAAAAGTAGTGCTTCTAGCAGCATCATACTATGGGCTTCATTTCAGTCCACCACAAAAAGTTTCTCCACCTGCGACTGCTCAACTCTAAATTCGCAACGAGCAATTAATGGCAAAAGCAACCAAAGATGCCATTTTTGAATTTTTACATTTTAACAAAGTATATGAAAGTCGGACATACCATAAGTCATGGCCTCACATGGATGGTGTAAAGTCACGCCATCACAAGTGCAGCTCGCCCCGAGATGCCTTGTGTTAACACAGTCAGATTGGATGCCAGTAATGGCTGGGATTATGACAAAAGGTCACACAAGTTAGATGACACCACGCACGGTAGATCAAGTGCCAACCCGATAGGAGCAAGAACTCAAAGCTGTCAGGAGACTGATGAGTGTCTAGGGTTTGGGTATACAGGTAGTGCTCTATTATTCATCTTCATGTAGTGGGTTATTTGGGCATGTTACGAAGTTGGAGGCCCTGGGACCAAGTCAAGTCAACTATATCCTTTATAAAAGGGAGGGAAATCTGCTATATACATTCTTTTTTAACAAGTGCTTTATACCTTTTTTTAGGGAGCGCAGCAGTACTGCTTCCACCGTGTTAAGAGAAAAGGGGTTTGTTACAAACTCTTAGGTTACAACATCAGTTACACGCTACACAGGGCACCAGCCGTTATAATGTACATGCACCAATTCCAATAGTATGATTTCTATGCTAAAGATTGGCTACAGCCTGATACACCTTCAGCTTCACTGCTGCTTACTCCTTGCTAGACTCCAGTTGATATACATTGCTTCATTAGGTTCTTTCAGTTTATCAGTTTCTGAATGGTAAAAACGAGCCAAAAAATAAAAGCCAAATTAAATTATTTTTCCTACCAAATTGGAAACAAGACACTAATTTTTCCTACTAAATTGCAAACCAAACAAGGAGTTACAAACAATTTAGGTCAGTTTGATTCAGATTGGTTTGGTTTGCTCACCCTAATTCTGCACACACCTACATTTGTTGGATAAGCCAAATGCACTGGTGAGGAACGTTCTGGGACAATATGCAGCTAAACCTGCGATAACATATTTTCCACTTTCTGATTGCGTGAATGGTTTGCTGCTTAGCACCTCAAACGTGCACATCCAGTAAGCTTGAATCTTCTGGCTAGTGCACATATAACTGACAAGTTGCAAAAGGAAGCTCTAGCTGAAAGGAAAATTCACTAGGGCGTGAGAAATGGGTAAACAAATTAGTACCTGGTTTCGGATTGCACCAATCAACATATCATGGCATCCAGATGCATGCACATTCTTCAAATTTGGGCATTGAAGAAGCAACCGTTCTGTGACAAGTATTTTAAATTGTTGATAATGGTAATAACTATTTACCAACTTGACAAGCTGAAGAAAAAGTGAAGGGCACATACCTGGATGTAGATTTGTACAAGAGTTGAGATTGAGATCATTCAGCTCTGGACAATTTACATACAAAGCCTGCCATATGTGAAATTAGTAATAAGACCATATGAATAAGCACTTGAATGAATCAATGCTGGCAAAATTATAAGGCTTACATCTATTGCTGAACAGCCCCATAGACTGAGCTTCTTCAAATTACCATGCTTTATAATTAGCTTTTGGTACATAGGTTGCTTTTTCGAGGTGGGTAATTTTGGACAGAATCTAATGCCTCCATTAATTTCACCAAAAAATGCCCCCTGTTTTTCATTCTGCAAATTAGAACGTAAGCTCATTCCACAGTCCATGAGCTGAAGAAGTGGCAATTGTGCTGTTGCGAACTGGATCCCACCTAGAAAATCACATAAAATGGTTTTCTTTTACATTGGGACACGTAAATGGTGACTGGTGAATTCATTTTCAGTGGAGCAGAAATAATAAACCATGAGAACAAATCTGAGGCTTACATGCGGTAACATTTGGGCAAAGAGCAAGGAGCAGCCTTGATAAAGTATGAGGGAACGCCTTGCAGATCATCCCAACACCATTATCACTGATGCTAGATCTGGAGTATAATCAAAACGAGTAATTATATCAGCTAATTTGAAGCAACTCCTCGTGGGAAACAAATCAGCAGCTTTATGATCACCCCATAATTTAATTTTATTTCCAAAGAGACAATAGAGCTTACCCACTTAAATCAAGCAAATCCAAGCTTGCACAAGATCGAACAATAGATGCAACAGCTGCATCTGTTATTTTTGAACCTAGAATCAAGGATAGCATGCACAAGCCCCTGATGAAGCAACAACAAGATTGAGATTAAAAGGTTGAAACACTATGGAACTAGAATTGTGATGAAAGAACTGGCAAGATTACATTGAAAACATGGTGGGATAGAAATATACCTGAGGTTGGCACTCTCTAGAGCAAACACAGCTTCATTGGATAATTGAATTGATGATATGTGCATATTTCTTAAGTTAGGGCATGTACGACCCAGGCCATCCATCAAAGTAACCAGATCAGTACAATCATTACTTTGCTGTGTGAAACACAGAGAGAGCTCGCTCATATTAGGACAGTTTAAGACCTGAAAGAAATTTGCAGTCCAATGATCATGCAGAAAATAAAGTTGATATTACTGTAAATAGAACTAGAACACAATATTACCGATTTTGAAAGGGAACAAAGATCTGACAGCCAAAGAACCAAAAGGCTTGACGAGCTTATATTAAGAAAACCAAGATTAGAGCAACCACCAATTTTGAGAACTGAGAGAGAATGCTTCTCAGAAACAAATCGACTTAGCTCCTCTCTGTTGAGAAAAGAAACATCATCAGTTAATATAGGAACTGAAAGTGAAAATTGTGCCAACATTCTTGCAATTTGCACGAGATTACTTTTTCAAAATCAATAAATATTCAATATGACTATTGACTAGTATGGCAAGAAAACCGGAAATACACTGGTTTATGTAAGTATAACATAACGTGATAAAATAACTAAGGGGGTGACTAGAAATAACGGCAAAGATTAAAAAATCAACTACATTGCATTGCATAAGTAAAATTGAAAATAAGTACAAATCCTTATGTATCAGATAAAAGTAAAATCTCTGCTTGACAGTATCTAGTTGTTTAGGAACCTTGCTCTTACAAGGCAATTTTTGGGTGAGAAGCTAGCACTTGCAAACAAAGGTAAGACATCTTTAATGCTATTCATTCAAATTATAACGAAGCAAGCCCATTCAATATACAATAATGTAAACTAAAGAAGCAAAATATCAAAAGACAATATACAAGGAAAAAGTGCATCTTGTAACGCATCAAGTAACGTTAGAAGTTTACAACATACCCAGTCATCCTGTTGACTGCCTTGTCAGCCATGGTGATCTCAAGAGTTTCTAAACTTGAGCAGGAAAATGCAAGACATGCCAGCATAGTGGCATTAACATCACTGCATCAAACATAAAAGAACAAGATACCTATTATAAGTAGAATATCTTTTATCAGCATAAGAAACATACACGGGAGAACTAAAGCTGGATAAACTATCACCGCGACCAGATCCAAAACAATGTAGGGTTTTTACTAATCCTCTTTCTCATCAACTTAAGTGCAAAAGATAATTTAATTGTAGATAAGCTTCACCAAAAACAAATAGGACAGAGAAACATACATAAGAGGACTAAAGCTAGATGTTACATCACCGTGACCACATCCAAAACAATGTAAGGATTTTATTTATCCTCTTTTGCATAAACTTAAGTGCATAAGATAATTTCATTGTAGATAAGCTTCACCAAAAACAAATAGGACAGAGGAACATAGGACTAAGGCTAGATTAACCACCACTGTGACAACATCCAGAACAATGTAAGGATTTTATTTATCTCTTTTGCATCAACTTAAGTGCATAAGATAATTTCATTGTAGATAAGTTCCACCTAACGTCTATATTGATGTACAAAATAAAAGGGCAGACTAAATACCAAAAGTGTGAGACTAAGACACTAAGTCTGCATTTGCTTGCTTGTTTGAAAACAATAGGATGTGAAAGCCTTTAACACAGAAAAATTATGATAACTGAAATAAGAATGGACATGTTTGTTGGTAGCCACTAATGTATCCAGCAGAAAAAAGATTTTACAGGTAAACAGATGAAAAATACTATAAGACAAGTGAGATGAAAAACAACTATGATACACTTGAAGAGACACAAGATACTGGCGCACATGGAATTCTAAAATCAAATGATGACATCTACGATCTTATACCAGAAAGTTATGGATAATCATCAACGGTCACTGACCTGCGGTCATCCAATTGATCATGTATATATAGAATAATGGGTCTCAAAAGTACAGCATCAGTCAGAATAAGCATAAATTCTCTATAAACATAAGTTTCATCAATCACGACAAAGAAAAGCTGAAAAGAAGCCCTTTCTGTTTGGCATTGCAAATAGATGTATGTTACTTCTACGCAGGCAAATCCAGCAAGCATACCATACAACTGATCTGAGTAGGTACTTGTGGAACAAAATTCTAGTGCTTTTAACATTAATTTGGGGTTTTATGTTTAAAGTCAAAAGCTCACATCAAGGGATAAACAACACCGTTTCTAATGTTCAAAAGTGGCACATTTTATTCTGTCACTGATTATACACATCATCATAGACTAACAACCCAATAGATATGTGCTTTCTAACCCATAACGATCCAACCAAGCACCAATGACAGGTCTACAAATCAAGCACCGACGAAAGGTCTACAAATCAATCTTGCAGCATCACCAAATGATTATCCAAAATAGGCAGACATCTCCACACCCATTTCTTACAAGATTTTCCTACACTACATGAATTTCATCTTATCACACCAATCAGCCAAGCACTGCTCAAATTCAATCTCCGGGCACCAAGTTCAGTTCTCCTCAAAGAACACACGAGCTTTTCACATACAAAGCTAAAAAGTCACAAACTGGCAGCATTTTACCAATGGTTTCATGATGCCCTCACCTTTGACTAAATTCCAACACCCAAACACAAATTCCTGTAAATTGATGCCCTATTGTCGTGCCTATTAGAGATCAAGGCATAAATCTCCCTGCACCAGTATCAGATCGGACATCCGTTCTACTTGGAAAGTCATTCACAAATCTCACGTTTCCGTTATACCGGTGATTTGTGTTCTGGCCTAAACCAGAACTTATGCATTACACCGCTGCCCGTAGCAGCCGCCGATCAAAGATTTAGCCTTCGATCTCACGTGACCAGATCGCGTCAAAATTGAATCGTTTCGGATTAGATTCGTCTGGGTTCGCCCGGTCCCTCACCTTTCCATGAGGAGCGAAAGGCGCGACAGCGCGGTGCACCGCGGGAGCAGCGCGCCGACTAGGCTGACGCCGGCGGCGCGGAGGCGGAGCTCCTCCGCCGCCCGCCACACCCGGCCCGCGCAGTCGCGCCACCCGCGGCTGACCGCCGCCGCGGCCATGACGCCCCGGGGCCCCAGCCGCCGCAGCACCTCCGCCATGACCTCCCTCGGCACGGCCCTCCCGCCCACCTCCAGCCTCTCTTCGTCGTCGACCTCCCCGTCCCCGTCCTCCGCCGCCTCATCCTCGTCCACCACCCTGGCCTTCTTCTCCGACGAGGACGGCGTCGCCGCCTCGTCGAAGGAGAGGGCGCGGCGGAGCTTGTTCTCCCCTCCGCCGCTGGCGGCTCCAGAGGAGGAAGAGGGCGACGGGGTGGGTGCGGTGCAGACGTGGCCCTTCTTGGGGAGGCCGCATCGGCCGCAGTTGTAGCTGCCCCGCGTCTTGGGGCGCGGCTTGGGCAGCGAGGCCATGGGGGCGGGGGTTAAGGGTTTGGGAGACCCCGACGCGGTTAGGGTAGGGGGTGGAGGGAGAAATAGTGGGAGGGGAGGGCGGGAGATTGGGGAGGGATTGGCGCCATTTTTCGGGGCACGAGAGGACCAGACGAGGCGGAGAGGGAGGCTCTCGCGCAGTTTACTGAGCAGTGGAGGAGTGCCCACGTCGACGCGCGTGTCCGTGCGCGGCACCGCACCGCACCGCAGCGCTCACTCGCAGTGGAAAGAGGGAGTGAGCCTTCGATTGCACGCTTGGTATGGTTTGGTTTGGTCTGGATCGGGCTCGGAATGCAGCTTGGGGATTGGAAACGAGGAGCTCTTAACGCACCGTCGTTCTCCTTTCCGGCCAGCGATGCGATCTGGCGACCCGATCGTCCGCTAGTTTCCTTACCAGTGAATGTGAACGCATCATTGTTTTCCTTCCCTAACAACGCGATCTTGCGCTAGTTTCGTTACGAGCAAATTAATATGAACGCACCATTGTCCTTCTTCCCCGTGGGGCGATCTTCCGCTTGTTTCCTTAATTACCAGCGCGAATATGGACGCACCATGCATTGTTCTCCTTCCCAGTGGTGCGATCCTTCGCTGGCTTCCTTCCCAGCGAATATGAACGCATCGTTGTTCTCCTTCCCGACGACGCGATCTTCAGCTAGTTTCCTTACCGGCGAATATGAATGCATCGTTGTTTTCTTTCCCAGCAACGCAATCTTGCGCTAGCTTCCTTCCCAGCGAATATGAACGCACCATTGTTCTCCTTCCCGACGACGGTATCTTCCGCTAGTTTCCTTACCAACGAAGAGAATATGAATGCACAGCGTCGCTGCGCCACCCTGGCCTCCCATTTCTTGCAACTACGTACACCTGCCGACTCTAGCACCGTCGTTAACTCGACCACCGCTGGCCCGCTGCTACATAAACCTAACTCGATTAACAAGGTGCTAGCCACCACCCCGCTACCTACCATCGATCCAACGGCTAACAACACCCTTGTTGCCTTATAGTCTTGTCAGATACATAGGTTTCTAAAGTTTAATTGATGTGAATCGCACATGCATCTACGTAATCGTATTCTCCATTGGAAAATGGTGTGGTTATAGCTTTGATCAAAGAAAGAAAGGGTGTAATTGAAGGTAATTTGATGGTTTTATCTCTATTTGGTGAGACAGGATGGCTTGGACGCCGCAATTTAATTTCAGCCAAGCAATTTATTTAGCTTGTTTCCTTTTAGCTGCACTTTCCTTTCCTTTCCTTTCCTTTTAGCGGTAAATGTAGTCTCTAACTTTCTACAGTTGTCTTGAGCGGTAAATGTAGTCTCTAACTTTCTATAGTTTCTATCATTATGGAGTGTGGAGTAATCCTACCCCAAATAGGATGTTGATTGTGAAATGGTCCAAGTCCCGACTGCAGATACTCCAACTCCCTTTTCACGTAATGTCTTTCGTTGAAAAGTAACATAGAACATACGTGAGCTTCCAAGTTCCAACAATTCTCGATCATGTGGAGTGTTTTCTGGTAACCCTGTAAGTTTTGAAGATTAATTTGCCGTTGGAATCTTGGGCAAATTTTTTTGGAATTGCTAATCGGCAAACATTTAATCCAAGATATAAGATATCAACCGGCTAACGGATGCTTCTGTATTGGATATACCCATTAGCGGCTGAACCAACCAATGGAGATTATTATAATGCTAATTAATTACTGTAATTAGTATAACCTCTCCCTTGAAACTAGGGGAAGTATCAGAGATTTGAGATTTGGTATGTCGTCGTTCCTATCATATGCTGTCACTATAAAACTTCTTATTGAGCGGAGTAATACCTTTTTAGATGACTAATCGTCGTGCCTAAGAAGCAGTATCAAGCACAGAAGTATATACTGCTTAGCAACGAAGAAGTATATACTGCTTAGCAACGAAGAAGTATATACAACTTTTAAGTGCTTAGCAAAGGAAGAAGTTCCTCCTTAGCAACGAAAGGAGTATATACTGCTGAATTTCAACTATGGAAAAAGGAGGCATCTTCCAAAATCAGAAGTACATATGCAACTAAAGTATACCAAGAGACAAGAGATATAATTCATTGATGTAGTATATTCGCTTTGACCACACTGCTTTACATAGTAAAAGCAAAAAAAAAAAAACATACAACTCTTCCGAATGTATAATTTCATCCAGTAATTTTTTTTCTTTTGTCATCCATAAGGCCCAGCACTTGAGCTGGTGTTTCCATTGACCATAATTTTGGTATCATCTAGATCAGCCTATCCACATGATCAACCAAGAGAAGACTTTTAAAGTCGAAAAGCATTTTGACCTCGGCATGATCTGCAATGGACAAGAATATATAAGTAGTTATTGCAATGCAATGTAGAGAAGTGTGTGAAAGCATTAAAGGTTGGTTCCTCGATAAAATTAAAATCAGTATATTGACAACAAGAATTAGTATACTCTATGATACTACCAGAGTATTAAAAAAATTATGCTTGCTTGTTGATGTAAGTGCATTGACAATAGGAACAATATGCGTGTGTTACCATTCAATCTAATTACATTCCTAATTAGATTACTAAATTCTGTACATAGTACAATATGCTCTTTTCTGTAGGTTAAACTACAACTGCAATCACATTCAGTAAACACAGCTGGTTCCTTATTGATATACCCTTTTGTATTACTGCACATACCCTTTTACCAAATTCAAAAATATACAAAAAGAAAATTGAAGCAGTAATTCCAGTAACATTTGGCTGATGATTGTATCATCCAGTACTACATTGAGTACATTAGAAAGGAACTGTATTGAGTAGATTAGAAAGGGAAGAGCTCTAATTTAGTGAACCAAGTACATGCACGTACCCATTTGTTTTAATCCAAATGCTCTTTCAGGCAACAACGGAACTGACCTGATCTGTGTAAATTGCTAGAATCATATTGCAAGGACTATGCTACTGAACTTTGAAAAAGATTAGATATATGAAAATTGATGGGAGAGGAACTAATGAAAGAATTAGACCAATATAATGGCAGGCTATACTACAATATGAAAACGGGTATATGCACACAGAAAGGAAGTATGTCATCTCGAATTTCTCCATCTCCAGACCATAGCTGATGAAACGAATGCATGCCCACAACAAATTCTCTGCTACTTTTCCGCATGCAGAATAAGCCACTGCTAGCAAACATTCATCTGCATGTCCAGTGGTCATTTGAAGGTTCGGTGGCTGAGTATAGCCCTGGTAGTGCAGTAAACATTGGTTAATCTCCTAAGATGACAAAGAATTCATTGGTATCTTACTCACCAGATCTTGCAAAATAACATCACGAAATTAGAAATATGAAGAGCAAATTAGTAAATCCAACATGCTCAAGACCAGATCCACATATCCAAAGTGGCATTGCTCCTATTGGGGATCACATATCCTCTCATCCTCTGCCCCTCCAGATCTACAAGCAAGAATAATACATTTTTATATCTCCAAGAATGAAGAATAGATCGAAAAACATATACACAAGGCAGGAGAGGAATTACAAAGGTGAAAAATAAGAATCGATATGGAACAAGAGGAAGATACCTTTCGAAGTGCACATGGTGGCTACCGGAACTATAGTTCTTTTTTATCGCTTTCGACCGCTGCCACCGTCTGCCACCATACAACAACTAATCAAGCAAGGCAAGTTACATCTTTGATCATGTTTGATCCCATTATTTTAAATTATTTAAATTCTGTTTTAAAGTATTATTGCATTCTTATTTCTATTCAATGTAATTTAAATTCCTGTTTTAAATTTATAGACATTCATAATTCCTTTGTACTGCCAATTTTGACATTGAAATAAACATACCCTGACACCTTAGATAAAAATCTAGTTCATGCACTAGTATGAACTAGAACATTGTAACATCCTAGTTTTCAGGGCTTCTTGAAAATTTTCAAAATAAAAATAACCATTTGGTTTTGTTGAATTGCTAAAGCTTAACCTGGAATTTTAGAAAACAAAAACAATTTAATATGAACTAATCAAACTTCAACTAATTCAAAATTGGGTTTATTTTAAGTTTATTGGAGTTCGTTGGTGTCTAAAATCCCTTCTCCCTGTTTGTTCTGAATTCCCGTTGGCCCGTTCCTTTCACCCACCCTTTTGATGTCGACCATCCTTTCGTTGTAGACCACCCTCTCAGTGTCGACCATCCTCTCATAGTCGACCACCCTCTCGGTGTCGACCATCCTCTCGTAGTCGACCACCCCCTCGTTGTCAACCAGTCTTTTGGTTTAGACCAGCCAGTCGGTTTCGACCGGCCTCTTGGTTTCGATCGCCTCTCGGTTTCGACCATCCTCTCGGTATCTACCGCCTCTTGGTTTCGACCAGCCCCGCCTGTCAGCCCCTTGCTCACCTTTTTCTTCCTCCCGTCGTGTCACGACCGTCGTGAAAGTCCTCGCGCATTAAATATCGTTGTTTCACATTAAATACTATCGCCTCCGCCGTGCCCGTTCTCCCTCTTGTCTCCTCCCCTACCTGCCCTCATCCCCTCCCTCACCTGCCGACCATGCGCCCATGCCGCACTGCCACGAATCCTGTCGCTCCATCTTGTCGCTCGGTCCCCCTCCTTCCTCTATAAATAGAGCACCAGGGAGCCCCTTTGCCTCCGCTTGCTTTTCCCCTCAACTCTTCCTCTCTCTCTCTCTCTCCCTCTCTCTCTCTCTCGCCCTCGTTTCGTCGTCTTCAACCTGCTCGTCGCCTAAGAGTTCGCTGGAGTGCCTGTGCCGTCTTCAACCTCCTCACCGTCGAAGAGTTCGCCGAAGCGCCCGCGCCGTCTTCGACCGCCGCTCGTCGTCCTCGTCCAGCCTCTCTCTCGGTCTTGGTGAGTTTCCTGTGCCCTGTTCTCCCTTGTGTTCTTTCGACCACGTCAACTAGTCGAACCCTTCCTCCTTTTGACCACGTCGAGTAGTCGAATCTTTCTTTCTTTTGACCACATCGAGTAGTCGATCCTCTTTCGACCAGGTAGTCGAATTCTTCTGACCTGTTGAACCTCCTTTCGAGGGCTCATTCTCCTTCATTCGAGCGCCAATTCGAGTGATTCAATTTCTAAATCCATCTAAATTCAGTACCTTTCTTTTGTTCTAGTTTCGTTCTTTTTGGATTTTATTTGGAGTTATTTTATTTATTTGGCTCTTTTTGCACGTATAGATTCCGGCATTTCCGAAGAGTTCTTGGACCCGACGACCTCGACCAAAGCACCTCAACTCTTCAACGAAGGTAAGTCGTAGACCTTTGATCATGTCGTACCCAGTTTATAAAATTATATTGTTTGTATCAACATGCATGGTTAGTTGTATAAAAATGGTTTTGGTAATAGTTAGAATAGTTAAACACCAACTTGATAGTATGACTCCTTGAATAATTATGAAAGACATGTTGACATGTACCCTTGGACACCATAGGTTGGGTAATCTCAGTTGGACATTATTGTAATACCAACATGGGTGCGTATTATACTTTGTCATGCTTTAGTTATGCGATGGTCTCTCGATCACATAATTCAATGATGATAAATTTGACTTAATGATATATGGAATTGTGGCGGAGCCATTGTTGATAAAATTTGTTGTGCCATGATAAGGGTTGCCATTTGGTCGGGTTGAACCAAAAATGATTTATACTCGGGCGAATGGTTGGTGGCGAAGTTGGGTGCGGGATGCACATTGGGATACAAAAAGTTTCGCCTAAGCAGCCACTAAGGACTTAGCTTTGTGCGCCATTGATCTGGGCCTTACCGTGCAACCACAAGTCCATTTATGGGGTGGACCTGGCCAACTAATTAGCTATGCCTTTATTCGGTTCTGTTCTGGTGGAAGTGTAAACCCTAGGTTAGACATTCACACTTGGCACAAGAGGGGGCCGGTCAACTGGGATGTTGTTTTGTAAGGTGGTTATTGGGTGTTGTGGAGCTAGTCGGAGGCGAAACCTTAGTGATCAGAACTGAGTCAAAACAGAGCTTTGTAAAGGCCTTGTGATAATCTCTTAGTCGCACACCTCGGAAGTGTGTGGACGGACAGTATAAGATGATTATTTTTTGTGGGTCAAGCTGTACAACCTCTGTAGAGTGTAAAACTATTCGAATAGCCATGTCCCGGGTTATGGACAATGCCTGGTGATTTCACACGAGGGGTAGTTTTTCTCAAAATGTTGTCGTGGTTGGTTTCGAGTAGTCGACCTAGTCGTGGGAAGCGATCTGGTCATGGTCATTGGTTGGGAAGTGAACAGGGTGTTAACGAGTTGTTTCAAATAAACTTGATTACTTATGTATTAGTGTGGATATCATGGGGATATGTGCATGATCATAGAATGATGATACAATTGGCAATGACATTTGCGGTTTGTCGAATCTCGCGTTTTCGGCAGAGTTTCAGTTCTGTCAAGTCATTGGCGGTCAGACCGGCCAGATAGGCGGTCAGACCGGCCATGTCTCGAGGGATTTTCTAGTTAAGTCCCAGGGGCGGTCAGACCGGCCAGAACGGCGGTTAGACCGATTTTGACTTGATTCATCGAGTTGTTTGGCGATGCTTGTTGGGTCAGCTTAAGGGCATGGGCTTCAGTGCATACATGTTGCATGTTGCATGTTTTCACTAACGTGGGTCAAGTTGTGAAGAACTTGTTCCCGGATTCAATTTGCTTGTCTACTGGTGTGCATGTTGCTTTTAGGTCAACGACGGTCAACGGTGAGGAGGATTGGGACTAAGCTTGGAGAGCTGAGATCCAGAACGATCAAGGATGCCGGGTGAGGTCAATGGACTCAAGCGTGGCGTAGAATGGACAAAGATGACCGAACGGGCAGTTCGGTGCGACTGGTTGATCAAACGGTGCGGGGGTCGGTGCAAGTGCCATGGTGGTCGGTGGGAGCCGGATGGGAGAGACTTGCCGACATGATGAGAGCCGTTGGATCAACCTACACGTGGCGAAGCATGGATGTGTTTCGCGCAGTTCGGACTCGGTCTTCGAAAAAGATCGAGAAGGGGTATTTTGGTAATTTCACCAAATACCGCATCTGTGACCTTGGGCTAAACCGCGGCGCAAGACGGTGCGTGGAGAAGCGGTTTAGATCAAGAAGAAGTTGAAGACGGCGCTTTAAAATGCGTGCGTATGTGACCCGTTTGTGTTGGGCCTTAACGGGAGCCCATTAGGGTTAACTCTCTAGAAGCTAGGCCTCCATATAAATAGGGGTGGCTGCTGTCAAACAGCGGCCAAGCACTTCATTTTGTAAACCCTAGTTTGGTGTTAGGGCATTAGAGAAAGAGAAGAGGCTTAGGGTTTTAGAGAGTTGAGTTGAGTTGTGTGCTCATGGATTGAGCTTTGTTCTCCATGGATGGAGTGGCTGTAAACCCTCTCAACCTCAGATCAATCTATGGATGATTTCCTAAAGACGAGTCTCTTTTGTGTTCTTGCTCCATATTTGAGATTTTGAAGGGTTCTTTGATCTATTGCTTTTTGGTTGGTTTCGTGCCCTCTTCTACCTTGCTGTGACATGTGGGAACATATCTAAGATCACTTAGATCATCAATCTCCCACGAGCAAGGTTTTGATTAAGTTTTCGTTTTTGCTCGGTTTTGAACCTTCCTTCGGTAGAATGGAAAAAGGTTGAAACTTTGACGTGGATCTACTCAATCTCTGCTTGGAATAGGTTCCTAATATCCTTAGAAAGGTGTGTTCCAAATTTGGTCAAGTTTGGCCGTGTAGATCAAAAGTTAGACCGATTTTCGTTTTGGTTTTGAAATTTGTCTGCTTGTTTACAGTCGGGCGGTCGTCCGGTCCTATAACGCTGGTCAAACCGCTAGTCGGTCTGACCGAATTTTTGCCGGCGGTCTGACCGATTTCCAG
This sequence comes from Phyllostachys edulis, assembly GCA_036346405.1. Classification (NCBI taxonomy): domain Eukaryota; kingdom Viridiplantae; phylum Streptophyta; class Magnoliopsida; order Poales; family Poaceae; genus Phyllostachys; species Phyllostachys edulis. Next base: position 95,262,529 of record CM070549.1, on the reverse strand, counting down.
ATTAGGGTTTGGTCTTTTTGTTCCTTGCTTTGGGGGTTTTGGTTTGGATTCAACACAAGTCTTCTGTTGTTCTTGAGAGTGTTGATCTTCGTAGCTCTTATAGCTATTGAAGTGAACCTGGTATTGAATCTAAATGAGGTGAAAAATTAGGCGAGCTCCTATTCACCCCCCTGTAGTCGCCTTTCCAGTCTTACAAGTGGTATCAGAGCCCGGTTAGCTCTTCTCATAGATCTTAACTGGTCTTTGGAGCCATGGCGACTGACAAGTATTCAACCAAATCACCTATTTTCGATGGAGTTGATTTTGCTTACGGGAAGGCATGCATGCATGCCTACATCGAGGCTCAAGGGCACGCTATTTGTCTTAAAGTAAAAAATCCATATGTCGTGTCTGCCAATGACGATGTGATCACTTCAGATGTTGAGGCTAATAGCAAGGCTCAGAGCTTTCTAATCCAAAGTCTTAGTCGATCTGAGTTTGAGCGCGTGGCTCATTTGAGGTTTGCTCACGAGATCTGGAGGACTCTTTGTGACTTCCACGAGGGCTCTACTGCGATCAAGGAAGTGAGACATAACCAGCTCAAGAAAGAATACTCAAAGATCGAGCAAAGGTTTGGTGAGTCTTTAGATGAGCTGTTGAGGAGGTTCTCCAAGATTCTTCATGACCTATGTGCAGTAGATCTTGTTTTCACTGAGTCTGAGAATGCACGCCAGCTTTTGGGTGCTCTTGATGTGAAGGTCTGGGGGATGAAGATCACATCCATCAATGACAACACTGTCATGAGTGAGCTTACCATGGATAAGCTCTACTCGAGGTTGAAGACGCATGAGATTGACTTTATCTCGCGTCTCCCCAAGACAGAGTCGATGGCTTTGGTGGTCGACCCATCTAAGGATAGTTCTTCTGATTCATTGGATTTTGGCTCATCTGGTTTTTCCTCGTCCGCTTTGCATTCTCTGAGTGATGAGCAGCTGGAGAAGCTACCCGAGGATGACCTAGCCCTCCTATCCACAAAATTTTTTGAGTATATAACAAGGTGAGAGCAGGAGGAGAGGTGGCCTGTCACTTGTTTTGAGTGTGGTGGTGAACCACATTCGCTCCAAGTGCCCCAAGCTGAAGGGCAAGATGGAGAAGGACTCTCGGAGGCGTCCTCAAGCTAAAGACACGAAAGTCAAGAAGCCCAACTATCGCAAGTTCATCAGCTAGGTCCTTGCCGCTCTTGAGAGTGTTGACATGAGCGATGTGGACTCGGAGATGGAGGATGACGACGATGACTCTCATGGCAAGAAGAAGGCCCAGAACTTCACCGGTATATGCTTCATGGCTAGGGACAACCATGACGTCGACTCCTCCAACGACGATGACCCTTTCAGCGATTCCGATGAGGTATGTCCCTCACTTGCTGATATGAAACGTGCTTTGGTCCTTGCTGAACAAAAACTGAATAAGCAAGCAAAAATGATTAAGAAACAGGATACCATGATTGATAACTTGAACCTAGAAGTTGTTAGGCTCAGATCCATTAATCCTGCTGATGATTGTGATTCTTGCTATAGCTTGCTTAATGAACTAGTAAATCTGAAATCTGCTCATTCCTCTATTGCTAATCAACTGAAAGATGCTTTTGATGAACTAGATTCTCTCAAGTCGAGTCCTAGTCATGTTTGCATGGATGCTATTGCTCTAAATGTGACTGCTGTAGATGATATTCATTCATCTTGCTCAAATTGTGCATTACTTGAGTTGAAATTGGATAGTACTACTAAGGAATTACAGAAATTTGATGCTTGTCACACGTGTTCTCATTGTGAGGATAGTAGGATTAAAATGAAGGAGATGAGTGAAATAGTTCTTTATTCTAAAACTGCTTCATGTGAAAACTGTATTAAACTCACAATTGAGAATGATGCTTTAAACAATACTCTAGAGGAGAAAGCTAAAATTGAACAATCCATGTCCATGACTGCTTCCAAGAAAGTTGTTGATTCTAATTCTTGTGCTCTTTGTATTGAAGTTGGGCATAATATAGATAAGATACAAAAAGCGTTTAGAGTTAAGTTCAAAGAGCAGTTGGATAGGATTATGGATGACTATTGTGTGTCTTGTGAGGCTTTAAAAGTTGAGGTAGCTCACTATAAGGAAAGGTATAATAGGGCTATCAAGTCAAATAAGTGTGTCTCATGTAAGGAGCTAGTCAAAGAAAATGACTACCTTAACAGGACTCTTGAGAGCTTTTCTAGTGGAAAGAAGAACCTCAACATGATCCTTGACCAATCTAAGGTGAGTGTGAAGAAAAGTGGCTTAGGATTTAATTTCCTAGAGCATTCCAAGAACCATCCACCTAAGGTTGTAAGAGCTGTTGAGAGTGGTATGTTTGAGGTAGAACCTCCTGAGCCATCTAAGGTAGTTTTTAGATCAGCAGGTTTTGCCCAAACCCCTTCTAGCAAGACAGGTGTTTCTACTTCAACAGGTCAGACCCCTCAAAAGGTTAAGTACCATTGCACCTTCTGCAAGAAGGATGACCACATTGTTGAGTTCTGCTTCCGTAGAGCCAAGATTGAGAGGAAGGAGAGGATGAGTGCTTTGAGAACCATTAGAGGAGTTCCTTCACCTGTTGTAGTCTCTAGAGCCAAGCAGCCTGTCTTTCCTGCTAGATATAGGGCCAGGTTTGTAGATGACTTCTTTGACTCCTTTAGTGGCTCTAGGCAACGCTTTGGGTTAGGATATCGTGAGGAGAGACCACGGGTAGCATCTAGACAGGGAGAGTACTGACCTTTTGGTAGGTCGATTCGGAGAGGTCTAGGTGGTTCTCGTGTGCATTCTTATGATTTTACTTCTAACCATTTCATTGCTGCTTCTACTGCTTTGCCCAAGCATCGTGTGACTCAGTACTGGATTCCCAAGTCTTTTATCACTAACTTGATCTTGAGGCACGAGATGTTTCTGTTCGTGCTTTGTAGGTCCGTCGTGCGAGGAAGGAGGACATATGGCTTGTTGACTCCGGGTGTTCTCGACACATGACTGGAGATTCTAGATGGTTCTTCTCCCTCACATGTGCATCCGGCAATGAATTGATCACATCTGGGGATGCTTCTACTGGGACCGTGGCAGCCAAGGGCACAGTGCGCGTCAACAACAAGTTCATACTCAAGGACGTCGCTTTGGTAAGTAAGCTGAGGTATAATCTTTTATCTATTTCCCAGCTTCTTGATGAGGGCCTAGAAGTGAGATTTAAAAGTGGTGAGTGTAGAGTTCTAGACTCCTCGGGTGAGCTTGTCTTTGAGATCTCCAGGGTTGAGAGGATCTTTTGTGCTAATCTCAGTATCTCTTCTGCTTCTAGCCCTAAGTGTCTTGTGGCTTCTGACTCCCATGATCTAGTGTTGTGGCATCGTAGGCTTGGACACATAGGCTTCGATCACTTGACTAGAGTCAGTTGCAAGGACCTGATTAGAGGTTTGCCTAGGCTGAAGGCTGTTAGAGACCTTGTTTGCTCACCCTATAGACATGGTAAGATGGTTTCTGCTTCTCATCCACCTCTTACCTTAGTGATGACAAATGGACCTGGTCAGCTCTTGCACTTAGATATTGTTGGTCCTTCTAGAGTTCAGTCTACCGGTGGAAAATGGTATGTGCTTGTGATTGTGGATGATTACTCCAGGTATTTATGGGTTTATTTTCTGGTTTCTAAGGACGAGGCTTTTGGCTATTTTAGAGAATTGGTCCTTAAACTTGCTGTTGACCTTCCTGGAGCTTTGAGAGCCATTAGGAGTGACAATGGGACAAAATTCAAGAATTCTTTCTTTGCCACCTTCTGCACTGATAAGGGAATTGAGCACCAGTTCTCTTCACCTAGAGTTCCCCAGCAGAATGGTATTGTAGAGAGGAAGAACAGGACCCTTGTAGAGATGGCCAGGACCATGCTAGATGAGCATTCCACACCTTGGAGGTTTTGGGCTGAGGCGATCTCTTCTGCTTGTTATATCTCTAATAGGGTGTTCTTGAGATCTGTTATTGGTAAGACTTTGTTTGAGCTCAGATTTGGTCATAAGCCCAAAGTTTCTCATTTCAAGATTTTTGGTTGCAAATGCTTCATTCTTAAACATGGCAACCTTGATAAATTTGAATCAAGATGTTCTGATGGCATATTTCTTGGATATCCTGCTCATTCTCGTGGCTATCGTGTATATAATTTGGATACTAACAAAATTGTTGAGACTTGCGAAGTCACTTTTGATGAGGCTAGTCCTAGTACTAGACCCGATCTTTGCAGTACAGTGTTCCGATACTCAAGAAAGCATCTTCGTCGACGATGACTCTGAGGATGAGGACCCAATCCATCCTCCAGTCACTTCTGAGATGGTTGGAGAGCCTGCTTCTACTTCTCTAGTTTTAGCTAAGCAGCCTCCTCCTACCTTCACCGACGACTTGAGTGGCTCTGCTCCTACCTCCATAGTTCATGAGGTAGAGGCCACTTCTGCACCAGGACCTCCTCTTCACATTCAGCGACAGCATCCACCTGAGCAGATCATTGGGGATTTCCATAAGCGAGTCACTCGCTCCAGGTTTATTTCTCCTGATTCTCATGCACATTCTGCTTTTGTCGCTTCTTTTGAACCCCGAGATGTCACCCATGCTTTATCTGATTCCTCTTGGGTCAATGTCATGCATGAAGAGCTTGAAAATTTTGAAAGAAACAAAGTCTGGACCTTAGTTGAATCTCCACCTAATCATAATGTAATTAGAACAAAATGGGTTTTAAAAAAAAGCAAAGTGAAGATGGGTTGGTAGTTCGCAACAAGGCTAGACTTGTAGCTCAAGGTTATTCCCAGGTAGAAGGCTTAGACTTTGAAAAGACCTTTGCTCCTATAGCTAGATTAGAAGCCATTCGCATTTTGCTAGCATTTGCTGCATCCAAGGGCTTCAAGCTATTTCAAATGGATGTCAAAAGTGCTTTCCTGAATGGTTTCATAGAAGAAGACGTCTTTGTCAAGCAATCTCCTGGTTTTGAAAACCCCAAGTTCCTAAATCATGTTTTAAACTCTCCAAAGCCTTGTATGGACTGAAGCAAGCCCCTAGAGCTTGGTATGAGAGGCTTAAGAGTTTTCTGCTTAAAAATGATTTCAAAATGGGAATGGTAGATAAAACCTTGTTTACTCTCAAGCATGGCAGTGACTTTCTGTTGGTTCAGATTTATGTGGATGGCATTATATTCGGTGGTTCCTCTCATGCTTTGGTGTCCAGATTTTCAGATTCTATGAACAGGGAGTTCGAGATGAGCATGATGGACGAATTGACTTTCTTCCTTGGTCTTCAAGTCAAGCAACTGAAAGAAGGTACCTTCATTCATCAAAGTAAGTACACAAAGGACCTTCTTTGGCGCTTCGACATGGGAAGCAGTAGGCCAATGTCTACTCCCATTGCTACATCCACCGTGCTGGACCCTGATGAGGATGGAGAGCCCGTGGACCGAAGGAGTACCATGACATGATTGGCTCTCTTCTCTACCTCACGGCATCGAGGCGGACATCTGCTTTCTTTGTGTGTCCGTGTGCTCGATTCGAGCTTCCTCGTGCCTCTCATCGTCAAGCAGTGTGTCGCATTTTCAGGTATCTCCAAGACATTCTTGACTTTGGACTTTGGTATTCTTCTGACTCTGCCCTCTCTATTCGAGCTTTTTCTGATGCTGATTTTGCGGGGTGTAGAGTGGATAGGAAGACTACTTCTGGCACTTGTCATTTCTTAGGGACATCTCTTATCTCTTGGTCATCTAGGAAACAGTTCTCTGTTGCACAGTCCACTGCCGAGGCCGAGTATGTAGTTGTAGCCAGTAGTTGCTCTCAAGTTCTCTGGATCTTATCTACTCTTTGGGACTATGGGTTGTCTTTGGATAGTGTTCCTCTTTTTCTGTGACAACACTAGTGCCATAAACATTGCCAAAAACCCAGTGCAACATTCTTGGACTATGCACATTGACATTCAATATCATTTCCTTAGAGACCATGTTGAGAAGGGTAATGTTGTGCTTCACTTTGTAGAGTCCGAGCAGCAGGTTGCGGATATTTTCACTAAATCTCTTGATTCTTCTCATTTTGCTTCTTTGCGGGGAGAGTTGGGGGTTATTAGTCCTCTTGGCCTGTCTTGAACTTATTTTGAGTTGTAACTTGAGCTATGATAATTCTTAAGTCAAGCAAATGAAAAATGAGTTTTTTTGTGCGAAAAAACTGATCTCACCAATTCTTTCTCATGAGATGGCTTGCCATTGCACTAGGCATGAACTCAAGGGGAGCTTTGGATGACCTAGACCACTCTCTTAAGCTTCTTGCTTGGGATGGTCGCGGCAAAGCTTGAGATCTAGCACAATGCTAAGAAAACAAATTGGCAATTGGTTGAAGCTTAGGAGGCAGTTGTGGATGGCTCCTAGTCCAGGACTTGCTTTACTAAGATAAAACCAATCATTTTCAGCAAAGTGCTCAAAGTGCTAAATTCTAAATGCTTGAACAAATTAATTCAAAATTAAACTCATAGTGCTCAAAATTGACTTAATTTCTAGTTTCTGGTCTCCATTTTGCTTATAGACATGGCTTGACTCATTTTTGGATACCTTTAGTGAAACTATGATCTTGAGCACCTTGTCATGCTATCAATTCATTTAATCTCAGATTATTGCTATTTTGGCCTTAGCTTTGCTGTACATATTTTACCATGATTGAACATAGCTTTTTCACATAATATGACTTGGTGTAACACTTGTGCCGTCTTCTTGGATAATCTTCATGGCTCATTTTTGCTAAAAATTAAACAAAAACTAAAAAACTAAAAAATTGAAAAACTGCAGCCATTCTATTCCCTTCATGCTCTATCTTCTTGTATGCACCTTGATGAATTCATTGTCAAAGGGGAGAAAGATTGGTAAAAATGTTGTTTTAGAGCTTTTTGGAGTCATAGGGAGAGAATGGATTTTCTGGAAATTTGGTTATCATAGTGAGTGGGAGCATCTCAATTGCATTCTTTTGGTCTTATTGCCTTTTCTGAATTTGAATTGCAATTCTTGAAGACTCACGATGCTCGAAGGTCAAATAGAACAATTGTTCTTTCATTTGCCCTATCTCGCTTGCTTATGCTATTCTGGAGCCAACTTGGTCATTTCCTTTGCTTTTTCTTGCATTTGGACCAAGTTGTGCCTTTGAGCGAAAACGTCAAGTTCTTTCATTTTCAAACCTCAAACTTACATTTTCTGAGAAATTGCCAATGTGTTCATCAAGGGGGAGATTGTGGATATCATGGGGATATGTGCATGATCGTAGAATGATGATATAATTGGCAATGACATTTACGGTTTGTTGAATCTCGCATTTTCGGCAGAGTTTCAAAGGTCTTTGTTAGGTCATTGACGGTCGGCCGGCGGATAGGTGATCGACCGCCATGTCTCGAGGATTTTCTAGTTAAGTCCGAGGCGGTCGGGCCGCCGTAACGGCATCGAACCGATTTTGACTTGATTCATCGAGTTGTTTGGCGATGCTTGTTGGGTCAGCTTAAGGGCATGGGCTTCAGTGCATACATGTTGCATGTTGCATGTTTTCACTAACGTGGGTCAAGTTGTGAAGAACTTGTTCCCGGATTCAATTTGCTTGTCTACTGGTGTGCATGTTGCTTTTAGGTCAACGACGGTCAACGGTGAGGAGGATTGGGACTAAGCTTGGAGAGCTGAGATCCAGAACGATCAAGGATGCCGGGTGAGGTCAATGGACTCAAGCGTGGCGTAGAATGGACAAAGATGACCGAAGCAGGCGATTCGGCTGACCGGGTTGATCAAACGGTGCGGGGGTCGGTGCAAGTGCCATGGTGGTTCGGTGGGAGCGGATGGGAGAGACTTGCCGACATGATGAGAGCCGTTGGATCAACCCACACGCGGCGAACATGGATGTGTTTAGCATAGATTCGGACTCGGTCTTGAAAAAGATCGAGAAGGGTATTTGGTAATTTCACCAAATACCAGATCTGTGACCTTAGGCTAAACCGGCGCAAGGCGGTGCGTGGAGAAGCGGTTTAGATCAAGAAGAAGTTGAAGACGGCGCTTTAAAATGCGCGTCGCGTATGTGACCCGCTTGTGTTGGGCCTTAACGGGGAGCCTATTAGGGTTAACTCTCTAGAAGCTAGGCCTCCATATAAATAGGGGTGGGTTGTCAAACAATGACCAAGCATTTCATTTTGTAAACACTAGTTTGGTGTTAGGGCATTAGAGAAAGAGAAGAGGCTTAAGGTTTTAGAGAGTTGAGTTGAGTTGTGTGCTCATGGATTGAGCTTTGTTCTCCATGGATGGAGTGGCTGTAAACCCTCTCAACCTCAGATCAATATATGGATGATTTTCCAAAGACGAGGTTCTTTTGTGTTCTTGCTCTATATTTGAGATTTTGAAGGGTTCTTTGATCTATTGCTTTTTGGTTAGTTTCGTGCCCTCTTCTACCTTGCTGTGACATGTGGGAACATATCTAAGATCACCTAGATCATCAATCTCCCACGAGCAAGGTTTTGATCAAGTTTTCGTTTTTGCCCGGTTTTGAACCTTCCTTCGGTAGAATGGAAAAAGGTTGAAACTTTGACGTGGATCTACTCAATCTCTGCTTGGAATAGGTTCCTAATATCCTTAGGAAGGTGTGTTCCAAATTTGGTCAAGTTTGGCCGTGTAGATCAAAAGTTAGACCGATTTTCGTTTTGGTTTTGGGCTGTCTGCACTGTTTCTGGTCAGGAGCGGTCGGACCGGTCCTATAACGCCGGTCAAACCGCCAGTCAGTCTGACCGAATTTTTGTCGGCGGTCTGACTGATTTGCATATTAGGGTTTGGTCTTTTTGTTCCTTGCTTTGGGGATTTTGGTTTGGATTCAACACAAGTCTTCTGCTGTTCTTGAGAGTGTTGATCTTCATAGCTCTTATAGCTATTGAAGTGAACCTGGTGTTGAATCTAAACGAGGTGAAAAATTAGACGAGCTCCTATTCACCCCCCTCTAGTCGCCTTTCCGGTCCTACAATTAGTCTTTGAAATTGTGCTTTACGACCTACTTACTGTATTTACTGTCAATACTGCTTTCCGCAAATTAAACATAAAGCTATCCTTGCCAAGCCTTGCATACTATTCCCTACAACTTGCTGAGTATTTTTTGTACTCACGGCTATACGCCCTTTGTTGATAAGTCGTCGAAGGACCAGGGAGCATGGAGTTCTACGAGAAGGATTACTTGGAAGACCATGCGGACCAGGCCGCGTCCTCCACTCGATTGCCTGTGGGCATGTCGAATGGGCTCCATGAGTTGTTTTTATTTTCCGCTGCAAGTTTACTCTAGTCGTGGGCCTGGTCGTAGATCTGGTCGTGGATCTAGTCGTGGACCTGGTCGTAGATCTGGTCGTGGATCTAGTCGTGGACCTGGTCGTGACTTAGCCCTGCGTGGCAAGCTCTGTAAAAACTTGACCATAATGTCCTTTTGCTGCTAAGTATTATTGTTTTGTCTGCTTCATTAGCTATTTTGCTGTATGGATATGATTTCATCTATGTTGTAACTGTGTGGACTAGCTACTAATCACGGGACTAGTTCAGAATGCACAGAGAGTCCTAGGGTTCCATATCCGGGGACCCGACAAACATTTTGGGAAAAGTTACGCTTAGACCCTAAATTATTCAATTTGGGAATTTTTAGCCAAAAATCAAATGTTGTTTGAATTGTGTCTATAGCATTGGTGTTCCATGGAAGTTTACAAATTATTTTAAAAATGAAATAAAATTTAAAACTAGTTTAGACTTGGGCGAAATGGAAAGTTGGTGGGTGCAAGTTTATGCACGGGCTCAATTCAGTGAATGTTTGATGCCCATAGATTGTTTTGAAAGTCGCCTAGTCAATTAAGGACCAGTCTACGAGTTGCAGATTGTTAAGCCAAAATCGTACTACCACAAGTCTAGAGTGAGACAGACCTGGGTAACTAATTTGCAACATTTCAGTGTGGTTGTGCCATCCAGTTGTGTGGGTGTCAGAATGACCTACTTTTTATGTAATCCCACATGGCGCAAGAGGGGGCTTCCGGCAGACGATTTACTCCAAAGGAAGTGAAACCTTAGCGGGCATGATTACATTGAAATGACGCATTGTAAAGGCCTTGTGATAATCACTTAGTCGCACACCTACGGAAGTGTGTGAGCGGACAGTAAAAGTCGATTATCCCTTGTGGGTAAAGCTGTACAACCTCTGCAGAGTGTCAATCTATTCGAATAGCCATGTCCACGATCATAAACATGCTGAGCAAAGCCTTTCGCGGATTAGACTATGATTTTGTTTTAAAAATGGTTTGACAAAAATGATTTCATGGATGTTTATTCCAGGTGGGAAATTTGGGCAGAAAGCTTGGTGTAAGGGGGGTAGTCCTTCACCACTTGTGTACGAAGGTTTATCCTACACTTGAGAAATAATGAATCAAAATGAAATTTGATTTTAGATATTGTAAAACTTGAGCTTTTGAACTTAGTATTATATTTAATTTGTCAAATGTTGCTTTTGCACAAATAACCCTATAAGCCTTCCTTTGATAATATCCATACATGCATTAACTCTATTATGGGTGTAACTTGTGGAGTACGGTTGTTTGTGCTCACTCTTGCTTAATGCAAATAAATTTTAGAGGAGAAGGACTTTGCTACCGATGTGGATCTCGACGACTAGGCCGCTATCCCAGTCGATTGCCTGTGGTAGAATAGTTGGGCTCTACTACTTTTTCACCGTCTTCCGCTGTGTTTGTTTATTGTCGGCTTGTAAGTCTTTCTTGTAAACTCCAATTATTATTCAATAAATGCGTGATATGAATTTGCTATCATTTTTGTTTGACTATGTAGACTAGCTGTTTCTGGATTAATGCATAAAACACAGAGAATCTAGGATCTTTCGTTCCCAGGTTTGACACCTAGTTACACTAAGTGTATTACTTGAATCTAATTGCCTTCTGATGGATCAGATGTGTGGCGGTCGTCCTCTCCCGATTGTCTTGGGATCATCTTTAAATAACTGGCGAAGAGGTGACCGTTACTCCTAGAAGAGGCGCCCTTTTGAAGAAGTGCGTCTGGTCGGAGGGACATTGGCAATTAGTGAAACGCCAACTGATCAGCGATTGATGTCAGTGGGAGACAAAACTATATGGTAGTTATTGTCAGTGACTTAGGGCCGGAAACGCCGTGTGGATTGGAGTAATTAAGACACATGTTCCATTCATCACACGGAAGGGATATACTTGGAACTAGGTCCAAGTGCCAGTTCAAAGCTTGTACGAGTAGCCATCTGGTCAAGCAATGGGTACAGGACCCGCTCTGACAAGGTTACCCATCGGGTGACCCCTGTGATTATAACGACCATACGGGTCATTAGCTATGAGGTTTACGACCACATAAGCTACGTGACTTTAATTAATATTTAGGAATTTAATCCTCGTCAAGATTGCACTGGACATCTCAGGCTGGTCAGTTGTAACGTCCCGTTTGTCCTAGAGTTTCTTGCTAGATTTCAAAACCAAAAAGGAACCATTTGGTTTGCTAAGTTGCTCAAGCTTAATTCGGTATTTTGGAAATTTGGGAGTTTAATTTGAACTAACTAAACCTCAACTAAGTCCTTTTGGTTTGTGTTCTTTGTCCTTTTTGTTGGAAATATGCCCTAGAGGCAATCATAGAGATGATTATATTTTCTTATGTTCATAATATTGGATAAAATGTTATCTTGTTCCAAGAATAATATTGTTAATATTGATTATCAAGTATGTGACTTGATTGTGAAACTCTATATTTCTGCGATAATTATTCTATATCGATCCTAGTCGGAAACATATGAGGACACATATGAATAGACTAGCATATGTATTGGTTGATGACTATGTTTCACGGGTCATGGATATAGAGATATCAAACCAATAATATGGACACATGTTAGCGAACATGATGTTGGATTAGACCCACCTTGAGACACTATTGAGATTGTTATGATTCTATGTGTCGTTAGTTGGTCTCAAGCAATGTTGATGTATAATCCTTAGACCTGAGATCAAGATGGTTTCCTACATATGTAATAGCACTCTTAGGGGTTGCCAAATGCTACAATGGAATCGGGTAGTTATAAAGGTAGCTTTGGGTATGCTATGAAATATGCAGAGGAATGTGTTGTCGGATATGGATTTGCCCTCTTAACATAACAGAGAGATGTCTCTGGGCCCTCGTTGTGGTCGGATAAAGAAAGTGCATGGCCATGCCACTAGTAGTCGAAGTGTTCGACCACATGAAGTAATCCGACACTCGACGAGAAAGTATTGAGCAGATCCATGGATGACACAACATCTTACCGGAGTTCAACCGGACATCGTGAGGCAAAGAGAGTATACACGAGTAGGTCGCTTAGTTCGAGCGATGATCTGGTCGTATGGAGATACGAGCTGGTCGAGAGGCGGGTCGAACGTAGTCACAGGTGGTCGTAACTCGTCGTAAGGAATTACGAATCGTCGTGACCAAATCTGGCTGATGCGGTATAGAGATAGGACTCGTCGTAAGTGATGAGGACCCGATCGTAGATCATATTGCATTAAGGTTCGTCCGATATAATTTGTGTGTATTCGAGAATCGTTATGTTCTGCTAGGAGCCGCTACGACTCGTGATCGGAAAGGGTTTCCAAGTCACAACCGATTACGCATGAACCTATAAGGTCACACACTTAACGGGTTGGAACAAACTAGTACGAATACGATTCAACAAACATGTTCGGATAGGATCTGTCACGAGCACTATAGAAGGAGATGCATGAGGCTGTTGGGCAAAAAGGTCGCGACCACCGAAACCCTAGCCGCCATCTTCCTGAGAGCTCTACCGTGCGACTTGGTGCTAGCACACTTGCGCACGGTTGTTCCTTCCCTGGACGTGTGGATACCGTAGAGGCGCTACTGCGACTGTTGCGCTTGAGGACGATCCGCGATCTTCACAAGGAACTGCAAAAGTTACTAGAGGAGGTGATCGACTTGCAAGGACGCTGGACGATCGACTACGACCACTGCATCAACGTGCTCGACGTTGGACGATCGACTACGACCACTACATCGATGCGCTCTACGTTGGACCAGACTGCTCCAACCCTTCTTCCGCTGCTCTGCGCGTCTGGTGGTAACGATCTATGATCATCTACTTGCTTGGCTTCCTGGTTTGCGTGGTAGAAATTTTGATTTGTAGCTATCGTAGCCTACCCGTGGCCCAACACTTTTGAGGTTCTCTAGTGCTCTCTGGTTTTTGTTCTCTTTTCTGTGTTCGCCTTGTGTGCCCTTTGGTTTAGTTCGTCCTTCTCTGGACCTCCTCTTTCTCTTTGGATCACCCCTGGTGTCTTCTCTTGGACCTCCCTTTCCTGCACCTCCTTGTTTGGTCCTCCTCTTGCCTGACCTCCTTTGTGGGTCTAGGACCTCCTCTCTTGGGTCTTAGACCCACTCGGGTTTAATGTTTCAAATGTCCTTGAATCTTGAAATTCAAATTCGGGTGATTCCCGTGACTTTTAGGACCTCCCCTCGTCCATTTGGACCTCCTCTGCGTTCATTTGGACCTTCCCGTGTCCTTTAGGACCTCCCCTTGAGAGATCCGACCGTCAGGACCTCCCCTTGAGAGATCCGACCGTCAGGACCTCCCCTTGAGAGATCCGACTGTCAGGACCTCCCCTTTGTGGATTTGACTGTTAGGACCTCCTCCTTGCTTTTGATCTTGACCGTTAGGATCTCTTTTGAGAGATCTAACCATCAAGACCTCCCCCTTACTTTTGATCTTGACCGTTAGGATATCTCTGGAGAGATCTAACCGTCAGGACCTCTCCTTGCTTTTGATCTGACCGTCAGGACCTCCCCTTTGTGGATCTGATCGTCAGGACCTACCCTTTGTGGATCCGACCGTCAAGACCTCCCCTTTGTGGATCCGACCATCAGGACCTCCCCTTGTAGATCTTGACCGTTAGGACCTCCCTCAAGAGATCTTGACCCTCGGACCTCTTGTGAACTATGAGCAGGTCTTTTGGACCTCCTGTCCTCAGGACCTCCGATCCTCGTGTCTTTTGGACCTCCTATCCTCAGGACCTCCTCGTGTCTTTTGGACCTCCTGTTGTCAGGACCTCCTTATTGTCTTAAAGATCTCCTGTCCTCAAGACCTCCTTGTGGTCAGGACCTCCCTTTGAGGTCACGACCTCTGGTCTTTATGCAAGGACCTCCCTTGCGGCTGGGACCAACCCTTTGACTAATCTGTTCTCTTGAGTTTGACTGGCTCTACTTGTCAGCCTTGCTCGCTTTTCCCAATTCTTCCACCTCAAAACTCTGTGCGCATTTAATGGCTGTTGTATCACATTAAATGCAGTCACATCTGAGGTACTTTGTTTTATTCTTTTGGTGGCATACCCTGTCCTAACCTTGTCCTGTCTACCACCGATCTTTGACACATTTGCTCAAGCCCCTCATTGTTTCTCCACCAGCTCTGGCTATAAATAGCCTGGGCATGCCTCCCTTTGTCACCTTTTTGCTCATTTCTAACTTCCTTGCTCTCGCCTAGTTATCTTCTTGCTCGAGACCTCACCGAGGAGTTCTTTGAAGCTACTCCATCACCTCTCCATCGCCAAGAAGGCCTCTCTGTTGGTTTCTGCGGATCTTTTTGCAAGGACCACCCTCTTTCGGGTTGGACCTCCCATCTTAGCCAGGACCTCTTGCTTCTTGGTTTTTGTTTGAGTTTGTTTAAGTTATTTGAGGTCTTTCGGAGTTATTTGCATGGAGCTGGTTTGCTTATTTGGTTCTTTGGCGATCGTGTAGGTCCTGAGTTTGAGGAGGAGTACTTGGACCCAGCAGTTTCCACTGAAGGCTTACCATTGCTTTACGAAGGCAAGTCGCAAACTTTTGATCATATTGAGCCTAGTTTTTCAAATGTATTTTGTTTCACTTAATCATGCATGGCTATTTTTATAAGTACTGGTTTGGGCAGTAGATAATTTCCTACTTGACCATATGCCTCCTTGGATATTTGTATTTGACATGTTGACATGATCCTCTTGGACACCTTAAAAGGGATATTTTAGTTGGTATTATTTGGTATTACCAACATGGGACCATATGTTTATGCTTAGCCTTGCTTTAGAACTGTGGGTCTTAAGAATCATGTTTCTTCTCTAATAACTTGACTAATGGAACTATGGAACTGTGGTTGGTGCCACTGATGAGCAACTGTGGTGGGATGCCACAGTTGTGTTGTTTGTGGTGCGAGGCCATTTTGTTAAAATCTTGTGTGCCAAGACCAGGGAGGTCTTTGGCTAGGTGAACCCAAAACATTTTCTTGCTCGGGCAAGTGATCATGCAGTAAAGGGGGTGCTATGCGCACACTGGGATGTGGAAGTCTTGCCTGAGCAGCAATTAAGGATTTAACTTTGTGTTCTGTTGATCTGGACCTTTTAGTGCAACCACAAGATCATTTTATGGGGTGGTCTGGGCCAACTAATTTGTCACATTCTAGCACCATGCCGTAGGATGCTTTTGGGCGTGCAGACGATGGTAGCAACACGTCCATGTCTGTCGGGGCATGTTCAGACGATGGTAGCAGCACGTCCATGTCTGAGCAGGTTATCCCCCACAACGGTGAGCTCCGAGTCGATGGTAGCAGTACGTCCATGACTCGAGATAAAGTTCATCAGGCGGATTTGGTGATAGGAGGTGGTATTGTAAAGGCCTTGTCGCGCTCTCTAGACTGCTCACCTTCGGAAGTGAGCAAGGATTCCGACGGGAACCCACCCCGCTAGAGAGGTCGTGAATTGTGGGTAAAGTTGTATACCTCTGCAGAGTATTAATCTATTCGAATAACTAAGTCCTTGGTCATGGACATGCCCAGTGAAAATGGTGCAAGGGGTAGACTTCTCAAAATTTGTGTTCCATGGCTGGCTTGGGATGTCTGCAAGTATTCTGGGTGGCTCCGAGTGCTTGTGATGTCCTCGGTTGGTCGTGGAGGTTTTGTGAACCTAGGGTGGTCCAGCGTGCTCTAGGGAGGTCCTGGAACCTAGGGTGGTCCTTGGGAGCTTTGGAGTTGGTGCTCCAGAGTGGTCTTGGGAGAGGTCCTGGTCGTGGGTGCGGCCAGACCTCCCCAAGTGGCTTTGGAAGTGAGTTGGTGCTCACTCCCCTTCTTTTCAAACAAATGTATTTATGTATTATTGTTTTAACTCGAGCTTTGCAATCTATACATGTTATTTACTGTCAAATATTGCTTTGAGCAACTAACCCTACAGCTCTCATTGTTAAGCCAATGCATGATTATTATTTGCATAATTGTTCCCTGCGATTTGCTGAGTACATTCAAAGTACTCATGGCTGTAAGCCCTGTGTTAAAGCAGTGGTTGAAGATGAACAAGTGCAAGGATGCTCAGACCTCTTCGAGGAGGAGTTCTTTAATGACCCGGCCGCCTAGGACGTCCTCCACTCGACAGCCTGTGGGCTTACAGGGTGGCTTTGTGCGCTCTTTGGTGTTCCTCTGTAAAGTTCTTTTGTATCGGTTTTTATAAGCCAAAGTTGGCAACCTCTGTAAGCAACCTTGACCATAAGGTCTTTGTTTAATATATGTTAATTTGTCTGCTTTATCTGTTGTTTGGCCATGTGGTTGTGATTACACCTATGTTGTTTGTGCGAGCTAGCTTGGAATCCTGAGACTAGCTCAGTGCACACAGTCCAGACCTCTAGGAGGTCCTCGAAGATCTCTTGAGAGGTCCTGACGGACCTCCTCTCGGTGTATACTTGAAGGACCTCCCAGAACCTCCGGGTGGTCCTATCAAACCTCCCTAAGAGGTCCTAGGAGACATTCCAGTGCATCCCCAGAGAGGTTCTCACATCAGTAGGCCTCGAGCAAGGTTGTTGTGGGCGCTGAGATTTTCTCTAGATATATAAAGGGGTATCCACTATTACCAGGACCACGCCGCCCCTGGATATATAATCCAACACCGGTGTTGTATGGCACCCCTTTTCTGGCTAATTACCAAAGTTCCATTCTGACTACCTACATGCTAGGTTAAGGTTATAATGCTACAATTCTGGTGGACCATACAAGGCCTGGTCAGCATAAACCTCAAAGCAAATATAATTGATGAAGCAGCAACTCATTTGGAAACCCCCCAAACCAAAAAAAAGCTACAGTAAGTCAGTAACTACTTGTATTACTGCTGTTTTGTGGTATTTTTTAAAGGATAAAATTAGTGAATTTAGAAGTTGACATAATGCAAAAGCTTTAGAAAAAAAGATCCGTCCATATTACATTCACATGCTTTTTCCTCTAAAATTAGCCAAATTTTGGACTGTTAGATACAATGGATCGCCTCCGATCCCCTCCCACATAGCCAGCACTCCAGTCCACCATCCACGAACCCTAGCGCTGTTGCTCGGGCAGTGGAGGAGGCGTAGAAGGTGTCGAGGAGCCACGTGAGGGAGGTGGCAGAGATCCGACGGACCTCGTAGATGCATGACGTACGCCGCCGGCGCGGGGTACAAGTGTACAACACTTTCACCCTCCAGGCCTTTTTTTTTTAATTGTCCGATCGACCAGCAACAAAAGACCCTTGTGATGGTACCTTTGAACTATGACACTACCATACGTGCTGCCAGGCTTAGTGCACCGAAAGAAAAATCTTGCGCGGCGGTACGTATTTGCATCTGACGCTGTGCATGGGACGGGAGAGACACGCGACGGTAGTGCGTTTACAGCGCTGGCCCGCGCGCGCACATCCGCGGGTTCCTCAGAAAATCTAGGCGTTTTCTTCCCATCCAGACAACAATTGAGACGAGCCGTGCCGAAGTTTCGTCACTTTCACCGCGTCCATCCAACGTGCTAGGCTGATATATGTATGGCAGCGTCCAAATGACAAGGCATGCTCGGGCCCGGCTGAGGGATGAGGCGCGCCAGCCAGACGCCATCCAGCGTTATCCGCACCATCCAAAACTCCAAATATTCCGATCGATCCATCCAATCCAATTCATTCGCTGGCCTGCAGGATAATTTTCCCGTGGTCACCACCAGTCCACGACGCCCCGTTTTTATCGCAAGTTGATTTCCCGGCAAATCTCACACACCTCACGAGTCAGAAACCCCACCCAAAAAAAGAGCGCATCTAGCTAGTAGTTCTGCAAAAGTGCTCAGAATAACACGGCCGGTACGTGCGTGTGCTCACTTCCCTGCAGCTTAATTAATTTGGGAGGCAAGGCGAGCCTAGCATAGCTAGCCATGGCCTCCTCCGTCTCTTCCGCCGCCACGGCGTGCAAGTGCAGCTTACTCGTCCGTCTCGCCGTACTGCCGGCCACTGGGCTCCCCTCGCCGGCGGTGCTTCCATGTACGTACGGACCAACCAGTTGATTCTCTCCACCGTCGGCATTTTGTTGTCAGTAACTAAGGCACATGAGTTAATTGTTGCTGTGCTGTTACAAACAGCGTTGCCGGCGTTGAGGAGGCGGAGGGCGGCGGTGGGTGCCGCGAGATGCGCGGCGGCCAGCGAGGGAGGTAGCGCGGCGATCCTGGCGGCGGCGGCGGTGATGTCGAGCCGGCGGGCGGTGGACGAGCCGATGAGCACCACGGGTCAAGGGACGTCGGGGCGCCTGGGCCTCGGGGTGAGCAACAGCAGCCTGCTGGGGTGGGTCCTCGTCGGCGTCTTCGCCCTAGCCTGGTCGCTCTACGTCGCCTGCACCTCTACCCTCATCGACGAGGACAACGACTCAGCCCTCTCGCTATAACTAGCTAGCACAGACTGTCTCTACCTCGCCGCCGGTGTTGCTGCTGCGCGGGTGAAGGTGAAGTCTTCGCGCGCGGCGCGCAAATGTGACGGAGCGAGCTAGCTAGAGCTGCCAAGCTAGGACTAGTACTCTAGGAGGAGCAACCGAGTAATTGTAACTGTACGTAGCTTCTTAATTAAATTGGCGTTCTCGAGTGTTTAATTTGCCGAGTTTGTAGCGCCTGCGAATTTGTTTTCTGCTTAATCATGCGGTGTGAACAAATGTTTATGCGATATGATGTACGTACGTATGTACGTGATTTTCGAACGGAAGGCGTGTCAAAAGCTGTAGCCGTGAGTTCTCGCACTACGCCGTATTTTAAAGGGTACAGATAGGCTACACTAGTCTGCAATTCAAAAATTCTACCATACAGATCAGGAAGTCATGAAAGCAAGAGATTATAAATCGTTACTACCAGACGCGCAGTACAGTGAAAAAAGAGTTAGAACAGCCTGGTCCAACGTCAAGCGTGTCGATGATCATAGTCGATCGTCCAATATCCTCGGCACCGATCGTCTCCTTCAGTAACCTATCGCATTCCTTACGTAGGTCATAGATCGTCCTCGATCAGCGCAGCAGCAACCGCAAAAGCGCATCTACGTTATCCACACGCTCAAGGATGGAACATCGTACGCCGGTGTGCTAGTACCAACGCAAACGGTAGGGCCTTCGAGAAGATGGCGGCTAGAGTTTTGGTGAAGCAACTCACACAAACCAACGACCCCATGCATCCCCTTGTAAAAGAGCCCATGACGGATCCTATTCGAACTCATTTGTTCCAACCCGGTAAGTTCGTAACCCTGTAGGTTCATGCGTAATCGGTTGTGACTCAAAAACTCCTTTTCGACCACGAGTTGTTAACATTTCCTAGCCGGATAACGATTCCTGAACACACAAAAATATTATACCGGACGAACCTTATGCAATATGATTTGAGATCAGGTCCTTACCACTTACGACCAACTCATATCTCCATACGACCAATTCCTATTTAGTCACGACCAGTTCGTAACTCCTTACGATTAGTTCGTCAACCAATCAGTGATCATGTTCGACCAATTTACAACCAGTCTGTATCTTCATACGACCAGTTCGTATTTGGTTGGACTGAATGACCAGCTTGCGTATTCTCTCGTTGCCTCACGATATCTGGTTGAGCTTCAGGTGAGATATATTGTCATCCATGGATTGTTCAATACTTTCTCGATCAAGTGATGGATAACTTCGTATGGTCGACTCTTCGACCACTAGTGGCACGACCATACACTTTCTTTATCTGACCACACCAGTCACGTTCCTCCGCATGTTTGATAGCATACCTGAAAGCTACCTTTATAATTACCCAGTTATAAAGTAGCATTTGGCAACCACAAAGTGTACTATTACACATGTAGTAAACCATGCTGATCTCAGGTCTAAGGATCATACATCATTATTGCTTGAGACCAACTGACAACATATAAAATCATAACAATCTCAATAGTGTCTCAAGGTGGGTCAACCCAACACCATGTTCTCTAACATGTGTTCACATTATTGATTCGATATCCTCATATCCATGACCGGTGAAACCTGGTCATCAATCAATACATGTGTTGATCGATAAGTCCACCAGTGACATCCGACCAGAGATACATTTAGAATGACATCATATAAGTTAAATAGCTTCATTAACAAGTCACACACTTGTCAATCTTTATACATGATAATTCATCCAAGAAAAATAATAACATTTATTCTATAACTCACAAACATAAACGTAAAATAATAATATCTATGATTGCCTGTAGGGCATATCACCAACAGTCTCCCACTTGTACTAGCATCAATCATACAAGTATCTAATACCCATAGGGTAGGGATACAGGTAGGCTACAATAGTTGGCAATTCAAAAATTCTACCATGTAAACCAGAAAGCCATGCAAGCAAGAGATCGTAGATCGTTACCACTAGATGCTTGAATGCCACTAATAAGAGTTGGAGCAACCTCGATCCAAAGATCGATGAACCTGCTCGTAGTCGATCGTCTAACGCCCCCAAGACCGATCGCTCCTCCAAAGAACCTATGACATTCCTTATGAGGTCGCGATCATCCTCGATCAAGGTAATAAAGAATCAGCAGCGCTACTACCAGATCCACATATCTAGGGGTGGAACGTCGTACACTAGTGTGCTAGCACCAATGCGCATGGTAGGGCCTTCGAGAAGATGGCCGCTAGGGTGTAACATCCCAAGTTATGTTACCAAAATAAAATTAATAAAGTTATTATTTTATTGGATTTTCTGAGATTTAAAAGAGTTTTATTACTTTTCTTGAATTTCCTAAATTTTAAAAGTCAAAAATAAAATTTATTGAGTTTTTGGGATTTTCTTGGATTTAAATTTAATTAATTTCTTGAATTTTCTGAATTTTAAAAGGGTTTCCTATTTTCCGTAAAATAAAAATAATTTATGTGCAAAAATAAAAGCCAACTTTAAGTTGTAAATAATTTTATTAAGTTCAAAATAATTCAAGAAATTTCTGTGAATTGTTCTAATTTTTTTTAACTCTATTTGCTATTTTCTAAAAGCCAAATTAATTAATCTCAATTTCTGTAATTGATAAAGTCTTCAAAATCCAAAAAAATCTTTTTGGTCGAAACCCATTTCCAGCCCGTTTTCCTTTTTTCCCAGCCCATTTCCCATTTTGCCCCGCTAGCCCACCCGCCTCTTCTTCCTCTTCTCTTCACCTGCCCCTCGTCAAGAGTCCCTTCTCCTTTCTTTTTTTTTTTCGTTTTCCTTATACGCTTCACACCCGGCGCAATTAGCGCTAACCGAAGCTCCGCACAACCACCTTTTACCTTCCCCTTTCCTCTCACGATCTTGTGCATCTCAACCCTTTATCCCGCCACCCCATTCCCGCCCTTATCCCTTCTTTTCTCGCTTGATTTCACTGGAACGCGCAACCACCGCCGCGATCCCTGCGCGGTCGATCTCCTCCCCAGCGACCCCTCTGCCCCTATAAAAGGGAGCCTCATACGCCCCTCTCCTCCCACATTCCATCCCCGACTCTCACCTCTCCTCTCCCCCTCCTCTCACCGTAATTGAGGTATTCCCTCGTCGGCCGAATGCGACTTCACCGCCTCTAGTGCCGCCGTCAAAGGCTCTCAAGCGACACTATCTTCACCTCTAGCTTTGCCTCACGGCGTTCTATGCCGTGCTCCCTCTCTCCTAGCCGGAGCACCACCAGAACTCTCACAAACAAGTTTGACTCGAGCGTCAAATTCTTTTTGTAGAAGATCTACGATTATAAAGATATAATCAACAATCATGCTCAAAATTAATCAAAAGAGCTAAGTTGATTGTTACTTTACCTCTTTCAAAATCTCTGGTCGGGTTAGTAGTCCCCGAATACATCCACATGGGGTGTACTCGATTCTTCAGAGGACTAATGCAGTGGATGATGATGTCCTTCACCACGTGTCATCTGGTTAGCCCCTCTCCTCTCAAGTCTTTGATGGCTTGAATGTAGGGGGTAATCCGATCGAGGTTGCTCAGAGTCGAGTCCTAAGATGCACTCTTCTCCGCAGACTTCCCTATGAAGAAAAAGTTGTCTTCCTTCGACACTGCCTAGTAGAACCACCTATTATTCCATCTCGGCCATAACGACCGGGTGAACATTTGAATGTACTCCCTCGACTTTCTATCGTGGAGCTTCAGACCGCAGCTACCTGCGATTTCGCTATGCTTGCTCATCTCGTAGTAGTACTGAAAGAGATCCAAATCGGGAAGGATTCCCAAATAAGCTTCGCATAGGTAGACGAATACACTCAGCATTATGATAGAATTGGGAACTAAGTTCACCAATTCCACCCCCAAAATGTTGCAGTACGAGCATGAGGAATGGGTGAACGGGCAATCGAAAGCCACATTCACAGTATGTTTGGAATACTGAAATCGTGCCCTCCTCACCCGAGGGACAATGCTATCCCTCAGTGTTGGTCCACTTCACATAAGCTCGCTTCAGGATCTTCTCAACTACGACCAGGGCTGTCATCTTGTCCACATCCATCTCCGATTTCTCCCACTTGGAAACGATTTCGGTCATCTTTTTCAACTGAGTTTGATTCGGATTTGGAAGAGTTTGGAGAAGGATTGTGAATTGGTTGGCGGCGGAGAGAACAAGAGCTCAGGAGCAGTTGAAGCAAATGAAAAAAGTAAAAAACCCTAAGTCATGCCCGTAGTAGAATTTTATAGTCATGGGTCTGAGTTAAGGATCGTGGCAACTCAACAGTTGCCACCCATTCGGGAATCGCTCCAACGGATAGATCTATGAGAGTCACTTGGAATTCTTTAATCTGTCCATTCGGGAAAAGTGGTCATGTCTTTTCAACTCAAGTAAAATTACCTTCTCAACCAAGTCAATTATGGTCAAATGAAATACTAGTCGGAAAGACTTTACTTCTAACCACTACTCTACGACCTTCATTTGATATCCCCATATCCATAATTGGTGAAACATGGTCATCTATCAATACATGTGTTGGTCGATAAGTCACTAGTGATACATTTAGAATGACATCATATAAGTTAAAAAGCTTCACCAACAAGTCACAAACTTGTTAATCTTAATAAATGATAATTCATCCAATGAACATAATAACATTTATTCTATAACTCATGAACATAGATGTGAAACAATAATATCTATGATCGCCTCTAGGGCATATCACCAACATATTTGCCATTTGTACTAGCTGCTAGGGGCCAGCAGAGATCAAATCTCATGTAAATTAACGTTATAAGAGTGGCATTGGACTCCCCAACTGTTCTCCTCTCAAACAAAAACTAGTGTCGTTCCATACTAAGGGTGTACTTGGTTCGTGACCAAAATTTCCTTCACAAAGTTTGTGAAAATTTGGTTGCTAGTGAATTGGCCAAGTTTTGGCAAGAAATCAACAAGAGAACCAATGAGAAAAAAGAGAATCTCACTAAATTTAGACAACTAATCAAATCTGGTCACATTTACCCAAAATTTGGTATGTATTGGCTTCAAACCAAAAGGTTCCTCAAATGAGCCACCTTAGAGATGGAATGTGGGCCAAATAGTTGTGGTCCTTAGTACGCCGAAAGTTAGGCTAAATTGATGGGCTAAGGCCCAGCAAAAGGAAATGGTTTCGAACCAACGAACACAAGGAAATAGAATGTCAGAATCAACTCCATTCTGTTTGTTGTACTAATATTTCCTCTAATGGAAAGAAAATATCTATGACATATTCATTTGCATTTCATGCACTTTAGATGCATTTGATATAGGGGTGGCCCACCGGCCCTAGTGATCTTGTGAAGGCCCCAAGAAGACCACCAAGGGCATCAAGTCGGTGGTGTGTCTCGACCAGGACAAGGGCCACCACAGCCCCTTCGTGAAGGGTGAGGGGAACGCGAAGGCCACCAAGGGCGCGAAGCCTGTGGTGGGCCTCGGCCAGGACAAGGGCCGCCATGGTCCCCCTCGCACAGGGCAAAGGGTGCGCTAAAGCCATCGTGGGCGCTAAGCCGGTGGTGTGCCTCGAACAAGACGAGGCGTGCCACTAGCCCCCTCGAACCAAGCGAGGACGCGCAAAGACGACCAAAGGTATTGAGAAGGGGGATAACAAACCCTAGAGCGAAGAGGCCCTGAGGGTCCCTGCCCCCGAACCGCCTCACATGGAGCGGGAAGCGCTCCCGGGGGTCTGGCTCTGGGGTCACCCCACATGGCGCGAAGGATATAAAGTCAATCATGGACTAGGAGTACAAACACGGTAGACCAAGTCCAGGAAGGCCCACCGTACACTGGATGCTAAGCCTAGGGAAGTACAAAGACCCTACAATCTTTACTAGCATGGGACTTTTTTAGGGTTAGAACCATGATCTCTTGTACCCTCTTTAGGACACTATAAATAGGCCATTGTCCTATGTAATAAAGTAGGACTTTTTTCAAGGCAATAAAGACGCATTAGTACACTAATACCGTTTCTCCTCCATTGAGGATCTTCGGGGTTTTTCCCTTAGCATCTATGGGAAACCCGGGATCTCTCTTTTCTACTGTCTAGTCTCGTAGCCTCGACAATATTTTCAACCATTTGACACAATTCCATTGGAGGGTCTGTTGTGCCCATCAAAATCTGACATACTTAATTGTTATGACCGTATTGCAGATGCAAAGAACACCCATGCTTTTGTTGAAAATGCGGTCACATCCCACGTCACATCATCCCCACAGTCTACATGTGGAGGTATCTAAGTCTAATCCATGTAGAGTTTTCACCCAAATGGCGATTTTCTCGGCGATAGCAAAAATAGCATCATGAATTTGCAAAATGGTGTTCCTTCGACGGCCATCGCACGCAGATCGACCGAGGAGCCGACATGTACCCTCTGCCGCACGACAGCCGTGCGGATTAGCCAAAACCGCACGGCCACCGTGCGGTGGAGGCGGCACCGCATGGCCATCGTGCGGTGGACCACTATAGGAATTAGGGGGCTATTTGGTTTGGACGGTGGTCATGAGTCTCTTAAGAATGAATGCATGTAACGTGGGCCCCATATGGTGTCCTGCATGCAAGGCTAGCCATAATGGTGTTGACCCATGTATACCCATGTATGCTAGCCATCTGGTTGTGTACCCATGTATGCTAGCCATCTGGTCGAGCTGGTGGAGGTGCGCGAGCGAATCAATCAAGAGTCGGGTCTAGAGATTCGGCACGACACGAAAGCAAGCACTGCTGGCAAGGGGGACAGCAACGACGGGACGACAGATGTGCGGAGGAGGGAGGCCGAGCGATGGCCTAAACCCTTAATGAGTGTATCTTACCTAGAGTAGTCATATGGTACTAAACTTTCCACATTCCAAGTCACATGAAATCATGAAACTCTAATTTTTGAGATCTAAAATCCTAATTTTCGAGACATGAACCTTTAATTTTTGAGACAATTTCACAACATATAAAATTTTGGAAAAATTACACAATCGAGTATACTGTGTAAGGAGCCTTCCAAAAAAGTCATAATATTTGGATCTCATTTTCTATATTTAAAAATTCCTACAAACAGTATACTTAAATAAATTTTTGAGAAAAATTCAGAATGGATAACATTATGGAAAAATGACGCAAGCAAGTACACTGTGTCGGGAGGCTCCACAAAAAAATTATAATTTTTAGAGCTCATTTTCTATATTTAAGAATTCCTACAAAAAGTATACGTAAATAGATTTTCAGGAAAATTTGCTATAGTGCTCCGCACGGTGGCCATATGGTTTTTGTCACTACAGTGGTCCACCGTGTGGTGGCTATGTGGTTTTGGCTAATCCGCACGGCTGTCGTGCGGTAAAGGTACGTGTCTGCTTCTCGGTCGATGCCACGCGGTGGCCGTGCGGTGTAACACCATTTTTGCAAATTTCGCACGATGAGCACCATTTTTGCTAATACGTCGGCAAATACTGTCATTTCAGCCGAAAACTCATCCACAGGCCCTAATGTTACATACAAAGAAGTATACAATTTGCCAAGAGGATCGTTATGCATTTTGTATTCCGGGCTTTCCTCTGACTGCAAAGATTTACTCCATCCTCATGGACAGCCCTATCCCATTCTCCCGTTTCACAAAAAAATTTTTGGCTCGTTCTGTCATACATCAACTGTATGTAGCTTCTTAATTAATTTAGTGTTATCGGGTGTTTAATTTGCCTGACTTTGTAGCGCCTGCGAATTAATCATGCGGAGTGAACAAATGTGTATGTGATCGATGTACGTACATATGTACGTGATTTTTCGCACGGAAGACGCGTGAAGGCTGTATCCGCAAAGTTGTCGCATCCATTTGCCCCTAGTACTATTACGTTTCAGGTTTTAAGTTGTAACTGGGCCAGCTGCAAGTACATGCCACTAGACTACCAAGCTGGGTTCACCCACCTAGGGGCAGGAGAGATCGAATCGATCAAATCTAATGGAAACTTGTTACAAGAGTGGCTTTTAGACGTACAATCGGAGGGATTCGGCTTATATGTTCATTTCTTATCCTATTTTGTATTTTTTTTCTTCTCAGAGCCGTACACAGATGGTATTGGATATCTATTTATCACTTATGTATCCGCTCCAAAAGCCTTCGGTTGATCGGACCAAATATTATCTATTTTGTTTGCATCTCTACCCATAACATTGGACAGTAGGGTGCAATCAGCACAGATACGAACAGATATCGTTTACACTGTATTCTATTTTCCACTTTTTTTCTTGAGTCAGAGTCAGACATAGACTATGCCGAATAGCCATTTCCCCTTATGTATTTGTTCCAAAAGACTGATAGCCATTTCTCCCTTATGTATTTGTTCCAAAACATTCGTTCAGTCGATTGAACGAAAATTACGCGTTCCGTTTGCACCGTAGTGACATTGGATTCCTCTACTCTTTTCTTGTCAAGCAAAAACTAGTGTTCACCCATAAAAGGGTGTGTTTGTTTGGTTGATGGCCAATATTTTATTGCTCATGATTAGCTAAGTTTTGTAAAGAAAATTAACAGGAGAGCCAACAAAAAGAGATACTAAAATTTGGCAACCAGCCAAATCCGGCAAAATTTACCAAAAAATTGGTTACAATGGGCTTCAAACCAAATAGTCCTTGACCTGAGCCACCTTAGCATTTGTTTAGATAGGGAGGGATTAGAATCAATTCTTTCAGATTGGAAAGGATTTTAGTTCAAATTCTGAGTTAATTTAAAAAGATTAAGTTGGATCACAACGTATCCAAACAAGCCCTTAGGGTCAGAGGCGGATCTACAGTGATCCGCCAGGGTGCATAGGACACCAGGCAAAAAAATTATTTTTCTTTAGATATAGCTATGTATATACAGTATGGACACCTCTAGTCTAAAATAAGATGACACCTCAAGCCGTAAATTTGCTAAATAATTAAACACATATGATATGTATGAGAAATAAAGACCTCCGCTCTTTTTGGTTCTCAATCCGTCGCTGCTTGGAGTTAGAACGGGGAGCAACTAGAAGTGGCCTTAGCAGGCCGAAAGTAAGGCTAAATTGGTGGGCTAAGGCCTAGCAGAAGGAAAAGTTTCCGAACACATACGAACACATGGAAACACAAGGTCAGAATCAGCGACTCGCCGTCGCCCTCTCCAAATAGAAATAAAGGATACTTGTCGTGCCAGACACGTGTACCGTGTACTAACATCCTGCTCCAATTAAAGCAGAGGCCAGCACGTGATTAGGCCGGCACAGGCAACGTCGCGTGCAATTAGCCATGCCCAAAATTAACTATGAACTCGTAATGGTTAGCACTGGTAATTAATCAAATCATAGCGTACTGCAGTGCATGATCGGTGTTCCTCTGAAGTCTTAATTATCTTTTGTGCTTGGGTGGTGCCGTGGTGGCGGTTATTGGCCCCGACATACTGAATACATACACTTGTAGTGCATGCGCATATGTTTCTAGACATGTTCAAATCCAGGGTCAGGATTTAGGCTAGGCCTGAAAAGGCTAAGCCTTGAATGTGTAGACCCAAGTCCGGTTTGGCCCGCAAACAAGGGTTTTTTATTAATATTATTTTAATTGTTTTTTAAATAAATATTACTGTTTAATTCATTTCGAAAATAAGAAAAATTAGTTTTTATTATTTTCGTTATCATTGTCGGCTTTTTTTCGACTTTAGGCCGGGCTTTCGAGTCGAAAATCAAGGCCTGAGTTCGAAAAATCGGGTCGGGCCGCCCGACCAGCCCACCCATGAAGATGTCTACTTGTTTCTGTGGAGTGTTTGATCGTCGATTTTTTTTAGATAGGACAACAAACTGCGTAGTACTGTAGGACCGTAAAGACGTCTAGAAGGGGGTGAATAGGAGCACGCTCAATTTTTCACTTTGATTGGATTCAACACCAATATCACTCCATTAGCTATGGAAGCTATGAAGATCAAGATACAAGTATAGCAAAAGGCTTGTATTAAACCCAATTCAAAACCCCAAGCAAAAAACCAAAACTAGAGCTCAAAACCTCAAAGCGCGGTCCGACCTAAGAACTTAGGCACGGTTTGACCCACAGATAAATTATGGATCAACCCTACAGACGATGAATGTAATGCATACCAAAACCGAATCTCAAATCGATCTAACTTTTGATCTACACGGCCAAACTTCACGAAACTTGAGACACACCTTCTCTAAGATATTAGAAACCTATTCCAATCAAGGATCGTGAAGATCCATGCCAAAGTTCCTATCTTTTTCAGTTTGAACAAAGGGTACTCCAAAACCGAGTCAAAATCGAAATAAGGTCTAAAGACTAGCTCGTGGGTGATTCATGATCAAGACGATCCTAGAAGTGTTCCCACATGTCACAGCAAGCTAGATCACGACAAGAAACCAATAGAAAACTCGTGGATCAAAGAAAGACTCAAAATCACAAACGAAAGAGGAAGAACACAAAGAGACTCATCTTTGAGAAATCATGCATAGATTGATTTGAGATTGAAGAGGGTTTACAGCCGCTCCATCCAGGAGGACAAGAGCTCAATCCATAAGCACACCATCAACTCATCTCTCTAAAACCCTAAACCTCTACTTTCCTCTCTAAGCCCCTAAAACCAAAACTAGGGTTTTCCAAATGAAGTGCTTAAGGGCTGCTGGACAGCACCCTCTCCTATTTATAGTGGAGGTTAGCTTCTAGAAGACTATACCCATTGGGCACATGTTAAGCCCACTAACAAACGGGTTTAACTCACGCACGTATTTTAAAGCGCCGTCTTCATCTTCACTTGACCTAAACCGCTTCTCCTTGCGTCGTCTTGCGCCATGGTTTAGCCCAAGGTCACCAAGGCGGTATTTGGTGAAATTACCAAAATACCCCATCTTGATCTTTCTCCGAAGACCAAGTCCAATCTTGGTGAAGCAATCGCCTGCTTCGCTACGTGTAGGTTGATCAACGGCTCTCATCATGTTGGCAAGTCTCTCCCGTCTGGCTCCCGCCGAAACCACCAAGGCACTTGCACCGACCCCCGCGCCACTTGATCCAACCAGTCGCACCGAACCGCCCATTTGATCATCCTTGTCCATTCTGCGCCCCGCTTGAGTCTCCTGACCTCACCCAGCATCCTCGATCGTTCTAGACCTCAGCTCTCCACGCTTAGTCCCGATCATCCTCGCCGTTGACTGTCATCGACCTGCAAGCCACCTGCACAGCAACAGACCAAGAAATCGATTCTGGGAAAAAGTTCTTCACAACTTGACCCATGTTAGTAAAAACATGCATCATACAACACATATGCACTGAAGCCCATGAACTTGACCTATCCTAAAGCCAAAACTCCAAAATGGCCGATGAATAGCACAAAATCGGTAAGACCGCCATTCAATGGTCGGTCTGACCGCAGGCCGGTCTGACCGCGCCTTACCTAACAGCCTTTCAACCTTTGACGAAAACGCGTGATTCGGCAAACCTTTAACGACATTGCCAATTGTAACATCATCCTAAGATCATGAGCATATCCACAAGTACATACAAGTATCACGAGTAGGGCGATTCCAGCAGGGGCTTCATTAGGCTTCAGCCTACCCAACCCGTCGCCAGAACCCCTCCCCCCCCCCAACCCAAGCTCCGGCCGGCCGACGGCCATAGTAGATTTGCACAAGAAGGAGGAGGAACAAAAGCATTTGTGGGCCTTTGCCGAAGCCCGCAAGGCCTAACAGCAGTCTCATTTACTCACATCCACCCCACCCTACACCCCCATCGGTCCCCAGTCCCCACCTCATGTTCACCGTTCCAAAATCCCCAAATCGATTGAGAGTTCGAGTGTAAGACGCACAGAGGGCCCAAGGCGGCTGGCAGCCAGTGGCGACGAGGCGGCGAGTCGCCAATGCGCCACCGAGGATGAATCTGGACTATGGGAGCCACCGCAGCCTCGCCGGTAGCCGGAGGAGCCGAGGAAGGAAGGCGGCGAGTCGGCGAGGAGCGGGCCAGTGCATCACTGACACCGAGGAGGGAGCTGGGGCAAGGGAGCCGCCACCACGCTGCTGGTAGTCGGAGGAGGGGAGGCGCACAACTATGCCACTGTAGACGAGGAGGGAGCTGCCGAGCTAGGGTAGGGGAGCCGCTGCAGTCGCGTCGAGGACGAGGAGCCCGAGGCAAGGAGCCAAACGAGGTGAGGACGCTGAGGAGGAGGAGGGATCTCCGAATCTGGGGCGGGGGAGCCAGACGAGGTGAGGAGGAGGAGGGATCCAGAGCAGGGAAGCCAGAGGAGGCAAGGAGAGGAGCTGAGGGCCGATTGAGGCTATCGGTTGACTAAGGATTGAGGTTAAGGACATAAGGTGAGGGTCGGTCGGCTGTCGGCTGAGGACCTTGAGGACTTGGAAGCTTCGAGCCTTAGAGGGTGTGAGGTTGGGGACTGAGAGGGATCTGGCCATCTGGCCATCTATTGAATTGCAGAGGAAAGACTGAACTAGTGAACTACTGAACTGCTTTGCAGCCTTTGCTGACTGCTGGTATAGTGGTATATACTCAATTACGCATAACTTATTACTCAATGTCTCGATTATCAATTTATTTGTTGGTTAGAATATAGTGTGGTATATACTTAATTAGTAATTTGCTCGTAGGTTAGCAATAATGGAGAAACACACTTTACATAATTATTTCATAAGCTATTCAAGTACTAGCCCCCCAAACGATGAGAGCGCAACTCAACCAAAGAAGCCTCAACTAGAATTTAATCTGGATGAAATTTAGTGGTATGCTTCATTTATTTTGAATGTTAATGATTAAGTATAATTTACGATTGTATCACGAATTTTGCTAATTTTGATGTACATGTCATTACCATTGGAACCATATTTGTATGTTTTGGGGACGTGCTTTCCATTAGTGAGGTACCTTAAATGTATTTTCATTTTTTTCTTTACTTTGTTTTTATTCATGTATGAATTTGATTGCACAAGAATACAATACTATGTTCGTCTCAAATTAGCTTAGTCATTTGAAGCTTTGAACCCACCTTCCATTTTTATCCTGGCTTCGCCACTGATCACAAGGCTTACCTACGAGAGGCCACGGGAAAATCTGCAGTAAACAATCAAATTTTGTAGGAGAGAATTCAAAAAGAAAAAAAAACACTAGTTAGACTTGCCGACC
Source organism: Phyllostachys edulis (assembly GCA_036346405.1). Classification (NCBI taxonomy): domain Eukaryota; kingdom Viridiplantae; phylum Streptophyta; class Magnoliopsida; order Poales; family Poaceae; genus Phyllostachys; species Phyllostachys edulis. Next base: position 95,230,569 of record CM070549.1, on the reverse strand, counting down.
GGCATGCAAGTGGGATCTGGATCCTCTATATTGCTGCATAGGAACACTGCAGGAATAGTGTTTTGTGAGGGACGAACAATGATCTGCAGTATATTGTAGCAACAGTGCAATATATATCCTGACATATTCACTACAGCAAAAACTTTGCAGCAATTGATCTGGACCTTCGATTTTCGATCAGACAGTGAAGATCACTCCTAATGCCATGACACTAAAGATCCTTTGCATTGCATACTTCAATGCAGAGGAACCCAATCTCATGCTAGTGAGTATTGGCCTGCTTGTAGCAAGCACTAATCCACAAGTGGATCAAGACAAAAGAAGTGAGTAGGAAGTCCCAACAGTCTCACTCATTGGTAGTGTGTGTGTGTGTGTGTGTGTGTTGTATTGTAAGGAAAAAGCGTTGCGTAATGGCCTACCAAGCTAGCCCATCTAATTTGAATTAGGGAACCACTAGGGCTCGTACGTCCGATTTAGATTATTCTCACCGTACACCTCCAGTCACAACATTTCTAAATGATTCTGATTGGAGCCCATTGGCGAGTAATTTGGCACTAAACATCTGGATATATGCTATGGGAGAAAGGGCTCCACTTAAATCTTCGGCTGTTTGGCCAGAAGTGGAACCAATTCTTAGGCTACCCCTACCTGGGCTTCAGCTTGGGGCCTAGGCCCAATAGCCCTCTTATCAGCCCCAAAGTAGCTACAAAGCAATATTATTGCAGCCCATCAACCCTTGTCTTCTGTATTGTACAAGCTCAGCTAGCTACATGTGTAGCCTAATAAATAGGAGTCATATGCATGTACGACTAGGAGTCGTATGCATATACGTATTTATGTTCTGGTTACTTGTGTGGAGATAAAAGACTCCATGGCGTGGTGGGCGTTGGGAAAAATTGCAACATCGTCGTGAACAGTACGCAACATTTTTTTTCTACAGATGCAACACTTGCAACATCCCTGGACAACAGTTGCAACATCCTAGGACAACGGGCCCCCGGACAACGGTTGCAACATCCCCAAACAACGGTTACAACATCCTAGGACAATGGTTGCAACATCACAAATCAAAACAAAGCATATGGAGAAAAATAGAAACAACACATCACATACTCCTCCACTACAGCTCTTCCTCCACCGCGTCCACTACGGCTTTTCCTCCACCACGTCACACAATGTGATGGCATCCCCTAGGCTCCATCACCAGTGCAACTCCCCTTCTCTCAGTGCACTATGGCGAAGATGCCTCCCGAGGGAGGTTGTTGATAGTGACGGTTGTGTGGGAGTTGGACACCTTGGTGAGATCAAAAGGCCTCACATATGGCATGCGAGTGAGGGGATTCAACGGACTCAAAGTAGGAACAGGGTGGAGCTGGGAGAGTGAGCAGAGCGGAGGTAGGGAGAGGCTCGTGTGCGACTACGCTAAGTGGGTGAAGCGTCCAATATTTTGCTTTTGACCCAGACGTACGTGGCTTAGCATTATCCTTGTTTGAATCAATCTCTGTCGAGGTGCACCAAATTGTAAAAAATTCGAGTTGTAAAAAACCAGGGAAATTGCTCAATCAAATATACAGAAGAGCGGTGTTCAAATTCTAATATAAATTATTCTACAGAGATAAAATAAAAAAAATAATTGCAAAACGAGAACATACTTAAGCAATAAAATAAAATATAAGAATAAAAATAGTCGTGTGGGGGTCCCGGCAGAAACCAAGATTCCTGTCCGCGATTGTGTGGGGGCGTTAGCGTGCGTCCGATCGACACAAATCGATGGCGGACGACGCGTCCGAGTGGGGAGACGGCGTTGGACGTCAGTTGGTTAGGATTCCCCTTTGAATTATAGCCTTTATTTTCACTGTTCGATTTTGCGAGCAAGACGCTTCTTCTTCTTATAAATTTTTTGCCTACACAAGAATGCACGAGATATGCAAGCCACCCCGAAAAATCACCATCCCATTAGGACGGTAAAAAAGCTAGGGCTGGACAAGAAACCGCATTTTTCGTAAGTGCCTATATTTTTCCCGAGTGTCTTATAGGAAACACTCAGTAAACTCCCGAGTGTTTAATAGGACACTTGGGACGTAAATTTAGCACTCGGGAGACGGAGTTTTACCGAGTGTTTTATATTACACTCGGTAGATGCAGATGGGAGCCGGCAGTTATGCACATGGAAACAGGATATCAATGGGTGTGAACGGGTTGAAATATATTCCTGAGTGCCATAGTATTTATTACACTCGAGAGAGAAATAGCGCTAATTTTTTCACTGTCGAACCCTTTTTTTCGCTGCGCAAGTGCTAACCCTACTCTCAATCCCCAATCCTCCACAGCAGCCTCACCCTCGTCCTCCTCCTTCTCCCCATCCTCCACAACAGCCTCCCAATCCTCCACTGTTGCGCGCAGATCCACTGCCACTGGTGCCGCCTCCCCGTCCTCCTCCTCCTCCCCGCTCTTCGATTCTGGCGTCTCCCCCTCATCTCCCGCCGCCCCCTCCTCCACTACTGCAGATCCACCGCCACCAGCGTCGCCTCCACGTCCTCCCCCTCCTCCTTCCTCACCGATCCACCGCCTCCGCCGCCGTTGTCTCCCCCTCCTCCGTACCCGACTACGCCATCGCCCTCCTCTTCCGTCGCCTCCTCCTCCTTATCTACCACTACAGCAGTAGCCAACACCTACATCCTCCCCCTCATCCACCGCCGTGTCAGTTCCAGACGCCAGTGACCTCAGGTGCAACCACTCCTACTCCCCAGAAGTTTGTATTTGCTTTCTTACATGATGAATTACTTACTAGAAATTTGTTTATCCATATATGTTTTGAAATGAAGTTAAAATTCTGTTACAATTCTCGCGCCTACTGTCTTGTTTGATCCAGAGTCTACCGTCTCTCTTCTTTTGGGTGGTAGACAGAGATTTATGCTGGTGCTAAGGTGTGATCTTGAATTGAACAAATGGTTGCAGAAGTATGGTAAACTTGGACTTCTCGGTTTGTGTCCGTCTCGATCGAACCTCGAAGGCCCTTACTTGATCTGTGACCACTAGCTTCTACCATTTTGGTTTTTTGATTTCTACTACAAAACGAGCCTTAGACTTAAAAGCGTAGAAAGCTTAAACATATTTGTCCTTGGTTTCAACTATAAGTCGAAACTGAGGCTAACCATACTAATTTGTTGTTATTTAGTTTTGCTAAGCATAAGCAGTGAAGTAAACCCATTATTTATCCCTTGTCACTCTTGTTTTGGGTTCAATGTAAATAAATTTTTTCTGCTAAACACATACCTAGTACACATAGATGAACTTTGTTTTATGTACTCTAGTATTAGTATAAAACACTATTTAATTACTCAATCTTAGTTAGATGCAAGTATGGTAGCTTTTGTATTGCATATTGTTCAGTAAACTCATAAAGTACTTTATTTAGCACAAATGGGGTTTTTATTGAAAAATTAAGGTCTTTATAGATTATGTTAGATGTTAGATTATTCTGAACCTGTGAAATTACCCTATTTCCAGTTTTGGGAATGGATAGATGTATGTGTCCATGCTTGCTTTCTTGAATTTCGGAAAACTTTGGCCTTTGTTAGAACCACACTGGGTGTGCTCTATCATAGTCTATGTACTGTTTAGAAGTACAGGTAGTCCAAAACGTAAGTGCAATTTCAGTTGGTGCAATTCAAAGATAATTGGCCAGTTATATTTCTTCATTTCTGTGGATTAATCTCTCAATATGATGCTATATTTTTAGGGATGCCATGAACTTGTGTAATTGACATCATGCTATTATTTGTTGACATGGGAAGCCCTTGTTCTCTTGTTAATTGGAATATCATTAATCGCCTAAAATCATTGCTCAAGGTTCTAGTGCACTTGGTCTTCTTTGTTGTAGCTAGAGCACGTGATAACCTAGAAAATCGATTAATCTAAAACCGCACTAATCGTCGTTTAACAGTAAATTAAGATTTTCTAAACGCAAATAAGGCATAATGTCATATTAATATTAATCACTTTGTTAAACAAAGTTCCTATTAAATAATATTAACCAAAGATCATTAACATAGATTGCAATTTGAATAATTAAGACAAGCATATAACATCAAGTATAACTTAGAACCAATTATGAAATCCATTGCAATCAAAGGTGAAACATTAAATACAAACTCAAAATTAAATAATAACAATTCTCTACATTGGTTGTCATACAAGAAATCCTTACAAACGATAGTACAATATCACAACTCAAGCTTATTCATAAAAATTTGTTATAAGCGGGAATAAAACAATAATTCAATCATCGAAACAATTACATCATCAAGAGGATACAAACATACATCTAAATCAGCATATATCATCCTTATGTCATTCAAAGTCAATTACAATAATCCGTTAAGGCTAAAGGTAGAATAGTAAATACGAGCCTAGAATTAATTACAAGAATGATTTACAACAGATCAAAATATAAAATACAATCTAAATGCTTGCATTCATCTTGTTGAAGCCCTCCTTGTCTTTTCATCCAATTATCTTCCACCTTCCCCGATCCCCACCTCCATAGACGGCCAAAAGCACAGAAAATGATTAGTACAACCGGTAGTTGTATATGTATGAGTATTAGGATATAGGAGGTTGCCGTCAGAATTTCCCGAAGTATGATAGGAGCCCCAGATCAACCTAGGTCAACCGGTCCCTCAATTACCAGAGTACCCTGACCAACCTAAGTTAGTCGACTCCTTTAGTAATCAAGGTATCCAGATCAACCAGAGTCAATAGGCACAATTTACTTCTAGGGGTCTCCTCATCCGGCATCAGTAGAATCCAACACCCACCTTTTGCATTACCGCAATCGCAGTATAATCCCGTAAGGCACATCCCATTAAATCTTACCCTCAACCGGAGCATCATAGGGTCCCACAAGCCCACATTGCACATTCCGTTAAACCCTACCCTCAGCCAAGCATCATCGGGTATACCGAAACCAGCATGCCACAATGAAGCCAGCCCAAAACACATCCCTTTTAATAAGCATCAATCCTCATGTAGCATACAATTTCACAATGGCAGAGCCACTGCATAGCACCACCAAAGCAAAAGCACAACTAGCTGCACATGAGTTTACATAGCCAAATATCCCCACTATTTCCTATTACCAATGCCCCCAGAAGCTTAGGATTGCATCACAAGAGGAGCAGCAGGGTGGTTAAATGGATGCACAGGAGGAAGAGAAGACCCAGGGGATAGGACCATAGTAATAAAAAGGAATAGGAAATAGTAAAAATAAACAGTAGCATGGTAACTGGGACTATGCACAGTTAAGGGATAAGCCAGCTGCACAGGAAGGAACCGACATAACCAACCGCCATAGCCAACCGCCATAAGCTAGATCCCAGCAGGAGATAAGCCAGCCCACAGGGGAAGGATAACCCAGCCGAAGCCCCTTTTCCAACAATACATCCCCATAAGCAACCAGTCCCCCCCTGAGCATCCATCTCCCCTAAGGCAGCACACAGACCATCACACTTCACAGCTGTAAGAGAGAGGGAGAAAGCAAGAAGCCCCACAAGAGCTCAAGCCAAACATTTCCCACCATTTACCACCATCCCTCACCCACTGCCCTCCCCAAACCCAAGGCCACACCAGGAAGGGAGGAAGGAAGCATAGAGGGAGGGAGCAAGGGAGAAGAAGAGCAAAACCTGCAGAACCAAGGCCATCGCATTATCAGTCATCAAGCCCACAAGGAGGGGGAGCAAGCTCAGAGCGCACCTCATCATCGCCTGTAAGCCGATTGCAGAAAGAGAGAAGGGGAGAGCACCAGCGCAGAACTGGCACTACAATCCTCTTCCTCATCCTTAATCTCAACAGGAGGTAACCCTAGTTGCACCTCAGTAGGAACCCACCCACATACACAGCATTCACATACCCCTAGTCTCAGTAACAGCATCTGGTAGCTCTTAATCATCATATGTGCATCGCAGAGTAAGGGGGAAGGTTACCTCAGTCACGAGATCATGGCGCTAGCAAGAGCCACCATCATCTTTGTGCATCAACCAAGCATCAACACGCATAATCTGAAAGTGAACCCATAAGCATAACACATCAGTACGGACGTAATCAATTAATTGCTAACCTAGGATTCCAGAGAGGGGGAGATAAGGGTAGTGTAGTGCTTAGAGCCGAGGGAGGCGGCGGCCGCAAACCCAAGCGCAAGGAGTTGAGGGCCGAGGGCACGGGAGAAGGCGAGCCGTGATGGAGCGGGCTGCCTGGGCCCAGCCGAGGAGGAGAGCAAGACGGGCGAGCCTGACTGCAGTGCGGGAGGTGCCGAGGAGAGGAGATGGGAGCTGGCGGCACGGGTCATGTAACATCCCAATTTTAGAACTTTAAAAATCCTTTGAATAGTTAGTAGGAGAAAATTCACCATTTGGATTTATTTGAATTTAAATTAAAAGCTTAATATTGGACTGGTGTAACAAAACAATTTAATATGACTAAAGTCAACATAAACAATAGTCAAAATTATTTTATTTGGATTCTATGAGCTTGGATATATTTTACGAATTTTCCGAATTTTTCCAAGTTTATTTGCTATTTTCCATTGCTTATTTGAATTTCGCTATTTTCTTAAAAAGAAAAAGCCATTTAAAACTCCAAATAGTGTTCGGGCCAATTTCCTCATTCAAAGATCGTTCATCTCGGCCCAATCCTTCAGAGTCGTCCGATCCGAGTTGGACGCTTGATCTCCGCTTCGCTGCCGCCGCCTCTCTTCGTGGGCCGCCTCGTCTCGCCGCTAAGCGGGCCCGCTGATGGTCGTCACCTTCGTCTTCGTCTCGCTTCGCGTTCTCCGCAGAACCGCCATGGGCGGTCAACGCTGAAGCCAGAACGCGCGCCCAACCTCCCGCGTCCTCCGTGACGCGCGCCACGACACCCACGACCCCACCGCCACACCTCACGACCCTCATCTCGCGGCGGTTCGCCCACGTTCGCAATCGCCGCCACGATCTCTCGCCGCCACGCCGCTCTGGTGCCGCCGCCCTATAAAGGCACCCCGGGATCGCGCCGCCCGCAACTCAAATCCCCAACCCACACCTCTCCCGAGCTCTTGAGCCGCCGCAGAGCTTGTAGACCAAATCTCGCCGCCGCTTGTTCGACGAGCAATCCCGCCACAACCAAAGCCGCCGGCCTCGACGCCTACACCGTCGGATCGCGCGATCGAGAGGAACCTCGAGTCATCTTCGTCTCGTTGGAGGAGCACTCTACGCGCCGCCGCCGAGCCCGCACCTCCTCCTCCGCCAAAACCGCCGCGGCCGCCGCTCGTCTGTGAAGCACCCGTGAGTACACCTCGAGATCCCCGTGTTCTCCACCTCCTGACCACTCATCGCCGCATACCGCCGATTCACGGGACCCTTGGTTCCGTGTCTGCCGCCGCCCACATCGACAAACCACCTTAGCGCCCACTGCGTGTAATCGCGTGGCGTGGCGCGTCACACATGCAGGCGCCAAGGTGCGTACCCACCCCGCCTCAGATTAGAGGCTCTAGAGACCCAGCCATCAGTGAGCCATGCTAACGACATGTGGGCCCCACATGTCGTTTTTTTATTATTTCATTTTCGAAAATCCTTCACGACGTCACCTTGCATAATAATTAGAATTTCCTTTAGAAAAATAATTAGGAAATTGTTAAATAACATATTTAGGTTTAAATTTGTAAAATTCATAACTTTTGCATCCAAACTCCAAATTGGGTGTTTCAAATTTCTAAATTCATATAAAATTAAGATCTAGCTAATCAAATCAAAATTATTTAAATTTGAATTTTGTTTAAATTTAGAAATTCATTTAAAATTCAAGATATAGGTTAAAACTTGTAAAATTCATATCTTTTGAATCCCAAATCCAAATTGGATGATTTAAATTGCTAAAATCTTGGAAAATTATTGTCTAGTTAAATAACATATAATTATGTAATTTGGAGTTCAGTTTAGTTTTAGAATTTAGAATTTATTTAATTTCCAAATCTAGGTTAAAATTTGTAAAATTCATAATAATTGAATCCTAACTCCAAACCCATTCTTTCAAATTTCTAAATTTGTCTAAAATCCAGATCTATCTATTGGAGATTTTTAATTATTTTATTGGGGTTATTTGCTTCTGGTTTTATTTAGTTTTGTTTGTTTGTGTCGTTTAGTAGTAGACTTTATTTCTTTGGAAGAGTTGAAGAAGAAGGACCTTTCCAAGACCAAGATCAATTCCTAGATCCTTTTCAAGGCAAGCTATGCCCTTGACCATTTTGCTTCCCAGTTTTATAAAAGTATTTTAATTCAAATTATCGCATCTTAATTCAAGTATTTATTTAAAAGCTTTTTGGGTGCGAGAGTTAATTCCAAATTGATATGCCTCCATTGTGTAATTGTTAAGCCTTGATTCCTTGTCGCCCTAGTGGATAATTAGTTGGTAATATTGTAGCACCAACGTGGGTTGGTTAGTTCGATTAGATTGCTTAGCCATGCCACGACTCACTTGTCATGTATTCTTTGTTATAAATTGACTAAGTGAATATGAAACTGTGAACAAACTGTGTGTACTATGTGTCTTTGTGGCATATGTTGCACTTAAATCAACCGGTGGTAAAAGGTTTTGGACCGAGGCAAGGGTGGATCTTGTGTGAAAGGGTGGATGTGTGGATGTGTGAATATTAAAAATCTGTGTGTCTATGTGGTTTAGTTAGTGGAAGTCTTGCCTTGGTCAATTAAGGACCTCACCATGTGCGCTATTGAACCGAGCTTCTGCACGACCACATGCCTGTTTTGAGACAGGCCTAGCATAGTAGGATAAGGTATCTCAAATGCTTTGTTATGATTAGTGTTAGCTACACTAATTGTGTCTTGTGGGTAAAGTGTACAAACTCGCAGAGTGTAACTTAATCTATTCGAATAGCAGCGTCATGATCATGGACAATGCTCGGGATTTGACACTAGGGTAGATTTTCATAAAAGCTGTGTGGGAAGGGAGCTATGTGATTAAATCATCTAGCTATGTGAATAACTTTGTTAGGGTCAGTGTGTGTGTCTTTGTGAAATAACTTGTTAAAATTATTATCGCTATTTGTTTTACCTGCCTTTAATCTATTAATTGTATTTAATTGCAAAAGTTGCATTTATGCAAAAGAGCCATGAATGCCTTCCTTTGTAAAAAGCCAAAGATATATATATTTTGCATCTCGTGGTGTGGCTTATGAGCGGTGTGTACTCACGCTTGTTTTGACGAATCAAGAGGAGGAGTCTTCACCAAAGATTCGAGGACGAGTACATCGAAGGTGCCCGATCGTAAGGTCTTGATCGATCGGTTGTTCGTGGCGGACCGATGGGGTGCCACTACCGCTTATGTTTCCGCCGCTTATTTCCTATGTTAGCCCTGCGTGGCTCAATAGTTGTAAACTCGACCTTAAGGTCAAAACCATTATTTGTTAATCAAAGTTAATCGTTTATGTTATTATTATTCGCTTGTATGGATCGATTTCCACCTTTGTTACCACTGTGTGCACTAGCGTGATCCTGGGCTAGTGCGTTGAACACAGAGGGTCCTGAATTGTAATTTCGGGTCTCGACAAAAGTGGTATCAGAGCCATACTGATTGTAGGTCTTGACCTTAGTTAGATCGGCCATCTTTAGAGTGTCCAAATTATTTTCTAAAAGAAAATTAACTTACAAGATTAATGAATTGCTTAACTCCTCTCATATCTCTCTTGACTCATCTATTGCTATTATTTCTTTCCTCTCCATTTGTTTTATCGTGGTTCTTACCTCTTGTCTTTCTTGGCGATGCCTTACCTTCGACCTTCGGAGATCGCAACGGAGGACTTGCCGCAGAGTGTGGAAGTCGCTGCAGACACTTGAGGGTTCAACCGCCCGATGTACCGTGGCGGCGAGTACATAGTCATTGGACGAGATCGAGGTGTGGTTCCGCCACCGACGGTTCACTTCGGAGGAACACGAGGTAGACCCTTGGACGTTTGATTAGGAGGATCACCTTCACGCAAGGAATCCAGAGTCGCCACGCTTGGCCATGCTTCGAAGTTCGCCACATCTACGCGGAAGAACTGCAGAACACCGTCTTCCGCTACCATCCCGTAGCCGCTCAGGAGCTATTCTGCGACTTTCCGTCTACCAACGGGAAGGTAATGCCAGCGTGGTGCATCTTGCACGGTTCACAACTTTCCAGAGGAGTCGCTGGAGATGGCCGCCACCGAGCCGAGGTGCGCCTATCGTGCCTGGGAAGAAGCCGAGAAAGGATCGCCGCCTTAGAGCAAGCTCTCTACGGTCAACATGAGATCAAGATGATCAAGAGGAAGATCCGAAGAAGTTGAAGAGGATCCAGAGGAGATTCCAGAGGATCGAGCTCAGAGACAAACCAGAGGAGCCACCAGACTGCACTCCAAAGACACTGCTTCCACCGCACCATTCCGGGACATCGTAACCGATTCGCGGATGCCCGCCACTTGAAGTCTACACCAGCGGAGCGTCGCCGTGGTTTTGGAGGCTTTCGAGCGATCTGCTTAAGTTCCAGTTTAGTCGCTTAGCGCTTCTTTTTTTGAGTCGCCCTTTAGGCGGTAGCTTGTGTGCTTAGGTTCGCTTTAGTTTCTCGTGTGCAAGCATGAGCCGCAAAGGCCCTTAGGCATTTGTTGCGACCATACTATTAAGCTATTAATGAAGATTATTTCATTCAAGTTTCTTGAGTCAGGTTTGTTGGGTTTAATCTATTCCCTGCCTAGTTCTTAACTCACCTCGTGCTCTCTACCTTATCTAACCTATGGAACCTCACCAGATGGTTCAAACTCATAATGCCGCAAGTGGATCCGGAGCCCAAGGATCAAGGCAATGAGCAAACCCTGGGGAACAAAGTGCCACCCCAAGCACCACCCCGACTTGCAGAACTTTGGAGCTTTCATGGCAAAGACTGACGCAGATGATGTACACCATGATGAACCGGATGCAGCCATGAACAACAACAACAACCACAACCATCATCAAGGAGGAGCCCCGATCGCTCATGGTCATCGGGGACCATCCAAGTTGGTCAATTCATGAGAACCCGTCCGCCAACTTTCTCTCGACATGTCACGCAAGTAGAGGTGATGATTGGCCGGCGTGATTGAGAGGAAGCTGCTGATCACCCAATGCGGCGATCATGAGAAGGTTTTGTATGCCACCCATCGATGGAGGGCATAGCTGGCGAGTGGTGGGAAAACCAAGCGATCCATGGAGCACCGCAGAATATCACTTGGGAAGAATTCACCGCGACCTTTCGCCAAGATCATGTACCAAGGCATTATGGATCTCAAGAAGGATGAGTTCCGTGCTCTTAAGCAAGGGACTATGTCGATGATCGACCACTGAATAAGTTCTCCCAACTAGCTCGCTATGCTCCAGAGGATGTCGCTTCCGACAGGTCTCGCCATAGTCACTTCTTGAAGGGATTGAACTCAGGACTGCAAGTCAATCTACTTGCTCACACCTTCCCGATTTCGAGTTGATTAACAAGGCGTTGGTCATGGAGGACAAACGCAAAGAATCGGAGGACCACCGCAAGCGAGAATGGCTCAAATAGGAAGCCACCACCACAACAAAGCAGAGGGCAAGGATAGTGCCACAGCGGTAGCTTAATCGTTTTGACCTCGAGTTCTTTCAGACACCGCACCACCTTGAAGACTCGTCCTTTTGTTGAAATTTCGTAATCCGACACCACCAACGCCACCTCAGGAACAACAACCGCAGAATGAACCAAGAGTGTGTTACAATTGCCGTCGGCCAGGGTATTTTGCTAATCGGTGTCCTCGAAGGAACTATCACTCCGATTCGCTTCAACCTTGGAGCAACACCGCCAAGACCAAATGCAAAACAACCAAGGAGTTTCTCAGGAACCACCAACCAGAGGAACGCCTCGGTCAAGGGTCGAGGTCGTGTTAATCACGCCACTCGAAGGAGCCCAGAAGCACCAGACGTTGTCTTTGGGTAAGTTCCTAGTAAATTCAAGACTGCCTGCTCGCTTTGATTTCGAGCTTCAGATTCGCTTGTTTCGGAGTTTTTGCAACTAAGAATAAGTTGGAAGTTATGCTCTTGCTTAACTCTGTTAGTCCAATACCGAGCAGAGCTAAGTTCTAATGTGGGTTGTTTAGGGCTAAGTTACTCATAGTCGAGTTGAGTTTCTAGCTAACCTAATTATTCTAGACACCCAAACCATAGATGTCATCCTTGGCATGGATTGGTTAACCAAGCACAAAGCCAGGCCGATTGTGGTCGAAGAGCCGCTATAATCGAGGATACCAAAGGAAACAAAGTGGAGTTCCTAGCCACCTCAAGGCGTAATGGGCATTTGATAGTCAATAGCCTGAAGACCGTCGCGTTGGAAGATGTGCCAGTCGTCAAGGAATATCCAGATGTGTTCCCAGAAGAACTACCAGGAATGCCACCGGATCGTGACATCGAGTTTGTCATCGATCTAGTGCGTGAACAAAGACCCATCTCGAAGAGACCGACGGATGCCACCGATGAGTTAGTAGAGATGAAGAAACAGATAGAAGAACTTTTGGAGAAAGGTTTTGTGAGGCCTAGTTCGTCGCCATGGGGAGCGCCAGTCTTGTTCGTCAAAAAGAAGGACGGAAGCATGAGAATGTGCATCGACTACCGATCTCTCAATGAAGTCACCATCAAGAATAAGTACCCATTGCCCGGATAGATGATCTGCTTGATCAAATGAAGGAGCCGAGTGTTCTCAAGATTGATCTGCGATCAAAGTTATCATCGATTGAAGATTTGTCCTAAGGATATACCTAAAACCGCTTTCAACGCTGCACGGACATTATGAGTTCCTAGTCATGTCCTTTGGCCCGACTAATGCCCCGCCTATTTCATGAACATGATGAATAAGGTATTCATGGAGTATCTAGACAAGTTTGTAGTCGTATTCATCGATGATATTTTGGTTTACTCCAAGTCAAGAAGAGCATTGAACATTTGAGATTAATTCTAGAGAAGCTCAGGAGCATCGGTTGTATGCTAAGTTTAGCAAGTGCGATTTTTGGAAAAAGAAGTGGATTTTCTTGGTCATGTAATGACAAATGCAGGAGTAGTGATTGACCCCAAAAAGTTAAAGTCAGATACATTGGGAACAACCCAAATCGCACTCGATTCGCATTTCTTGGGATTAGCAGGATATTATCGCCGTTTCATTGAAGGATTTTCATCAATTGCTAAACCTCTTACGCAATTGTTGAAGAAAGAGAAAAGTTTACTCGACTGACTTGTGAAGAAAGTTTTCAAGAATTGAAGAAGCGTTTGACTTCAATTTCAAGGTCGATTCTCGCCAGATATTCGCAAGGATTTTGATATCTATTGTGATGCTTCGCCAAGGATTAGGTGTGTCCCGATGCAAGAAGGAAGGGCCGCTTATGCGCCAAGGCGCTTGAGGCCTCATGAAGAAAATTACCCCACCCATGATCCGGAATTAGTCAGAGTGCATGCTTTGAAGATTTGGCGCCATTACCTCATCCAGTAATCATTTGGAGGTATACATGATCATAAGAGCTGAAATATATTTTCACTCATCAGATCTGAATATGAGCAGAGGAGATGGCTAGAGTTGATAAAGGATTATAATCTTGGAATCCATTACCATCTGGTAAAGCCAATGTCGTGCAGATGCTTTGAGCCAGAAGAGCCACCGCAATGCTTTGGAAGTGAAAGAGCCTTGTTCGTAACTTCAAGAGGAATTCCGAAAAGTGAAGCTAGAAGTAGTATCTGAAGGATTCAGAGCAAACTTGGAAGTGCGGTCTACTTTGGAGAAGCAGATTCAAGCTCAAATTAAAGACTTCGAGTTCTCCGACATTAAGAAGAGGATGACGTAGGGAAGTTCAAGGACTTCACAAAGGATGATCAGATATCTTGTGGATCAATGGACGATTTATGCTCCAGATATTGATGGATTGAGGCGCTAATCAAGGAGGCCCATGACTCAAAGTATTCGATTCACCCTAGTAGTACTAAGATGTATCAGATGTTAAGAATAAGTTTTGGTGGCCGAATTTGAAACGGACGCCGCAGAGTTCGTTGCCTTGTGCGATGTGTGTCAAAAGTTAAAGCAGTAACATCGAGGCCAAAGCAGGTCTGCGGTAACCCTTGCAGATTCCAGAGTGGAAGTGGGAAGAAATGGAATGGATTTCATTACGGTTTACCCAAGACTCAATCAAGTTACGATTCGATTTGGGTAATAGTGGATCGCTTGACTAAAGTTGCCCATTTCTTACCCGTCAAAACCACTTATTCAGAGATCGTCTAGCAGAGCTGTACATGGCAAAGATTGTCAGTTTGCATGGTGTGCCTAAGAAGATAGTGTCAGATCGAGGATCACAATTCACCTCCCGATTTTGGCAGAGTTTACATGAAGCCTTAGGGACTCACCTGAATTTCAAGATCGCAGATCACCCCTGCATGATGGATGATCGAAGGGTTAATCAAATATTGGAGGATATGCCGAGCCACGTGCGCTTAGCAAATGCTACCCGCTGGGATAAGAGTTTACCATATGCGAAATTCTCGTACAATAACAGCTTATCGCCGCTTTGCAAATGTCACCGCTTGAAGCTTTGTATGGTCGTGCTCAGAGAACCCCGTTGAACCGGTCGAAACAAATTAACGCATGATCTTTGGTCCGATATTATTCAAGAAGCGTAAGAGCAAGTGTCCATGATCGAGAGAGATCAAGATAGCTCAGTCGAGGCAGAAGAGTTATGCCGACAATCGTCGTCGTGATCTCAGTTTTGAGCCAGAAGATTTTGTGTATCTCCGAGTTACGCCCCTCAGAGGTGTGAAAAGGTTCCATGCCAAAGGGAAACTTGCCCCTCAGTATGTTGGTCCGTTCAAGATTTTGGAACGTCGTGGAGAAGTGGCTTATCAGTTAGAGCTGCCACAATCGCTAGCAGGAGTACACAATGTCTTTCACGTCTCGCAGCTGAAGAAGTGTCTTCGTGTGCCAGAAGAACAAGCACCGTTGGAGTCAATTGAACTAAAAGAAGACCTCACCTACAAAGAGCAGCCGATCAAGATTCTGGATGTCGCAGAACGTCGGACTAGGAGCAACACAGTTCGTTTTTGCAAAGTGCAGTGGAGCCACCACTCAGAAGGTGAAGCAACGTGGGAACGTGAAGAAGAGTTGAAAGCCGAGTTCCCTAGCCTTTTCTCCAGCTAGACTGAATCTCAGGGACGAGATTCCTTTAAGGGGGGGAGGTTTGTAACATCCCAATTTTCAGAACTTTAAAAATCCTTTGAATAGTTAGTAGGGAGAAAATTCACCATTTGGATTTATTTGAATTTAAATTAAAAGCTTAATATTGGACTCGTGTAACAAAACAATTTAATATGACTAAAGTCAACATGAACAATAGTCAAAATTATTTTATTTGGATTCTATGAGCTTGATATATTTTACGAATTTTGGAATTTTTCCAAGTTTATTTGCTATTTTCCATTGCTTATTTGAATTTTCGCTATTTTCTTAAAAAGAAAAAGCTATTTAAAACTCCAAATAGTGTTCGCCAATTTCCTCCAAGATCGCTCATCTCGCCCAATCCTTCGAGTCGTCCGATCCGAGTTGGACGCTTGATCTCCGCTTCGCTTGCCTGCCTCTCCTCGACGCGTGGGCGCCTCCTGTCTCGCTGTCAGCGGGCCCGCTCTGAGGTCGTCACCTCGCCGTCTTCGCTCTCTGCGTTCTCAAGAATCGCTATGGGCGGTCAACGCCGAAGCCAGAACGGGCGCCTAACCTCCCGCGTCCTCACGACGCGCGCCACGACACCCCACGACCCCACCGCCACACCTCACGACCCTCATCTCTCGCGGCGGTGGCGCCACGTTCAATCGCCGCCGCCACGATCTCCTCGCCGCCACGCCGCTCTCGTGCCGCCTTGGCCCTATAAAGGCACCCCGGATCGCGCCGCCCGCAACTCAAATCCCCAACCCACACATCTCCCCGAGCTCTTGAGCCGCCGCAGAGCTTGTAGACCAAATTCGCCGCTTGTTCGACGAGCAATCCGTCACAACCAAAGCCGCCGGGCCTCGACGCCTACACCGTCGGCATCGCGCGATCGAGAGAACCCTGAGTCATCTTCGCCTCGTTGGAGGAGCACTCTAACGCCGCCGCCGCCGAGCCCGCACCTCCTCCTCCGCTTAAAACCTCGCCACGGCTTCGCTCGTCAGAAGCACCCGTGAGTACACCTCGAGATCCCCGTGTTCCTCCACCTCCTCAGACCACTCATCGCCGCATTTCGCTGCAGATTCACGGGACCCTTGGTTCCCGTGTGCCGCCGCCCACGCCGACACCACCTCGCGCCCGCTGCGTGTCGTCTGCGTGGTGCGCGTCAAGGCCAGGCGTGTCAAGGTGGCGCCCACCCCGCCTCAGATTTAGAGGCTCTAGAGACCCATCTCTAGTGAGCCATCCAACGACATGTGGGCCCCACATGTCGGTTTTTTTTATTATTTCATTTCCGAAAATCCTTCACGACGTCACCTTGCGCAATAATTAGAATTTCCTTTAGAAAAATAATTCGAAATTGTTAAATAATGATTTAGGTTTAAATTTGTAAAATTCATAACTTTTGCATCCAAACTCCAGATTGGGTGTTTCAAATTTCTAAATTCATATAAAATTAAGATCTAGCTAATCAAATCAAAATTATTTAAATTTGACTTTTGTTTAAATTTAGAAATTCATTTAAAATTCAAGAGATAGGTTAAAACTTGTAAAATTCATATCTTTTGAATCCCAAATCCAAATTGGATGATTTAAATTGCTAAAATCTTGGAAAATTATTGTCTAGTTAAATAACATATAATTATGTAATTTGGAGTTCAGTTTAGTTTTAGAATTTAGAATTTATTTAATTTCCAAATCTAGGTTAAAATTTGTAAAATTCATAATAATTGAATCCTAACTCCAAACCCATTCTTTCAAATTTCTAAATTCGTCTAAAATCCAAATCTATCTATTGGAGATTTTTAATTATTTTATTGGGGTTATTTGCTTCTGGTTTTTATTTAGTTTTGTTTGTTTGTGTCGCTTTGTAGTAGACTTTATTACGCCGAAGAGTTGAAGAAGAAGGACCTTTCCAAGACCAAGATCAATTCCTAGATCCTTTTCAAGGCAAGCTATGCCCTTGACCATTTTGCTTCCCAGTTTTATAAAAGTATTTTAATTCAAATTCTGCATCTTAATTCAAGTATTTATTTAAAAGCTTTTGGGTGCGAGAGTTAATTCCAAATTGATATGCCTCCATTGTGTAATTGTTAAGCCTTGATTCCTTGTCGCCCTAGTGGATAATTAGTTGGTAATATTGTAGCACCAACGTGGGTTGGTTAGTTCGTATTAGATTGCTTAGCCATGCCACGACTCACTTGTCATGTATCTTCCGTTATAAATTGACTAAGTGAATATGAAGCTAATGTGAACAAACTGTGTGTACTATGTGTCTTTGTGGCATATGTTGCACTTAAATCAACCGGTGGTAAAAGGTTTTGGACCGAGGCAAGGGGTGGATTGTGTGAAAGGGTGGGGTGTGTGGTGTGTGAATATTAAAAATCTGTGTGTCTATGTGGTTTAGTTAGTGGAAGTCTTGCCTTGGTCAATTGAGGACCTCACCATGTGCGCTATTGAACTGAGCTTCCTGTACGACCACATGCCTGTTTTGAGACGGGCCTAGCATAGTAGGATAAGGTATCTGAAATGCTTTGTTATGATTAGTGTTAGCTACACTAATTGTATCTTGTGGGTAAAGTGTACAAACTCGCAGAGTGTAACTTAATCTATTGAATAGCAGCGTCATGATCATGGACAATGCTCGGGATTTGACACTAGGGTAGATTTTCATAAAACGTGTGGGAAGGGAGCTATGTGATTAAATCATCTAGCTATGTGAATAACCCGTTAGGGTGTGTGTGTGTCTTTGTGAAATAACTTGTTAAAATTATTATCGTCTATTTGTTTTACTGCCTTTAATCTATTAATTGTATTTAATTGCAAAAGTTGCATTTATGCAAAAGAGCCTGTAATGCCTTCCTTTGTAAAAAGCCAGATATATATATTTTGCATCTCTGTGGTGTGGCTTGCGAGTACGGTGTGTACTCACGCTTGTTTTGACGAATCAAGCAGAGGAGGAGTCTTCACCAGCATTCGAGGACGAGTACATCGAAGGTGCCTGATCGTAAGGTCTTGATCCCAGTCGGTTGCCTGTGGCGGACCGATGGGGTGCCACTACCGTTTATGTTTCCGCTGCCGTTTATTTCCTATGTTAGCCCTGCGTGGCTCAATAGTTGTAAACTCGACCTTAAGGTCAAAACCATTATTTGTTAATCAAAGTTAATCGTTTATGTTATTATTATTCGCTTGTATGGATCGATTTCACCTTTGTTACCCTTTGTGTGCACTAGCGTGATCTCGGCTAGTCGTTGAACACTGAGGGTCCTGAATTGTAATTTCGGTCTCGACAGTCATGGTAGGCGGTGGCGGTATGCGGGGAAGCCGCCTGTCGCGCTTAGGGCCGAGAGGGCGGCAGGGAGCAAGAGGTAGCCGGAGGCGGCGACGGAGGGGAGGAGGAGGAATAGGCGGCGGCGACGGCGCGCCGGGAGATGAAGGGCGGCGTCAAGGGGAGCAGCACGAGGGGGCGGCCATGGCGACGGCTAAACCAGAAGGTGCAGGGCGGCGGTGGCCGAGGAGGAGGCCGATGGAAGCGCGCGGGGGCCGAGAGGAGCAAAAGCGCCTGGTGGAGTAGATCCATGGGGGATCTTTGGGGAAGAAAAGGAGGAGGTAGAGGAGATGGGATTTGGGAAAGGATGAGAGTGTGGGCTGTGTGTGTGTGTATCGGCCGTGAGGGGAAGAGAGAGAGAGAGAGAGAGAGAGAGAGAGAGAGAGAGAGAGGGAGGTAATTGTAGGTAATTAGGGAGATTGGTGGGAGATAATTAGGATTAGGGTTTTTGGTAGGATTGGGTTAGAAGTTTGGTTTAGAAACTGGTGTAAGAAAATCTTAAGAAAGATTGTTTGAATTCCTGTAAGTTTTTGGTAAATAATGTTTGTAACAACAGAATTTTGAAATAAAATTAGTAGTTGTTAGCATTTCGTAAGTATGCGATTAAATGAATCCACTTAAGATTTCTTCTGGCTAACCATTCTTATAAGTCCCTCGGTTGAATATTTGTTAAAGTAAAGTGAACTACCATTAATTCTGTTAATAGAAAGTAAAAATGCGTGTGTAGCAAACCTGTTCACATTTGGCAATTAGTCAGGTAAGTTTAAATATTTTAATCATGCTAAATTAATTAACATAAAGTGGTCTCGAGTATTGGTAGAAAATTAAATAATAGCATGTTAAAGTAAGTAAAATAATTAATTAGGAGTGTTCTTAGTAGAATTTAATAGACTTAACTAAATGTTCGTGTGAGTAGTATTTCGTTCTTGTTAGTTTAAAACTAACTTAGGCATTTTTCAACCCTAGAGCGAATAATTAGTAGATGGATTGAATTAGTAGTATAAATACGAATTTCGTTTGAGTACTAGTAAGTTAGGTTATTTAATGCACGTTAGATTATTTAGCAATAAATCGGCCGGTAGGAGATAAAAACCGAAAAATGCGTATAAATTAACTTAGAACTTCATATTTGAGTTAGTCGTCGATAGAACTCCCAAATTAAATAAATAAGTAATTTGAGGCGTTAGAAATAATTTATTCAAGTAGATTTATTTATTTAGCGCCAGCATAAAATCAAGTTAATCGTTTAAATTATCCGAATAAAATTTGATAGACTTAGTTTTTTGTACAAATAAAATTTGTTAGACCTAGTAATATGCAATTATGTGTAGTAATTCTTTTTCGTCCAATAAAACATGAATGTCAACCATCCTAACCCTAGAGCCGATTAACTGAAGAACAACCGTGCTGGGAGAGTGTTAACTTTAAGGGGTTTCGAAATAATTCTTAAATTAAGATCCGCTAACAAAAAGAATCATTCGACTAGTATGCACATAGTCGCACATATTATTGATAAGTCTTTAATTATGTATTTATTATTTCGTACCGTCGTATAAATTGCAGCGGGCGAACCAACAGGAATAGCTAGTATCAATTTAAATCGGTGCGATCTTTCCTCTGATTCATGCAGCAAGCTACTCCCTTGTTCATTAACTTAGTTATATTAAATGTAAACCGTATATTGTTCTATCATATATTTAATTGCATCAAAACTATTTCTCAAAAACTCAAATCAAATAAATGAAATGAAAATGAGAAAGATAAGAAAGATGAAAGAAAAGACGAAAATTAAGTAATGAGAAACGAGATGAAAGCAGAGTATTAATATGGTTGGTAAAGGGTGCCCGGGGTAAGGATGAGAGAGGGCAAGAGGTGGGACCCTTTACATATGGTTATAATATAAGGACTAACAAAACTCTTACTCGGTCAGAGACCGTAAATTCAGTACCAACCATTTCCCCGTTTCGACGAGCAGAAAATGCTACCTTGTTACGTGATTTCGCTCTCCACACCGGGTATGTAATATGTGTGAGTGTGGTGTAAGAAGAGGTGCTATAGCACTAAGTGGAGTGTTGGGTGCGAAGGGGATGAATCAGCCCAACCAACATTCTTCGAACTCGGTGGAGGGTAGGTGCGCCAGACACCGCGGAAGGTAATGGGTGGAGAAAAATATTCACGTAACCTGGAAAACGTTCTGTATTCTGAACCCAAAATCACATCAAAGGAAATGCGGTGGACCCAGTTTAAAGAGGGTTCAGGGTAGCTGTGGGTAAAGTGGTACAAAGCCTACGCAGTGCTATATAAAATCATGAATTCATGCCAGTCTCCTGGATTGGAGTCTACGGGAACCACTGGGGGTCTATTTTCTCTCCGAGTAATCAAGTAGTCTTTTCAGAACTAAAATTGCAACCTAAGTTTTAATGTCTATTTTCAAAAGAAGAGAAGAGGTAAGAATGTTGCTAAGGACGAAAAGTTAGAGTCATCATTTGCATTTTAGCTATTAATGCTTGCTGAGTACACTATAGTACTCACTCTTGCTATCTCTCCCTTTGCTTAGACCGTAGTTCTGCCGGGGGTTATCCCGAGTGGGAGGAGGGTTTTGCAGGTGCCGATAAAGCTACCAGTGATGAGGGCATATAATTTGACGAGCAAGGCGAGATGGACTTCCCTTTTGACTCGTGGGACGAGTAGTTCGCTGGAGGGACCTAGTTGGCAAGCTCAGAGGGATGTGTTACCCTCCCTGCTGTAATTAAATAATTGTAATTAGAACCTTAGTCTTGTGTGGCTACTGTTGTAATAAAGAACAGTTTCTATCTTATTGTTCTCATCACGAACTCCGTAAAGGCTTACTATTCGTTGGAGCAAGGTGTCATCGAAAGGCATTTAATAGTAATCCGTATGCCTAGGTGTGATTACCCCGGGGTAATGACACAGGGCGTCGCAGAGCCCACCTATATACACTATGTTATGTAAGTTTTGATTTTTTTTTTTTACTTTTTGGTTCATTTGTTAATTTGTTTATCTCATACTCTTCCTTACATCCTTTGTACCTGAGTAGTGTACAGTGTGTTGCTCTATTTAACATGTTAGATTAGAGTATAACATATCTCCTGTGAAATTTGGGGAGCTAGTTTAACTGTTATGCATCAACACTTACTTGTATGCTCTTTTGTTGTATATAGACAACACAAGCATGGCATTTTGACGATCAATTGACTGTGGTACAATGTCAGATCAGACCTGCCTTAATCAGTAGCTAATTATAAATGTTGTAGCTATTCATCTCATTAATACATTTCTTGGGTCTGCTATGTCAGACTTTCAACCAATGTTTAATTTCAATCATATTAATTGATATTATGGTTCAATTTGCATTTCACTAGAACTTCCATATGTACCATGACAAGAAGGATTCAGAACTTGTGGTAAACTCCCATGGAGCAAAATAATAGGATGTAAGCTCTCCAGGATAAAATATATACATTCAAGTGCTTCACATGAAGATAGTTTGGGGCTTTTCTTTTCATTTGATTGTGTAATCAAAAGGAAATTGTAGAGAGCAGAATTAAAGGTGACATCTAACATTCCATACTAACTTTGTGGGCAATCAAGTAACAGTTCCTGCTTTGGCTTCAGTTTACAATGAAAAGGCTTTGAAAAGCTAGTTTGATACCAGTATATATCTTCAGGTTTGGCCATATCCGTATGTATTATAAATGTTGCAGTCATTCATCTCATTAATACATTTCTTGGGTCCTGCTATGCTGTACTTTCAACCAATGTTTAATTTCAATCATATTAATTGATATTATGGTTCAATTTGCATTTCACTAGAACTTCCATATGTACCATGACAAGAAGGATTCAGAACTTGTGGTAAACTCCCATGGAGCAAAATAATAGGATGTAAGCTCTCCAGGATAAAATATATACATTCAAGTGCTTCACATGAAGATAGTTTGGGGCTTTTCTTTTCATTTGATTGTGTAATCAAAAGGAAATTGTAGAGAGCAGAATTAAAGGTGACATCTAACATTCCATACTAACTTTGTGGGCAATCAAGTAACAGTTCCTGCTTTGGCTTCAGTTTACAATGAAAAGGCTTTGAAAAGCTAGTTTGATACCAGTATATATCTTCAGGTATGGCCATATCCGTATGTATTATTTTCTGGCTATTTTGCAATGGCACTATGTGCTACTATTATTTCTCTAAAAGCTATTTTTTAAAAAATATCATGATCTTCATCTCATGTTTACAGAACTTATTTCTTTATGGCTATGGTGCAATATTTAATTTCCTTGGGCTTGTGATCACTACCATCATCCAAGGTAATTGTTGAGAATGCATGTCTCATGAGAAGAAATGTACTTTTTACGTAATGTGATATAAGTTGGTTTTAACTTTTCTTTTGTTCCGTGCTGTCCTATCAATCATACTCTTTGAATACTAGTTGTTGTCCCATGTCGGCTTGGGATTTTGAATAGGTAGTTGTTGTCCCATGTCAATTGTACTCTTTGAATTGCTGGCCTTTGTTAGGTGTTTTCCTAGATAATCTTACAATTTAATGCATTGCAAATTTCTTTTCCTCTATGCCTCCAAAACAAATATTTTCTACATCCTGCTGACGTTTATATATGAAATTTGCAGCTACTAGCCAATCCGTTGCAACCTTTAATTTACTTTGCAATGGCAAGCCCCTCATCGCCGCTTGCTTCAATTCCTTGGCCGTTTTAATTGGACTTCATATCAGAATCGTGCATTCGATCAAGTTTTTAATCCAAGAAAGCTAGAGAACACCCCTTTTTTCCTCAATTCAATAAGCTTCTTCTACCGTCTCTACAAGCAATCGCCCCCTGGCCCTCTCCCTCTCCATAAGCTTCAATGGGCTGAGTGCTGCCTTCTACAACCTCTTTGCCAATGCCCTCTCCCCTTATTCCCCATCTGTCTACCTCCTCCTCAATGCCATCCTCCCTCTCGCTATTTTTAACATTGATAACAGACCAAAAGGATTTGGGAATGGGGATGTAAGCTAGAGAACACCCCTGTTGATTCATTCAAAAAGATGTTGCTTAGTGCAGTAGTATTTAGTTAATTTATTAAATTTTGTGTACTACAAAGCTTTTCAAGTTAATTTGTTAATTTTTGTACCTTTTTTGCACACTAGGATGACTGAGGATCGTAATTGGATGTATACTGGGCGTAGAAAGATGAGTGAGTATAACTAAGAATGGATGGAAAAGACCACCGATTTTGTGGATCGAGCATTTGCTAGGAGTACACGACGAGGTGGTGTGTTGTGCCCTTGTTGTCGTTACTCGAACACATGACCACAAATAAGGGCGACAATGATCGCACACTTGTGCAAGTATAGATTTAGACCACGTTATAATGTGTGGGTCTACCATGGCGAGTCACAAAGTAGTAGATCAGACGTGCAACGCACAGACGATGGCAGCCTCAATGAGAGTAGGAAAGAAGACATGCTAGAGGATGTGCGTGATGCATTTGTGCTACCTGTAGAGGAAGAACTGGAGCCTACAACAAGGGCTTTCTTTGATATGTTGTCCGCAGCGAGTCAACCACTTCATAGGCAAACACAGGTGTCCCAACTAGATGCCATCACATGCCTACTTGCTGTTAAGTCCTAGTTCAGCATAAGCATTGCTTGCTTTGATGCATTTTTAAATGTGTTTTGCACCCTCCTCCCAAATGGTCACAAACTTCCTCTTAACTTGTATGAGGCCAAGAAATTGATAAGCGCACTAAATATGCCATATGAGAAAATATATGCTTGTCCAAATCATTGCATGTTATTTAGGAATGAGAATGTGGGCAAAGATCACTATGACAAGTGTGGTGAGTCTAGGTATGTTGAGGTTGACTCCGGTGATGGTCAAAAGAGGCAGCTTCCTATTGGAAGAAAAATACTTCGCTATCTATCATTTGTATCGCGAATCCAACAGTTATACATGTCTGAGGTTTCTGCTAAACAAATGATATGGCACAAGTATGGTCGTCGGTACCATGATGACAAGATGGTTCACCCATCCGATGGTGAAGCATGGAAGCAATTTGACCGAGACTATGTAGAGTTCATCATGAGCCTCTAATGTTTGAATTGCAATTGCAATCGATGGGTTTAACCCATTTGGTATGGGGTTGCGCCATCTGACTATTGGCATGTGTTTGTCATTCCCTTAACCTTCCACCCAAAGCGTTTGCATGCGTAAGTAGAACATATTCCTTTCTTGATAATCCACGTCACGAATACCTGTGGAAGAATATGAGTGTATTTATAGAGTCGGTGGTGGATGAATTGTTATATGCTTGGGAACAAGGCATAGTAACATATGATCGGGCATCGAAACATAACTTCACCATGCGGGTCGCGTACCACACATCCCTGCATGACTTCCCGGCGTATGAGATATTTTGTGAGTGGTGTGTACATGGGAAGATGTCATGCCCAATCTGCAGGGAGGCGTTGCGTGGCTGTTGGCTAAAGCATGATCGCAAGCACTCCTTCTTCGATTGTCATCGACAATTCCTTCCAATTGACCACAAATTCAAAAGTGACACAAATGTGCAGGCACTTCAATCTCGACTTGATGGCACTACACCGGGGGCACCACTACCTGCATTATCTACTCCGGTTAGTAACTGGTGAAATTTTGAAGCGTTAAAGTTTACCTGTTACATTTTAGCCCCTGGAAATCATAACAGTTTAGCTATTCATGCATGTATTTGATAATCTATTGTATGTCAGCACCCCATCCACCACAGCATAAACACCTCTACATGTGAGGGTTCCAAAGACCAAAATTAGCATATGACTTGTTTCTGGCCTTCGACTTGGAAAATGCAAGATTGTTTTGGAATGTGAGACTTTCAAGTTCAGTACCTCCAAGCTGTTAACTTTAGTGCATGTGGTTGTAGCTTCTAACATACTCAATAGTGCGTGGTCAATATACAGCGATAGTTTGTTGAGGGAAAGAAGGCCGTTGCTGATCATGCATGGTTTGAAAAGATATATATGATTAGATGAAAACAGGGAGAAAAATGACATCAGCATATCATCAATCCATGATCTAATATATAAGCCAATTGCCTGCATGACCAACGCCTTGTTAATCAACTCTTGGAAACCGGAAGGTGTGGGCAAGCGATTGATCTGTAGTCCCGAGTTCAAACCCTTCAAGAAGCGGCTCTGGCGAGACACATCGAGAGCGACATCCTCTGGAGCATAGCGAGCTAGTGAGAAAACTTATTCAGTAGTCATCAGCGACATACCCCTTGCTTGAGAGCGCAGAACTCATCCTTCTTGAGATCCATAATGCCTTGTGTACATGATCTTGGCGAAAGGTGCAGAGAATTCTTCCTGTGATATTTCTGCGGTGCCTCATGCGCGCTGTGCAGGTTCTCCCACCACTCAGCCAGCCTATGCCCTCCATCCGATGGGTGGCATACTGAGAACCTTCTCACGATCATTGCATTGGGTGATCGCAGCTTCCTCTCGATTACATCGGCCAATCATCGCTTCTACCCGTGAGACATGTCCAGAGAAAGTTGGCGGACGTGTCCTCATGAATTCAGCTAACTTGATGGTCCACGATGACCATGAGCGGTGGGGCTCCTCCCCGATGATGGTTGTGGTTGTTGTTGTTGTTCATGGCCCGTGATCCGGTTCATCATGGTGTACATCATCGTGTTTGTGCCGCCATGAAGGCTCCAAAGTTCTCGCAAATCAATAGGTGGTGCTTGGGTGGCACTTGCCCCGTGAGGGTTTGCTCATTGCCTTCGATCCTTGGGCTCCGGATCCACTTGCGTGACATGACGAGTCCGAACCATCCGTGAGGTTCCATGGGTTAGATAAGGTAGAGAGCACAAGACGAGTCAAGAACTAGACAGGGGGATAGATTAAACCCAACAAACACAGCTCAAGAACTTCGAATGAAATAACTTTATTAATAGCTTAATAGCATGGCTGCAACAATTGCCTAAGGGCCTTTGCAGCTCATACTTGCACACAGGAAAATAAAGCGAACCTAAGCACACAAGCTACCGCCTAAAGGGCGACTCTGAAAAGGGAAACTGGCTAAGCCTGGCTAAACTGGAACTCAAAGGAACTACTCGAGAAAGCCTCCGCAGCCACGGCTGCACTCTCGCTGAGTGTAGACTCGAAGTGAGTGGCATCTCGCGAATCGTTCTCGATGCTGGGACTGGTGCAGCGAGAGGCAGTATCTTGGAGTGCAGTGTGCTGGCTCCTCCCATTGTCTGAGCTCTCTTGGATCCTCTGGAATCTCCTCGATTTCTTCTGGCTCTTCCTCTTGATCATCTTCGAGCTCATGTTGACCGTAGAGAGCTTGCTCTAGGACGGCGATCCTTTCCTCAGCTTCCTTCCAGGCCTGATAGGCGCACCTCAGCTCAGTGGCGGCCATCTCCAGCGACTCCTCCTGAGCAGCTGTGAACTGTGCTAGATGCACCACTGTGGCATTGCCTTCCCCGTGTGTAGACGGAAAGCGCGCAGATAACTCTCCTGAAGCAGCTCTGGGATGGTAGCGGTAAACAGTGTGTTGCAGTTCTTCAGCGTAGATGTGGCAGACTCGGAGTATGGCCAGACGTGACGACTCTTGGATTCCTTGCGTGAAGGTGATCCTCCTGACTGAGATATCTAAAGGCTGGCTGCCTCTAGTGTTCCTCTGGCGTGACCGTCAAAGCGGAGACTATACCACGATCCCGTCTGCTGACCATGTACTCACCGCCATGGTACATCGGGCAAATCGAAGCTTCCAAGTGTCTGCAATACTTCCCTGACTCTGCGGCAAGTCCTCCGTTGAAATCCCCGAAGGTCTGAAGGTAAGGCATCTGCCAAGGTGTTAGAACCTCGTTAAAACAGCGAGGAGAGGAAAGATTTTAGCAGTAGATGAGTCAAGAGAGATATGAGAGGAGTTAAGAAATTCATTTAGTCTTGCAAGTTAGTTTTCTTTTAGAGAATAATTTGGACACTTAACGGCCAATCTAACTAAGGTCTAGACCTACAGTCAGTATGGCTCTGATACCACTTTTGTCGGGACCGAATTTACAATTCAGACCCTCAGGTTTAACGACTAGCCCATGATCACGCTTAGTGCACACAAAGGGTAACAAAGGTGGAAATCGATCCATACAAGCTTAATAATAACATAAACGAATAACTTTGATTAATAAATAATGGTTTTGACCTTAAGGTCGAAGTTTACATTTATTCAAGCATGCAGGCTAACAGAGAAAGATAAACGGCGTGAAAGCGAAGCAGCGGTGGCACCCCATCGATTCGCCACAGGCAACCGACTGGGATCAAGACCTCACGATCAGGCACCTTCAAGCTACTCGTCCTCGAATGCTGGTGAAGACTCCTCCTCTGCTTGATTCGTCAAAACAAGCGTGAGTACACAACCGTACTCGCAAGCCACACCACAGAGATGCAAAATATACATGCTGGCTTTATACAAGGGAAAGGCATTATGTGGCTCTTTTGCAGAAATGCAACTTTTGCAGTTGAATACAATTAATAGATTGAAAACAAGTAAAACAAATAGACAATAATAATTTAACAATTTATTTCACAAAGACGCACACAGCCTAAACAATTTTAGCACATAGCTGGATGATTTAAACCACACAGCTCCCTTCCCACACAGATTTATGAAGATCTACCCCTAGTGTGAAATCCCCGAGCATTGTCCATGACCGCGGACGCGGTATTCGAATAGTTTACACTCTGCAGAGGTTGTACACTTTACCCACAAGATACAATTAGTGTAGCTAGCACTAATCATAACAAAGCATTTCGGACATTCATCTTACTATGCTAGGCCTGTCCCATAACAGGCATGTGGTCGTACAGGTGGGGCTCAGTTCAATGGCGCACATGGTGAGGTCCTTAATTGACCAAGGCAAGACTACCACCATCCCTATGCACACAGCTTATCAAACCCATGCACACAGCTCCACCAAAATAGCACACAGACCCACCATATCACACAAGATCCACCACTTGCCTCGGCCTAAATCATTTCCCACCAGTTGGTTTTAAGTGCAACACATGCTTTACAACACATAGTGCACACGACTTTTATCACATAGTTGCATATTCACTTAATCAAATTATAATAGCAATCTACATGACAAGTGATTCGTGGCATAGCTAAGCAATCTAATCGCACTAACCAACCCATGTTGGTGCTACAATATACCAACTAATATCAACTAGGGTGACCAAGAATTTAGACATAGAATTTACAAGGAAGGCATAACAATTAGGAATTTACATCTACACCCAAAAACATTTAAATAATTACTTGAATTAAAATGCAATAATTAAAATTAAAATACTTTTAGCAAACTGGGAATCAAGATGGTCAAAGGTATAGCTTGCCTTGAAAAGGATCTAGGAATTGATCTTGGTCTTGGAAAGGTCCTTCTTCTTCAACTCTTCCAGCAGCGTCGAAGTCTAATCGCAAACGAGACAAACAAACAAACTAAATAAATAACAGAAGCAAATAACTCCAATAAAATAATTAAAAATCTCCAATAGATAGATCTGGATTTTAGACGAATTTAGAAATTTGAATGGATGAATTTGGAGTTAGGATGCAAAAGATATGGGGTTTCAAAGTTTAAATCTAAAGAAAACCCTAAAATTGATTTCTCGAATTCGAATTATTTCTTAAAAGAAAAATCGGAATATTGAGTCAAGATGACATCAGCATGACGTCAGCCCTGGGAATTTCGGAAAAGAAAATAATAAAAGGAAATCGACATGTGGGGCCCACATGTCGATTAGACAACCACGTGGACCAAGTCCACCGAGCCTCTGATCTGGTCATTGAAATTTGGCGACTAATACTGCGTGGCGCCGACGTGGCGCCACGCTGGCTGCCACGCTGCCACGGAGGCGATGGCGATGAGGTGGAGGTAGCGTGGGCGGTGAGGGCGGCGCAAGATCGACCCAATGGTCCCATGAGCAGCGGCTCTCCCATGAGGCTGGTGGCACCGGCGTGTAGGGACGCGAAGGGATCACGGGTGGGCTCACGGGTGCTCAGGGACGGCTATGGCGGCCGTGGCGAGGTTGGAGCGGGCATGGTTACTGAGCGACGGCGACGGCGCTTAGGGTGATGCTCCGGTGAAACGAAGGTGTCCTCGGGCCCCTTGCTCACGCGATGTCGACAGGCAGTGTCGAGGCTCCGCGGCTTTGCCAGCCTTAATTGCTCGTCGGAGAAGGTGGCGGCGGAGATTGGATCTACGGTTTTGTGGCGGCTAGGTTAGGCACAAAGCGAGGTGGCGGCGGAGGAAAGGAAGCGGAGGGCAAGGGCTTCTCCCTTTATAGAGGCGGCTCGGGAGCGTTTAGGCACGGACGCTTAAACGGCATGTGGCGGCAAGAAACCAACTCCGCGATGAAATCGGAGACGATGAACAAGAATCGGGTGGGGCCCGCTTGTCGATGGTGGGGCTCGGCGGCGTGAATGAGAAAGAAGCGCCGCGAGGTGCGCAAGTCGGTGAGGATCTCGGCGCCCAACTCAGACGGACGGTGGAGATTGAAGCGGAGCGCGAGGAGAGAGAGAGAGAGGTGGCATCGCTTGCAAGCGAGATCGCCGTCGGCCGATCCAACGGTGGAGGATGGATGGGCTGACAAATACCGGGCTTTAACAGAGAGGGCTTGGGTTTAGGCCCAAGCATCTTGTTGGAGATTTTAAATAGGTTTTTCTTTTTAAGAAATTACCGTAAATTCAATAAGCAATGGAAATTAGTAAATGAACTTGGAAAAATTCTAAAAAAATTCCAGAAAATATATCCAAGCTCATAGAATCCAAATAAAATAGTTTTGACCATTGTTCATGTTAACTTTAGTCATATTAAATTGTTTTGTTGCACAAAGTCCAATATTAAGCTTTTAACTTAAATTCAAATAAATCCAAATAGTGAATTTTCTCCCTACTAACTATTCAAAAGGTTTTTAAAGCTCTGAAAATTGGGATGTTACACGGCGAGTATATTGCCTTAGCAAAAGCTGCACAGTACAAAGTCTGCAACCTGTTGGTAGATATGTTGGGTGTTTCCTGCAAGATACAGAACCACATAAATGTGTATGTAGTCTAGCTCTAAAATGGATGTATGGCTGAGTATAACTTTGCGCAATTCAGAAAACGGTTTGTGTTGTGAAAGAAAAATGGATGTAAGGGTGGGTATAACTTTGCGGCATTCAGAAAACGTTTTGTGTTCTGAAAGAGTCTGGTAAACTGAAGAGTTGGATACTGTTGTTTTGCAGAGACGCTTGTAATAATGAGTTCAAACAGAGAGGTAAAAGGAAACTGATTTAATAGAAGAACTGCTTTATGAGTACAACATGAGTAGGTGTGAATTATGAAGAGAATGTGACAAATGGTAGGAGTTGTAACAGCGAATACAATTTGTAGGAGCTAAGGTAGTTATAGTGGTTTTCTGAAAATATGTAATTATTCTTACATTTCTTTGGGTCGGTACATATCTTTTTTTCTGCATATAGGAAGCGGCAAGTTTTTTTTACTTGAAAGAAGGTAATTTATAGTTAGAACTAGGAGACCATCCTGTTGCTTTCTAAGAAACGTAACATAACCAGGCGAAACCCGTACGGTATTAAAGCGCTAGTCTAGCATACATGTATATCATTTGAGATGGACTGAACTGACCTATGCTTGCCTACGGTTTCCTGTCGTCATCTCTGAACAATTTCTTAGCAGCTTTTGAGACACTTCGAGAGGTTGTACGCCTGTAACATGAAAAGTATTCCTAAAGATACGTATGATGTGTTCCGGATGGATATTCGTATAATACAGTTCACAGCACGTGTCTTCCGAACCCTTGCCTTAACCATAACAACTTCAACCATAACAACTTCCACTGTTGGCTATCCTATGACCCCAAAAAAATCAATCAGATGCTATTATATTCACAGTAAAACCGTATATCTGCAAAACGCGACTTAAAAAGTCACAGCATCAGGAGGGGCTAAAGAGGGTAAATAAAAGATAACAAATGTAATACCTATATTGGACAGTCTAGCTACAGAATCCTGAGGGGTTGATCGAAGAGCTGTGAGGACGACAATCTTTTAAGGAAAAATGAACACAAATAAGTTACTCTGGACTGAATAGAAGATATATTAATAAATGCATGGGACTAAACTAACAGAGTGTTGCTGTTTTTTTGGTTTCTATAACACAGACATTTCATTATTTTTTCTCTCTATTTGTTAGTAAAAGGGCCTAACATAAACCTGGAATGATATAAGAGAAATTAATCAACCACAAAAAGGCATGTAGAAAACAAAACCGGTCCTATTCATGTGTACACATTGCATCATTAGGTGATATGCAGCTATGATAATCTTACATACATCATGCAATACGACGAAAACATTTTCAATTGTATAGAAGGTATATATATATATATATATATATATATATATATATATATATATATATATATATATATATATATATATATAATAAATGTAGAACGTATGTGTTGACATGTTGATCTATAGTTTTTATGCAAGCACATTCCCAGATAAGAAGAACCGACAGAGAGGGTAAAAAAATTGTAGGGCAATGTGAATAACAACGGAAATGATTGCTGTATCGGTATACAAAAAATGAGCATAACCATATAATAGATACAGGCTGTATACAGTGAGCACTACTCATTTATGTCTGGTAACGTTGTTTGACCAGTGGATTTCCGAACCACACATAGGGAAAGATAGTATGTAATTGGAAGAAACCATGGCTGTAATATTCTTAAACGCATCTAAAAAAGGATCTAAAAAGAGATTACATGTTCATCGAGCATGACGTAACAGTTTACAAGTGAATCAGTAAATCTATGTAATAGCACAATTAGTAAACAAAATGGAAATGATACCTTTAATCACAACCTGATGGGAGTTGGTCTTTGTGTTTCAGTATAGCCTCTTCCACTTCTCAAGCATCATCTTGCTTGGTGGCATTTGATCGAGAGAATTCCTTGGCTTGGGCTTGGGTGGTTCTGAAATGCAGCAATAGCAATTTACTCAGTCTACATAGGTAACAATTAGAATGTGGTACTTTGGCAATGGTAAATATAGAGAATTCCGATATACCAATCCTACAACTCACCACAGGGTTGTAAACACCGTAAATACCCTTGGGTACAACCATCTTGCAATATTGGCATCAACCCTTGTGGCAGAGAGGCTCATCCATTGCTTATTATGGGACTACAAGAACAACTAATGGATAAGCTCTAAAACTCGCTGAGGTACGACAATAGAAGTATTCGATAGATCAGTCACATTAAAATCCAATAAACCTAACAACATCAAAGCATATAAAAATATACTTACAGGCAATATGAACTAAGCAATAATGGATAAGCACTAAAACTCACTGAGGTATGAGTGTATGACAATAGAAGTATTCAATATATCACTCACATTAAAATTCAATAAGCCTAACATTATCCAAGCATATCAAAATCTACCTACAAGCAATCTGAACTAAGCAACAACTACTGGAACAGGAACGAAATCGATGAGTAGAATGAACGCACTAGTTGGCTATAATCGATATCTGGTGTTTGCCCATCAATGACTGTTGTACCAAGTCCTCCTGAACAAAAAAAATCCTACTGACATCCTAGACTATATCAGAAGTAAAGCATGCCTCAAGGACTCTCTGTCGGGATTTGCAGCACCTGCATCACGGTAAAAAGACTAAAAAGAAAGTGGCAATAAACCTGTAAATAGGCTGTAGCTTTTACGCTGTAGTTAGTTATTGGGTGATGAGGTGTATGCAATAGAGGCAATACCAACCAAAAAATGTCCACGATTTTGTATCAAATTCATGAATACCTATAGGTAATGAGGTGGTCAATCCATCAGCAGATCACCCAAACAACAGCACACCATGATAGAGAGATATGACCTGGCAGATGCGACGACGACAATCGAATGCATGAATACCTATAGCTAATGAGGTGGTCAATCCATCAGTAGATCACCAAAAAACAGCACACCATGATAAAGTGATATCACCTGGCAAATGCGACGACGACAACGATAGGCAGAGGCCAAGGGGTGACCGATTCAGATCTGCATCGTACTTCAGAGATCCCAGAGGTGAACAATAGCAGACGGCAACGCTGTGATGATGGCTGCGAGGTCGCATCCCGGGCAAAGGGGAGGACGGGACAACAGAGAGGGGCGGCGAGGGCGGCGCGGGCGAAGGGGAGGAGGCGAGTGGCGAGGGGAGGCGACAGGAGGAAGGGAGGAGGGAGCAGTGGGTTTGCAGGCGGCCAAGGCAAAGGGGGAGGAGCGGGTGCATCGGGGGGACGGGAGTAATGATGGCTACGAGGTCGCATCTCGGGCAAAGGGGAGGAGGGGACGACGGAGGGGGGCAGCGAGGGCAAAGGGGAGGAGGCGAGCGGCGAGGGGGAGGCACAGGCAAGGGGAGGAGGGAGGAGGCGGGGCAGGCTGGCCAAGGCAAAGGGAGGAGGAGCTGGTGCATTGGGGGCGAATGGGACGAGGGGAGTGGCAATGACGGTGCTGGCGAAGGGAAGGAGGAGGGCGGCGAGGGCGGCAAGACAGGAGAGGGCAGCAGGGGCTGCGCAGCCGAACAGGAGAAGGCAAGCGAGAAGCGCACGATGGGAAAGGGGGAGGTCAATTTACTGGAAGGGGAGGCGACAGACGGCCATGGGAAGGGGGGAGGCGATCTGGAGAGGGGAGTGGCGGGCCAGGGGTAGAGAGAATGGCGGCACTGCGAGGAGGAGTGGCGACCCAGAAGGTGTGGACGGAGGGGAGGGGAAGGGAATGGACGGGAGGGTTCTGTAGGCAGAACAGGAACACGTACGCCAACCGAGGCAAAACAAGATGAGAATTAATTTGTGTGTTGACGCATCAGGCCGCAACGCTGGCCTCTCTCGCCAAAGACGAAGCATCATGGTCGCTTCTCTGGTTGCGCGATGCACCGAACGGTCAGAATCGAGCTAAGGCCAACACGTCAGAGGACGACAAACCAAGAAAGGAAAGCCGCCGCACAAGTCGACATGGCACTGGAAAAAATTCGCCGTGAAGTGCGGAGAGCGTGGCGAGTCATCCAGCCTTATAAGGAGTGATATATTTGGTTTCATACTTTGTGCAGTTATCTGTGTTGTCACTTTTCATACATATGACGACTCCATTACATTATTCTGATATCATACTTGGTAGATTTTTGTTGTTGTTGTCATTGTAGTAGTAGTAAATGGAGACTACTATATAACTATCTTTCATACCAGCTAGTAGTTCAAAAATATACCGCCACTTGCATGGCAAATATCAAAGATTAACCTTGCAACAAGAAGTAACTAGGAATCAATCAATAGAATAAGCTATATATCTTGGTAGTACTCACTACTACAGAAAAGGTCTTCATAGACGGTTCAAAAACGTCATCATAGACGATTTTCGGAGCTGTCTGAGTTTATGGGTCAATGATGACATGAGGTCATCACACGGTTTGCCAACCGCTCAGGATGTATGCTATCACGCACGGTTATTAACTCGTAACCGCTCGTGATAATTACTATCACTGCAGCGGTTCATGTTTAGAACCGCTCAGTGATAATCGACTATCACAGATGGTTCGTGTCAGAACCGCTCGTGATAATGTGATAATCGCTTCAGAACCGCTCAGTGATAATTGACTATCACAGACGGTTTGTGTTTAGAACCGTGTGATATATATTCTATATAAAACCACCAAGCAGTGGCTGCTTGTGCTATATAAAACCACCAAGCAGTGACTTCTCTACTACTTGTGTTTAGAATCGTTTGTAGTCCCCAGCCACTTTCGGGGGGTCATGAGGAGGATGAGACAGCCACTTTCCGGTTGTGTGGGTGTCTTGACGACCTACTTTTATGTATTCCCACCTGGCGCAAGAAGGGGCCTGAACCCGGCGGATGGTTAGTCCAAAGGGGGCGAACCCTTAGCGAGGGGGGACTGCGGTGGAATGACGCTCTGTAAAAGCCTTGTCACGTGCTCTAGACCGCTTACCTACGGTAATGAGCGGTGGTATCGATGAATGCCAAACAAACTAGAGAAGTCGTGTCATGTAGGTAAAGTTGTACACCTCTGCAGAGTGTAAAACTATTCGAATAGCCGTGTCCACGGTCATGGACATGCTGGCAAAGTTGCTCCAAGTTAGATTTTGGTTTTGTTTTCAAAAGACCTCTTTGAAATGGTTTTAGATGTCTATCCAAATGGGAATTCGAGTAGGGAGCCTCGTGATAGGAGGGTATCCTTCACCACTTGTTGATGAATGTTATCCAACTATAAAACTGAGTTTTAGAAAATGAATTTTAGTTATTGTATAACTGCTTTGGAAATTAGTGCAAGTATTTGGAAAGAAACATGGCTTTACGCAAATCAACTCTATAAGCCTTCCTTTGAGATATCCTTGCATGCATTACAATCTGTTACTTGACGGGTGTGACTTGCGAGCACAGTTGTTGTGCTCACTCTTGCTTGATTCAATAATTGAGCAGGAGAGGACATCTTCGAGGAGCTTGAGGACCAGGATGACTAGGTTGCGCCCTCCAAACGATTGCCTATGGTGAATCGTGTGGTCTTCCTTGCTGCCTTTTGCTTCCGCTGTAATTTTACTTGTTGGTTGTATGCCCCTTTTTGTAATCAACTCTGTTGTTTATTAATAAAGTTGAGTTGATGGATGTTACCACATTTGTTTACTGTGCGAGCTAGCAGCTAATCTTGGGACTAGCTCGGTTATGCATAGAGGATTGGATTCAGGGTGTTCCTGGGTCCGGTCGTACCAGTGAGGCATCCTAGTCCGGCCGTTACAAAGACTATTAACATCATTGCATCACAGAGCAAGGGGACTATTAATATGAACTAATTATCAATTCAATTTCAGCATAAGACTATTAACATCATTGAGCAGTTCAAGAGCAAGACAAAGAAGACCAAAGGTGTCCAAACCCACCACACCAAGAGTAGCCCCTAAGATCCATCACAGAGCACTAGCCATTTTCATCACAGAGCAAGGGGGTAGAGACAGAGAGGGAGTAAGGTAGGGTGATACCTCAATACAGCGCAACCACGGCGGCGACCCCACCACCAGCACAACCCTCATCCATCTCCTTCACCTTGCGTAAATCACGCAAACATCAGGACACAACTTAAGGCTCAAGCATAAAAATCAAACTCAATAAAAGACATTAAGCTAATAGAGAGGAGAATAGAGGGAGGTTGGGGAAAGCAAAGCCAAGGGGGCCAAGGCCCGAGCGCAGGAGGTCGAGCAGGCGCGGGACACGCTGGAGAATAGGATGGCATCCAGGCGGCGGCACGGTAGTGCTCGCGACATACCCATGCCCGCGACCGATTTCCCACACGCATACCCAAGGACGACGGGCGAATAACCTCGCCCATGCCCGTCACCCGCGGGTACCCATCGCCCGCGGGCATGCCCGTGTACCCGCGAACCTCACCCATTCCCGTGAAGTGACAGATCATGAGATGCCAGTGATCTCAGTTGTAATTAAGCTATAAACCGTAATGTTGATATGATCACACATCAAACTGTAATGTTAAGCTACAAACTGTAATTAAGATGCCCATTTGGCAGTGACAGGACATTCAGCAATTAAGCTACCAAAATTTAATGTTGACTCACCACATTCACAGTACTTGTACAACTTGTCAGAAGCACAGTAAGATGCTAGTTTAGAAATGTCACCCAACTTGTAAAAAGATGTAAACACAACACATTTACGTGTACATACACCATAATCATGACATTGATACACAAACACTGATGAAGAAACCTACCTACCAGGATGTTTTTGAGATCCTGATGATAGTGAAATCTGCACCATAATTAATACAGGCTAAACCAAATCTATGCACATGTTCACCTGGTTCAGTGATACACAAAACACCGATGATAGTGAAATCTGAACCAAATACACAAAACACCATAATTATGAAACACTGATGACATTGATACACAAAACACTGATGAAGTGAAATCTGCATGGGCACTTCATTCCAAACAGCACTTAATACAGGCTAAACCGAATGTTTTTTAGGTTTCAGTAACTCATGATGGCATCTACCGGGTTTGAGGAGGAGGAGGCTGGGCTTGAGGAGGAAGTGGCCGGGCTTGAGGAGGAGCACCTACCGGGCTTGAGGAGGAAGCGGCCAGACTTGAG
This sequence comes from Phyllostachys edulis, assembly GCA_036346405.1. Lineage (NCBI taxonomy): Eukaryota > Viridiplantae > Streptophyta > Magnoliopsida > Poales > Poaceae > Phyllostachys > Phyllostachys edulis. The sequence continues at coordinate 95,192,751 of CM070549.1, read as the reverse complement.
GAGGTGGCACCGGACCTGAGGAGGAGGCACCGGGCTTGAGGAGGAAGCGCTGGGCTTGAGGAGGAGCACCTACCGTTCTTGAGGAGGAAGCGGCCGAGCTTAATAGGCACGAGCACCTACCGGGCTTGAGGAGCCGGAGGCCGGGCTTGAGGAGGAGGCACCGGGCTTGAGGAGGAGGTGACCGGGCTTGAGGAGGTGGCCGAGCTTTGAGGTCAGCCGGGGCCCGAGAGGAGGACGGGGTGGATCTGGAGGGGGAGGAGGTCAGCCGGGAGGAGGAGCAGCGGTAGGGCGGGGGGCGGTGGCCGGTAGGGAGGAGGACGTGCGAGGCCGCTGGCCGAGAGGAGGACATGCGAGGCAGCCGGCCGAGAGGAGGAATGGAGGATGAGGCGGCGGATCTAGATTTTGGGGGCTTTGGCTGTTTGTGTAACTTGTGTTGGTAGATGAGGCTGGGAGGAGGGATGGAGGTGAGGATCGAGGAATTGTGACTATTCATGATTTCGTGAGTCTGGCTCTGTGACTCTGAGAGTGAGCTAGGGTTTTAGTGGTCCCACCTGTTAGTGTATCTAGCGGGTAAACGGGCGAGATGGGTACGGGTAGAGCTCACCCATGCCCGTGCCCGTTTACCCAACGGGCAGAGAGTTTCCCCCATTTTTATGCCCATGGGCAAAGAAAACAGCCCATACCCGACTCCATTAGGGTATTTACCCGCGGGCACACGGGTAATCGGGCACAATTGCCATCCCTACTGGAGAACCAAGCCATGGACTATATATGATACATATATATATATATATATATATATCACAGATCGGATATATATAAATAATTAATTTGTTCCACCAAACTGTCTCGGATATATATCTAGACTCTCTTCCCTTGCTTGAGGGGTCTTCGCCTGGTCGACTCAGTCGTCTGCCGCCTCGATTAAACAGTCCAAGTAATGGCAAACCTCATGGAGACGTGCAACATCATTGTGGAGGATCACGTCGATGACACGGTAAACTTGCCGAAAGTGGGAGATCACCCGGAAGACGCGGCAGAGGAGGATGTCAAGACGGTGGAAGGTGGTCGTCACCTGCTCCGGCAAATCCTCAGACAGAGGAGTGAAGACACTATTGAAACAGTGTTCTTCCGCAGCACCCGCCAACGTACAGCCAGAGAGGTGCTCATACAGTACGGCCAGGTAGGCCATCAATGCCGGCGATAAGGAAACAGAAGAGGCAGCCATTTCTGTTTTTTTAGAAGTAGTAGAGTTATATGTGGGGATGTTCATCTTCGATGGTGGATGATCCTTTTTATAAAACAATGAATAAATTCGGAGCGTGAGACGAAGAGATGCATCGAAGAGCTGAAGCGGCATTGATGAGACGAAGAGACGCATCGGCGACGAAGAAACTCATCGGGCTTCAACTGGGAGCTGTAGCGATATTATCACAGATGGTTATAATTAAAAAACCGTCTAGATCCCGATCCTTTTAACAGGACTGAGGTCCTAGCTAGGGCCTCATCATTTGAGAGAGCTGTAGTATAATAAGAAGTTACTTTACTTTAACTATGAAAATCCAGTTTGAGTAAAAAGATGAGTAAGATGTTACCATTTTCAGGGACATCATGATTACAAGATAGCATTTCCCTCTTCTAAAGAGGAAAAATCTTGTTCTTAAGGAAGTCATGGACGATCTTTCGTCCAGTTAGATCTCCCTCTACCAGATTGCTGATCACCAGGACCACTCTCTTTTCATCATCTGAGAGCTTAATTTCCTTGTCAGCAGCTTGACTTTTGGTGGACCACTCCAGTGGTGCATTGCGATTGTAAGTAACTCTACATTCTTTCGGAACTTCGGAATAAAACCATTCCTTGCTCCATGTCTGGCTGACATCTTTGGTAGCCAAGAAGGGGAACATTCTCTTGCTGGCATCTTGAAATTTAAAATAAAAAGAGCCCAAAGCACTAGCACCTTTCTTGTTGCGAATGGTTTGGTAATAAAATCTAAACAGACGCAGACTAAGGGCTATCCCTAAGAACGCCTCAAACATGTGGACAAAAACACTAAGTACCAGAACAGAATTTGGTACAAGGTGAACCAATTTAATTCCGTAATGATTAAGAACTTCGATCAGGAAATCACTTCCGGGCAAGCGGAGGCCTGCCCGGAGGTAGGGCATGAAAAGTACCGTGAAACCGGTAAGAGGATTTGGTTCAATCTCCCTCCCTAGTGCACGCCACTCGATAAGAGCCTTCTCCAGTAGATGCTTGTCTTGCTCCAGTCCTTCAAGCTCCTCTGCTGTCAGCATTGATGGTTTCCATCCTGCCATTGCTTTGGTTCAATGACAGACTGAGGGATCCTTCTTTTCGAAGGTTCATGGAGGACGAAAGGTACTCGATGGAAAGGAAAAGTGAAAAGCAACTATGCTAAAAACATGCCTAAGGAGATGTAAAAGATTTGTATATATACCCTTGGTGCATTTAAAACCCACTACCTCAAGGATGTAACAACTGCGCCTCAATTGGCGGTGACACAACATGTCACGTTTGGTCAAGGAGGTTGTTCCACGCATCAGAGATGTGTAAGAAAAAGTTGTTGCAAAGTTTTTCTTTTTTCTTAAAGTTATCTTCATCCCGTATACATCGTGGGTGGAAGGATACAAGACTACTTAAACGTAGAAGTTACCTAGATATACGTCTTAAGAGAAGATCTCCTGATCATCAGGATTTTCCTTCCACCAATTTCTTGAAGATTTCACAGAATGAATTGACTTCTTGAAAACCTTAAAAACATAAAATCCAGAGATTATAATATCAAGGTTTTCAAAAAGTCAAATTTATTCTATAAAATCTATCTTTTTCATGACCTCTACTATCATGATACATCATTTACTCAACGATAAAGTGGAGACAGGAAAGATAGAGAGTATCTAAAGGAATATTTCTTCTTCTTGCCTTTCTAGAGGTTATTTATAGACCAGTAACTTACGGTGGAATTAAATAAACCAGATGGAAGTCTAACAGATAAGATTTTATTAGAGTCTGTTCCTAATAAATCGATAAAGAATAAAGCATAATTGTCCCTTTGGGAATTGGTTCCATAAATATATACGACTAATGCTCCTGCTTCTTAAAGGAAATAGTTATTTACAACTCAAGTAAAACTATCTTCTTGACCAAGTCCAGTTCTGATCAAAAACCTCTTCAAGTAAGTTATTTTTACTTGAAGTTGAGGGGCTAGCTGACGAGGATTGTTGACTAGTCAATTATTCGAGTATATCTTTATTTGCTTATTAATAGATAAGCTAGAATTTTATTGGGCCTGAGTTAACCTCCTGGGCCCAAGATCAATCAAGCAGTCGGAAGGTGGGCCTATAAAGTCTTTCCTTTGACCGTTCCCAAAACCTCTCCCGGAGGCCCAGTTGGACCTCCTCTACGGGTTCCTCCATGAACTCCTCCAGGATCTCTCTAGGACCTCTCCAGGACCTCTCCCCCGCAGAGGAGGTCCTAGAAAGCAGTTACCCATGTGTGGTTAATAATAGTTACACGTAGAGATATCGGCAATAACGGTCATCACAAAGGGACGCGACTATTGGTGTGAAGAGACGCAACCATTGGCATGAAGAGGCACCACTGCTACTAACTGCTGACGCTTGTAATACTATAAATAGTCCAGCCTACGTGACTTTGTAACGTAGATTCACATGCAAGCCCTAATCTGCGTGTATTCATAGCCACTTTCCCTGTAATCAGAGCATACCCTTTGCAATACACATTCACCATCTTGAGTCATTTGGCGAACAGATAGTAATCTCTATTTTTCATTTTTATATTCTTGTTTGTCCATTCTGAGACGAGAGTCCTAGACGTCGACATAGAGATTTACTCAATTTAACACTACTCTAGCGTATTTGAAAACTGCTTCTTCTACTCTACAACTTCTGGCGAAAAAGTTGAAATTAGATGAGAAGAAGATAAATCTTTTATAAAAAAACAAATCGAGATTTTACAAATCTAAGTTTAGATGAGATAGTAGTAGAAGGGAAAAGACAGCAATAGTACTTATATTTATGTTTTCCGAAATTCTTTTATAATTTTTCAATTTATGATTTTAGAAGGTCTTCACTTCCTAATTCCTATAGCCAACCTAAGGTCTCAATCTACGGTCAAGCTAAGCTCTGATACCACTTTGTAACGGCCCTAAATTTCGGGATTGTTAAACTCATCACAATCACCCAGGATGTGTAGTTGCGAAGTAAGCAGCGTCTCAAGCAAGCTTTTGATTAAAATAAAAACCAGACTTTTATTACATAAGATTAAGGCTTAAAAGCCAGTTTTAACCTGACACGGGCATCGAAGCCCAAAGTTAATATAATACAAGACAAAAGAACTTCAAACCACAGGCACGCTTGAGCGCGGTCAAGACCTAATAACCGTAATTATCACCGTTTGGTGATCCTGCCAAAACCTTCTTCATCAAGATCCTCGAGGTTTTCCCATATTTCTTCTGTAGATGATTGCAGATTTTGCAAGAATGAGTACTACTACCGTACTCAATGCTGGGACCCAAAAATACAATTATGGACCCTCTGTGTATACTGCACTAGTCCAGGAGCACGCTCGTACACACAGTAGCAATATCGATGAAATATCATTTCCATATACAAAGATGGCTAATAAATAGGCAAATAACAATAAATATCATAGTAAATACCTTAAGATCAAAGCTTACAATTAATGCCTCAGAGGCGAATAGTTCAATGAAGCTGCAGCGAAACGTAACGGAATAATCTTTAGGGAAGCCCATCCATATGCCCAAAGGCAATCGGTTGGGGTAGCGCGACCTAGTTCTCCACGATCCTTAAAGTAGACCTTGCCGAATGATGATTCCTCCACTTCTGTTGATTGATTATAGCAAGCATGAATACACAACCGTACTCATAAGTCATACCACAGAATGCATTTTATAGATGATGGCTTATTCCAAAGGAATCGCTTATGTAGCATGTGCATCAGAGCGCCACCGCCATCAGTAGCACGGTGCTATCAGAGCAGCCCCCTCCTCCGGTGCTTCTCCATTGTTGCCGCCATAAGGAAGAGGAAGGAGAGGGAAGAAGAGAGGAGAGGAAGAAGAAGAAGGTGGGGGTGATCTTCGCGAGGGCTTCGCAAAGGTTTCAGCGGCATCTCGCGTCGTTCTTGTGGGTAAATTCATGATCCCAATTAGTTTTGATAGATAATTCGTATGCGATTTGTATTCATTAGTTGTTCTGAGATTTCTGTAGTAGATCGGTTGAATCTGTATTTTTTTTGACACGTGGTTTTTGGTTAGATCTGAGCAGATTCAGGGATTAGTGTCTCCTGTAGATAGATGGGAATTTTCGTTATATTTCCAGAAAGTGCTAATTCATAATTTTTGGATAAACGGTTAATTAGTTATGAATTTTGCAAGACAGGATGCTAAATCAGTCTCAAGATTTGTGCAGCGAATATAGATCTGTAAATTTGATATGGGAGACGGCCGAATTGGGTCAGTTGGTCTCCTTGAGAGTTGTAGGTATTTTCATTGTAATTCCATAAAGTTAAATTTCATAATTTTTGGATTTTTTGATCAAAAGTTATGAATTTTAGAAGCTCAGGCTGTAATCTGCCTCTCTGTTGTGGACAGAAGAGTTTTACTTGACTATTTGTAACATTTGTTGCACAATGGAAATATTTGAGATAATTTTATTGAGATAGTTGGTTTCCTGTATTTTCCAGAGAGTATTAGAACAATGTGTTTGGTTGAACCAGACAAAATTTATGAAATTCACAAGTTAATAGTACCGAAGATGGCAGATCAGTCTTTGGGATTACAAACAAAGGCTTAGATGAACTAGTTTGATCTTTCGGTCACCTGAGAAGTTGTAGCTAGGCTTGTGTAGGTTCTAGGAAAATTCGATTCATGGCTTTTGGTGTTTTGACTCAAAAGTTATGAATTTTTCCTTAACAGCTGTTCATTTGGACAGATTTGGGAATTTGAGAGTGTTTTGATTAAAAGTTGGGATTGCGATTAGGGACGCTTGTTCTCTTTTTGTTTCATTGCATTGCTGTACACTTTTGGTTGGTGTACTTAGTATATTGTTTTACGGCTGCCGGTGGTGGTGAACCCCGGGCTAGAGCTTTATCGTTGACTTCAGTATCACGGTTGAGGCAAGTACAATTGATCTGTCTTGTTTGTTGTTTGTTCCACTTGATTGATGAATGTGAAATGGGTAATTTCGGTACTCCTTGTTTTCCTTCATGGTTGATATACCCTGATTCTTCGATAATATGTTTACGTTCAACATATACATTCGTTCTTTCTTTCCTGTTCACCACTAAACTGGGTAGTGAAGTCCCATCATTCCAATATGGGCAAGTACTTTAATATTCTTAAAGCTAATGAATGCTAATTGCTTGTTGTTCGCACTGTGTTTTTCTATGACCTATGATAAAATTCAATAGTTATGTTCCTTTCGTATTCGAGTATTCCATGATTACAGTTGGATGTCTTTCATTATTCATATTTCATTCCATGCATTCATTATTCATGTTTCATCCACGGGAGTGGATTATAAAGACCCATCAATTCCAGTATGGGCACATAAGACCCACTATTTCAATGTGGGCAGATTGGGACACCCGTATAAAATGTTCTTCATACGGGACTTGGATCCCCGTATTTTGTTAAATACGGGCTTAGGTGAGCACCGACGGGTGTGTCACTAGCTATACCGGTATATGCATGTGTGCAGTCCCTTCATTTCATTCATTCCATTCATTCAAATATTCATTCAGTGTTATATTCATATTCTTCAATGATGTTGTCATGATCATGATTGTTGTATGTCCAATTATTCATTGTACTTGCTGAGTCTCGGACTCATTCTTGCTTTGTTTGTTTATTTTAGGTGATCATTGATGTTGGCTCAATTGAGAGGGAGTAGACACGCACTACTCATTCACTTCACCATATCCAAGTTCAACCTTACGATTTAGTATCTATCTTTTATTCGTTATTGATGAACTGTAATAAATAAATTTAGATGGTGAATGATACCTAGTGCTATGTTATGGTTGATAAAGTATTACTTGTGATCTTTGATCATTCCTTCGATATAATTGCTTGGATTCAGACTATATTCATGCCATGGTTCAATTGAATATTGATCTCCTTATGTCATTTGATGAGATAGTGTTCAAATTCTTCCGCATTATGGTTGTATGTTAGATTATTTAGGTGGCATCTTGGCTTCCGAATAGCTAGGGTGTTATAGTTGGTATCAGAGCGGGCTTTAGGTCCGTGGTTAATAGAAATATATTAAAATGACACATCGTGTACCTGAGGTGGGGTTGGGTAATCCATTGCATCCGCATTTCTAGTGGTATGTTTCATTATCTTTGCATTGTATTGAATTGCTTCGTATTATCGTTCTTGTTGTTAATCTATGATATGTTATGATATTCTATATCTATGAATCTATTCTATGATTGTCATGAGATGATCATGTATATTCATAATTGATTATATTATTTATGCGTGTCGATAATGGATGTTAAGATGTGGAGGACGTGGTTGTTACTTAATCGATTCACCAGTTACACCACTGTTCTTGGTTTGTGGTTAGGGGAGTAGTTACCCTGAATACCATAGTTCCAGGTGTTGAGCGTGAGCTGCTTTAGAAAGTTGTTCTCTTCCTTGATCTCTGAACTTGGGTTCGTGGTTCATGGTAGTTGATGAGTTTCAATGGGTCTCTAATGGTTCTCTGAAACAATTATTGTTTTTCGACTGTTGAGTTGCTTTTACTACTTCAGATCTTTGTCAATTGGCAATATTGATAATTTCATGGTTGTTCCTTCTTTCTCATTGGAAAAGAATAACTCATTTATTCGTTTGATAGTTTGGAAAATGAGAGATTTCTGTTGCAAGTTTGTTAGCATGAGAAAACTTTGACTCCATGTATTTCTTCTGGATCATTCCACGTGTTGAAGTTGAATGCATCTCTTTTCTAAAGAAAAGTGTTAAAATCCTATTGTGACACCTTGTTGTGGTTAAGTCGGAGATTGTAGTCAAGCAAAATGGTTGGGTATGGGTTTCCATTAGTCCCTGATTGTTTTTTTAGAGCAACTAATGTCTTTCCGACTGTTGAGCTCTCTTTGCTACTTGTAAACGTTGTTATTTACAAGATTGTTCTCTTTCATGATAATCCTATCTTTCTTGTTGATAAAGGGGACCTGGTTATCCTTTTGGTATTTTGGATAATGAGAATTATCTTTTGCAAAGTTTATTGAAGAAAGTTTTGATTCTGCTCATTTCTTTTGGAGTAGTTGGAGTGTTGGAGTTTAGAACATTTTCCTTGAAAAAGAAAGTGTCGAAACCCTTTGTAAGGTTTTGTGGTGTTATGTGAGCCGGATGTTAATTCTTGTAGTAATTTGATCACCTGTGGTGATTTTGCTTAAATGGGAATATTTCAAGTCTTTGCTTTCATAATCTTTTGGGAGCTTATGAATTATGTGGTAGCTGAAATTATTATTTTTAAATAAAATGATGTATTGGAATGTCATATTGCTTCTCAAGAAATTCGTGTGATTTAATCTTAAAGACTCTTTGGTCTGAGTTCACAGCGTGAGGTTGAAATCCAAAAATAATTATTATATTGATTCCTTTAAGAAGAGAAAAATTTGCTTGCTTTTCGTGATATTCCTTAAATGAAGATGTTTCGAGTTTTGTCGCTGAGATCATTTGGATCTCATGTTTCTTGGGTAGTTGAACTGTTCCGAGCAAATGTGACTTGTTGAAGAATGTTATTGGTTCTTAATTTAGTTCTTGTGGTTTGGACTAAAGAACTTATCTTGTTCGTTGTGGTAATGCGTTGTTTAGTCAAAAGGGTTAATTTCAGTGTTAAAAGGAAAGAGTGCAGAAGGAGTATTTGAGAATGGGAGTCAAGTTTTACAACTTGTGGTTAATTGAATCGTGCCTAACTTGATGCTCTTTCCGCACAAGAGATGTTGAGTTTCAATCGCAATATCATTTTCTTATTGGTTGTTATTTGCTATTCCCTTTTTGAGGGATGTGTGCCTCAACTGTGAACTCAACTTTCGTTTTCTAATATCTTCGTTATCAGGTTATTTCTTTTGGTTTCGTGCTCGCTGTGAAGAGCAACATTTTTCCTATGTGACGAAACTTGTCCTTATTCGCCTCTTTCTTTTGAGAAAGGATCAACAGTTTTGTGTTGCAAAGTTTTCTAAAGCGTAAATTGGCAACTGTTTGACAGTGGTTAAGTAATTATAGTGGTGAGATTTTGACACCAAGCGATTGGAGGAGTAGAAGAAGATGAATTGGTTTTGACCTGTACCTCTTGGAGGAAATTTGATTCAGATGGAATGTATGGTTTCGAAGTAAAACTAAGTGGTGTTATGACTAAGTAGAACCTATGGTATAGTGTAATTCCAGAACCTTAGTTCATGTTGAAATATTGGGGATTATCGAAGGTATGGAAATCTTGATCAATTTTATAGAGTAACGCAATTGGATAGTATTGCGAGATTGTGTAGGTGATTTTTGGTGATGTTATTGAGTGAGTATGTTAGAATTGTGGGGATGTTAGAGATTTAATCTGATGATTTCTCTATCGGTTATAAGAGAGGTTCATTGTAGAGGTCTTGGAAGTTAAATCTGGGCTTTGCATTTCTATGCTAAACCTTTGGACGCCCAATGGTTGTGTGTAGAGAAAATAGAATAATAGCGTTTTCTGAGCAGTGGAATGATCATTGATATAACCCTTCTGATGTAGTACATGAGTATGTGTACTGAGAATTCTGAGTTGTTATTCTTGAAAGTTGGGGGTGATGTGATTACGTGGGAATTTTTTTTTGAGGTGCTTTGGGTGCCATCTATCAAATTAATTTCGTCAGTAGAAGGAGTTGTCTACAATGTTTCTATGGGAACAGAAGAGCCTCTCCACAAAGGTGTGGATGATGTAATTCAGTTCAAGCGTAATTCGAGGATGTTAAATTAAGAGGTTTGAGCTCGTGTGGTATGCGATGAATTCGAATTCCAAGGTTTGAGAGAAACTTTATTCCTAAAAGAGAAACTGAGAAAAAAGGATGTTTTCTTGGGTAGTGAAGCGTTTTCTTTATTCTCGCTTGAGCTTTGTGCTGTTGACCGATGTCTTCCGCAGTTTGAGTTGGCGCTGTGTTGGCATGTTTGATTCTTTCCAATTCAGACAAACCAAAAGAATTATTTGGTTTGGGCATTCGAGTGATTTCTCCTTTGGCTTTCGTGGTGTTCATTCATAAACCGCCTTTAGAAAGTGGAATTGTTTCGTGATGAATTGTCAAATTTGGATTTGACCCTTTTGTTGGAGAGTTGGCATTGCGTGGTTGCGATGAGAAGTCTTTATTTTCGTTGATTCTCTTTTTAAAACAGTTGTTTAAAAATAAGTTCCGTTGTGCATTATTAAGATGAAGAAACCGATTGAGTAGTGGGACAAGAGTTCCATGTGTGTGGTCTTGGTTTGTGCTTTTGGTACCAAAGGAAAGTTGGTCCGATGTACATTAGTTTGTTTTCGCGATTATGGGATTAGGAAGTGGGCGATCGCTATGGCTATCTTGGTACATACGCTGCTGCACGCAATGTCCGGTATGTTCGTCTTGAGTGAGTACCGAGCAAATCAAGCTTGAGATTTCGATTAGAGCCGTTGCACAACGAGTAGGACCTTATCTTTGAGTCCCGCATGTTAAGAGAACCCGTGGGGTCGAGACGAGTGTTGAGGTGTAAGCCGTTGGTATCCATCATTTGTGATGTGGTTCCATATGTCTGAGAGGAAAGCGACATGGAAGCAAGGGTCTCGCATACGCGAGCAATATCTGAGTCTGTTCACGAATAGTATGTGTAATTTGTTGTTTCATTTCAATGGCAGTTGTTCTTTTGTTTATTTCGACGGTTAGAATTCGAGGTCGAATTCTGTTTAAGGGTGGTAGAATGTAATATCCCGTTCAAATATAAAACATATAAGTGACTAGTATTAGAATTAAATATAATTAGAAAGGGAAAATTCAGAATTTTGGAGGAGTTTTAAAACTTGGGCCTTTGGCCCATAGCTCTTTGGGCCCATGTGGGGGGAACTAAACCCTAGCACCCAAGTACTGTAGCACGGGTACTGTAGCGCCACCGTCACTGTAGCACGGCGCTACTGTAGCAGCCCCTCCCCTCCGGTGCTTCTCTATTGTTGCCGGCCATAAGGAAGAGGAAGGAGAGGGAATAAGAGAGGAGAGGAAGAAGAAGAAGGTGGGGGTGATCTTCGTGAGGGCTTCGCAAAGGTTTCAGTGACATCTCGCGTCGTTCTTGTGGGTAAATTCATGATCCCAATTAGTTTTGATAGATAATTCGTATGCGAATCGTATTCATTAGCTGTTCTGAGATTTCTGTAGTAGATCGGTTGAATCTGTCTTTTTGTTGACGCATGGTTTTTGGTTAGATCCGAGCAGATTCAGGGATTAGTGTCTCCTGGAGATAGATGGGAATTTTCGTTATCTTTCCAGAAAGTGCTAATTCATAATTTTTGGATAAACGGTTAATTAGTTATGAATTTCACAAGACAGGATGCTAAATCAGTCTCAAGATTTGTGCAGCGAATATAGATCTGTAAATTTGATATGGGAGACCGCCGAATTGGGTCAGTTGGTCTCCTTGAGAGTTGTAGGTATTTTCATTGTGATTCCAGAAAGTTAAATTTCATAATTTTTGGATTTTTTTGATCAAAAGTTATGAATTTTAGAAGCTCAGGCTGTAATCTGCCTCTCTGTTGTGGACAGAAGAGTTTTACTTGACTATTTGCAACATTTGTTGCACAATGGAAATCTTTGAGATAATTTTATTGAGATAGTTGGTTTCCTGTATTTTCCAGAGAGTATTAGAACAATGTGTTTGGTTGAACCAAACAAAATTTATGAAATTCACAAGTTAATAGTACCGAAGATGGCAGATCAGTCTTTGGGATTACAAACAAAGGCTTAGATGAACTAGTTTGATCTTTCGATCACCTGAAAAGTTGTAGCTAGGCTTGTGTAGGTTCTAGGAAAATTGGATTCATGGCTTTTGGAGTTTTGACTCAAAAGTTATGAATTTTTTCTTAACAGCTGTTCATTTGGACAGATTTGGGAATTTGATAGTGTTTTGATTAAAAGTTGGGATTGCGATTAGGGACGCTTGTTCTCTTTTTGTTTCATTGCATTGTTGTACACTTTTGGTTGGTGTACTTAGTATATTGTTTTACGGCTGCCAGGTGGTGGTGAACCCTAGGGCTAGAGCTTTCTATCGTTGACTTCTGTATCACGGTTGAGGCAAGTACAATTGATCTATCTTGTTTGTTGTTTGTTCCACTTGATTGATGAATGTGAAATGGGTAATTTCGGTACTCCTTGTTTTCCTTCATGGTTGATATACCCTGATTCTTCGATAATATGTTTACGTTCAACATATACATTCGTTCTTTCTTTCCTATTCACCATCGAACTAGGTAGTGAAGTCCCATCATTCCAACATGGGCAAGTACTTTAATATTCTTAAAGCTAATGAATGCTAATTGCTTGTTGTTCGTGACTTGTGTTTTTCTATGACCTATGATAAAATTCAATGGTTATGTTCCTTTCAGATTCGAGTATTCCATGATTACAGCTTGGATGTCTTTCATTATTCATATTTCATTCCATGCATCCATTATTCATGTTTCATCCACGGAGTGGATTATAAAGACCCATCAATTCCAAAGATGGGCACGTAAGACCCACCATTCCAATGTGGGCAGTTGGGACACCCGTATGAAACGTTCTTCATACGGAGTTGGATCCCCGTATTTTGTTAAATACGGGCTTAGGTGAGCACCGATGGGTGTGTCACTAGCTATACCGGTATATGCATGTGTGCAGTCCCTTCATTTCATTCATTCCATTCATTCAAATATTCATTCAGTGTTATATTCATATTCTTCAATGATGTTGTCATGATCATGATTGTTGTATATCCAATTATTCATTGTACTTGCTGAGTCTCGGACTCATTCTTGCTTTGTTTGTTTATTTTAGGTGATCATTGATGTTGGCTCAATTGGGAGGGAGTAGACACGCACTACTCATTCACTTCACCATATTCAAGTTCAACCTTACGATTTAGTTTCTATCTTTCATTCGTTATTGATGAACTGTAATAAATAAATTTAGATGGTGAATGATACCTAGTGCTATGTTATGGTTGATTAAGTATTACTTGTGATCTTTGATCATTACTTCGATATAATTTCTTGGATTCAGACTATATTCATGCCATAGTTCAATTGAATATTGATCTCCTTATGTCATTAGATGAGATAGTGTTCAAATTCTTCCGCATTATGGTTGTATGTTAGATTATTTAGGTGGCATCTTGGCTTCGAATAGCGTGGTGTTACAAGATTATCAAGACATCGGTAGTACCGCTTACCAAATGCGGTCATACCAATTTCCACTGAATCCTTCCAGAAGCTTTTCGAAATGCAATGCATGACTCTTTTGTCTTGAGTCATGTCGATCTTTTATCATCTTTGCATTTCCTTTTCATGCCATCATTCAAACTCTAGGACTAAGCCTTGAAAACATCTTAGCACACACATTAGTCCCACAACATGATTGTCATTAATTACCACAACATACTATTAAATCATAATGGTGGGTCAAGATACTCCAATCTTTCCCTCTTTGGTAATTGATAACAACCATCATAATTGCAAATAATTGAATGTAAGATCATATGAGTATATATGAACTACACAAGTTTTGTATACTCATTTGATATGTTTCAAAGTAAAGATCCTTAATATATGTGGATAAAGAAATATGGATCAATACTAATGAAACCACAAAACATAGAGTGAACTCCCCCTAAATGTGTGCATACACGAATGTGTAATAAAAACAGATGCACATATTCAAGTTAAACTTTTAGTGGAGTTCAACCTATATTTTGGATCCGAGGAATGCAATAAGATATAAGAATATGATGTCGAGTGCATACCTTTATGATTTTTACCTTTTTATCCAAATAAGACTACACAATAGGTATATCAATCGAAGTGTTAGTCTCATATATAAATTTGTCATTAATCACCAAAATACTCCATTAACTCATAACAGCGGGTCTAGATTATTCAATCTTTCCCTTTTTGGTGATTGATGACAAATCCTTTATCAATAGCAACATTTGGATATAAATCATCATAAGATAAGAATTTAAGCTATTGAACTATATCCATGCATGTCACTAAGCAATTTAAAGCTTCAAGCATTATGCATATGAGAATAGCAAGCTTATACACATGATGCATATAGGAGGCTATGTATATGAATGAGATGCTCCTCATCAAGACATGTATGAAATATGGTGAAATCACAAGAGAGAATCCAAATGGAAATATATTGATCATATAAACTAAACCTTCTCACCCTTTTGGCATTAAACACCAAAAGTCCAAAACAAATCTAAGCCAACACAGAGTCTTTGTAAAACAATGAGCTTGACAAAAAAAATTCATTTTATTTTGATCATTGAAATATTCTTCCCTTTTGAAGTAAGACTGTGTTTTCAAGATAAGTCACAAACTCCCTTTGTATGGCCGAAAAGAGCAAAGCAACTTGAAATAAGACCATATTTTGAGTTTAACTAAAGGAAATGATATTTGAAATATATTCAAATAAGCTCACTCTTGAAATATTCCCAATAAACATTTTCATGAAGATACCCTGCTTATTTTCTCAAAATCCAAAGAGATGTGTGCATTAAATTTCTTAATGCATTGGGAAAAGGTGGAAACAAGCTCAGAAAAATCTGAAATAAATCATGGAGCTAGTCATAATTATAGACATTTTTTATTTTGGGAGGCTTAACCAAATGTCAACCATTTTGAAGATATGAAAATCACAAAGTTTCATAAAACTGAAAGTTTCAGGTTTTCATATTTTGATATTTCATTTGAGCTTCAAAAGATAGCTGAAAAATAGGCTAAAACAGTTCCAATAAATCTGAGAAAATTTGTCATATAATATTAGCTATAGAGAATAAAAAGTCATCATTATATCTTCATCAAATTATGAATCCATTTGGAGATACAAAAATCACAAATTAGCTCAAAACATGCAAAAGTTTGAATTTTTAGCATGTTGATCAAAGAGAGAAAAAAAATCAAAACTTTTTCAAATCAAATTGAATACTTTAAAAAATTTTGGAAACAAACTTTGGACTCCTAAGAAACTTTTCCAAGAAGAATTTTCGAAAAAGGAGTCTCTGTTCAAAAGATATGCAAAATTGAGCTTTGAAGGCATGATTTTTTATTAAAGAGAAGAAAAGACAAAACCTTTTCAAATAAAATCCAAATACTTTGAAAATTTCCAGAATTTACCTTTGTACTATTTAAAATGTTTACCAAAAAGAAAAAGGAATTTTCTTTCAAAAGATATAGCAAAAAAACTTTGTAGGCACATAAAGAGAATGATTTTGCATTGAAGGTTCCAAATGTAAACCAATTTGAATTTCATGGATTTTTTCACTTTCATGGATTTATATGAGTTATAAATACTATTTTAAGCCAAGATACACAAAGAAATCCGGCTCAAATAGGGAAACTCACTATATGCAAGAATATGTCATTTTGGGTAGAAACTAGTTTTTCGGTGAACTTCAAATGAATATAACTTTTCAACAGTTGTTCTTTTGTAAAAATTTTGAACTTGAGAAATGTTTTAAATGACCAACCCTACGAGTTTGGTATTTATAACTTTTTCAAAAACTCAATAGATTTTGATTTATGCAAATATGTCATTTAATTCAAAAACAAGATCATACAAGATCATTTTGAGGCCAAATTTGATATTTGTTTTCTAAAATAGGAATTTTTAATTCAAAAGCATTGGAAAATATTTGAAATATATATTTAAGTATTTTTCTATAAATCATTTTGGGCAAAATAGGTAAAATAGCTTTCCCAATATTAATACTTTACCCCCTTTTAAAATTAAGCCCAAAATATTTAATAAGTTTTTCACAAAGAACTAACTCATAATGGTGGGTCTAGATTCTTTACTCACGGGCTCGAAACGGTCAAAAATGACATATCATGCCAAATTAGGGTTTCAGGCGAAAAAGGTGTCGGATAATGAATAGTAATATTTTTACTATTCATAAACGAAAAATGATTTATAACCAGTGTTTGGGCTAATAGGTTGGATATTGAATAGTAATGTGTTTACTGTTTTATGAAAATGAATAGAAATCAGGGTTTTTGGGTGATGAACAGTAATCAACTATACTGTTCATGGGCTGAAAAGAATAGTCTTCAGGCCGGAATGAAATGAATAGAATTGAATTTACTATTCATTAACAAAAATTGGATGTGAAAAATAATTGAAATTACTGTTTTCGGATGAAAGTGAATAGTTCATTTTTCGAATTTTTTCATGTGAACAGTAAAAGAATTTACTGTGTATTTGAACAGTAAAAGGGCCAGATTGTTGAACAGTAAATGGGCCGACCCATTTACTGTGGCACTTTACGGCCCAAATGGTAAGGCCATAAAGGCCCAACCCCAAGTAGCTTGAGCAGCATGTGAAAGGCCAGCTCCCCCTGGCAGAGGGTGGAGGCAGCGCCCGGCTCTCCGATGGTCATGCGGTGAGACCGTGTGGTGCGGGAGGCACCAGGGAGGCGAGAGGATCCTAGGGGTGGTGTTGGTGGGGTTTGGGGCGGCCTGTGGTGGCTTGGCGGCGGTGGCCGAAGGAATTGAGATGGGGGAGAGTGGGGATAAGGTGGGCGGCGGTGAGGTGGAGCTAAAGCGGGGCGGGGAAGGGAAGGAGAGAAGAGGGAGCGACGAATTTGGCTTGGGCTCATCTCAGCTGTGAAGAGGGCGGCGGAGGAAAACTTCAAAATTGGCCGACTCCGGTGAAGAAGAAGTCGAGGGGAGGTGGCGTGGTTGGAGGTGAGAAGGAAGGCGACCTGATGGTGGCTTTTATAGGCGGAGTGAAGGCGGTGGGGAGTAGGGAGGCGGTGCAACGGGCGCGGCGTGTGCGGCGGTGATTGGTTGGGCGGCGCTGGGAGAGGAGAGGTGGTGGGGTGAGGTGGAGGGCGGCGGAGGTGGTAGAAGGCTCGGGTGATGAGGCGGTGGTGTCGGAGGTGGCAGCTGACGGAGGCGGCGAGGGAGGCGATGACGTCGTGGGCATGACGACGCGCGGAGGAAGAAGGGCGAAGGCGCCCGGGTGAGAATGCGCCAGCGGGAAAGGAAAACGGGAAATGCCCGAAAAGGAAAGCAGCTTGGGGAGGAAAATTGCTGAATTGGGTAAGATTTCGAACTCAAACCAAAAAGCTTCAAAATTTTTGAAAACCCCAAATTTTGGGTTATTTCAATCGGCTGTTGTTCCGTCCCATTTGGACCCATGCTTTCGTTGATCGGATTGCATTTGTTTTCGGTGAGCAATCAAATACGTTACCATCATATGCTTCACCACCTCCTGACCAGATCACTAAATTTGGGCACATCTTTCGTTGTATGTAGTACAGGCATATTTTGTCGCTAAACCGTGCACGCCCAATTAATGCTTGAGTCTCTCAGGGCGTGCACGTCATCCTAATTAAGGCTACATTTGGTTCAATATTAAGAGGTGGGTTAACCCACCAAATGCTAGTGGCGTGATTGAGGCCGCCGTTGAACTAGATCTGGGCGTCGCTGTAGCTGCCTAACCGGCGGCAGGTCACCGGCTCACCGCAGGGAAGGTACAAATCGAGTTGAGCGGATGCCAACGGCGTGGTAGGTACGTATGATATGATGGTGCAGTTGGCGCGAAGGAGAGCGGTTGAAAAAGACAATAGCTAAAGGACGATGCGGCCAAATGAGTTGTGCCTCGGTCGAGCTGGTCCTAGATACGGTACTGTAAGTCTGGTTCAAACATAGCACGACCTAATATATCGTGTCGTGTTTGAACCATAACTCTAGTCTAGTCGTTTGGCTCGGCCCAGCATGCATGGTCGGCGTACGGCGAAGGAGATGGCTTCTGCGGCAGCAAAGACTGATTCTTTACCTATATGGGCTTTATGGGCTTACCTAGCTTGTCGGGCTAGTTGTGTTCGAACCGATATGGTACAGTCTGTTTAGCTAATCGAGCCAGTTGAGCTGTGTATAAATAGGTCCGCACCGTGCATCCTATTTAGTCACCTCTAACGGCACCAGATTAGAGTCACACGCTTGGTATGACATGAAGGGATTTTTTTTTTGTGTCCAAGCATTTTCCTCAGTTCCAGCGCAATGATTTCATAGATCCGATCGAACTCGCTAGCTGTTGATCCCTTCCGTGTCAGAGTTTCTAGGATCACTTTATACTTTTTTAAGACGAAGTTTCTAGGATCACTTGATGGGGCGATCTCTGATGGGCGGAGTTGACCTGGCGCACTGGAAATGCTAGCTCCTAACATGACTCATCCCGATAGGTAGGCAATTTGGCAGGCATCCAAACTCGCGTGCCCTTGGGAAACGTAGTACTGAGATCCGAACCACAGGACACCGTTATCACGTGGGAAAACACGTTGTTTACACGTAAAGTCATCGCGTTCACAGTACATAGGCACGGGAATAAAATCTAACTAATAAGGACATATAAAACGGTATAGACAATTATTATCTATTATATATTTTCATATTATTTATAGATAGTAATAAGACAGTTTCTATAATAGGTTATTTTTTATATATCTCTATAGATAACTTCTTAACGATAATGTGCCTTGCTTTCGCACATACCACCTATCGCATTGAGCATACCATCTAATTCTTTATGCTGCATAAGATACAATCTAATTCTCTATTCTCTTCCAGTAACGCTATCTAATGTTATATACGACAAATGTTACCGACAACTAATATCATGCTATTACACATGTTATGAAGAACAACGGCAGAATAGGAGGCAGCAGCAGACGAGATGCGAGAATAATAAACAACGCAACCTCCCAGCTCGGACACGTTGGCCTGGCACGCCAACGAGCGAGCGAGCGAGATCGCGTCGCGTCGCAGGCTTGCCGACTTTTCTCTTCTTTCCCTTCCTCGGTCGCTCTCACCACGCAGCGGTAGCGCATTTCCTTTCTCCTCCCCTCGATCTCTCCTCCTCCCCCACCTCGCAACGACGAACGACCCCATGCGCCGCTAGCCCTGCGACATGCAGCCCGTCCCCACATCGCCGGAGGACAACCCTCCTCCTCCGCCGGAAGCAGAGACCGAGGCCGCGGCGCCGACAGAGGAGGGGGCCAACGCGGATGCGGAGGTGACGGAGGAGGAGACCAACGTCGAGACGGCGGCGGCGGCGGCTGTAGCGGAGGAGGAAGACGAGGAGGAGGATGAGGACGAGAGGGAGGAGGAGCAGAGGAGGGGCAGGGGCAGGAAGAGAGGGAGGAGGGGCGCCGCCGGCTCGACAAGGGGGGTGGCGATGGTGAAGCGGGAGCTGCTCGCGCGGTGCATGACGTGCCCGCTCTGCAACCGCCTCCTCCGCGACGCCACCACCGTCGCCGAGTGCCTCCACACATGTGAGTTATTCCTTGTCTGCGCCCCCTGCTGCCACCGTACAGCTCTGGCCCTTAGCTGCTGCTGCTAGGATTCGGTTCTCCGACGTCGGCCGCGCCTGATTCGACGGTCAGTGAGGCTCTGGGACGTGGGATTCGGCGTCCTGCTTGCTCCTGTGGCCTCCGGGACGTGGGGGCGGTGACGCTTCCGAGCGTTCTACAAGGATTTGGTGCGCGTTGACGCCTCGCAGGCTGGGATTTCGTTTAATTTTGGGAGGGCGTGGGTAGCCTTGCCGTGCTTGGCTTCGAGCTCATGTCGACTGAGGCTACTGGGATTCTCCCTGCCGGGTTCAACGCTTGCTCCAAAGTTTTACGTTACGTGGGCTCTAGTTTTGTTCATCTGGACGCGACGTGGAAATGTCGGGTTATATATGCGTGTATGTTATGTGAATCTTAAACATGTACGTGGATCGCTGCGAAATTTGTTTCGCTGAGCTTAGTTAAGCAGCTGAGATTTACTACTCCCTCGGTTCTTTTTTGCTCGACATCCTACATCCATGCAGTCAAACATTATAAAGTTTTATCGTTATTATGTTTAAAACTATCTAGATTGGCTATATGAAAATTATATCATTAGATTTGTCGTCAAAAATACTTTCATAATATTATAATTTTATCAGTTTTGCTAAACAACATTCGACTATTTTTTTTGTCAAAATAGTCGAATGTTCATCCGTCCGATATGCTTTAAGATATGCTTTGAGATTTGCACTTCTTCTTGTCTGATGAATTGTGTTCGAATTTATTATGATTTTTTTTGGAACATAACAGGTGCACCACATTGCCGTATTTTGTTGGTATATAATTTCATTTTTTTGTCTTTGTTTTTTCTCAATCTCTTAAAGTATACGTTAGATTTTGAATCATGTGATGGAAATATAAGTTATTAAGACTTTCGAGAATAATTACAGTGAATTACATAAATAAATTACTGTAATTTATGTATAATGAAGTTGTAAATGAACTAAAATTTGACTATTTTGGGTTGAGAAAGTAGTCGAATCTTGTATAGACGGACCCTAATTTTATTACTATATGTTAATGTAAAGATATAAAAAGTAACGGTCAAAGTCGCATCTCGGAGACCGTGAAAAATAAAAAAACGTCAAGTAAAAAAGAACGGAGTACTAGTCTTGCATAATGTTTGGGGTGCTCCAGCTTGACTTGGTGCTTCATTTGAGTTTAAGACTTGGATGAGCTATTATTTGTTTTCGGGACAGAGAAATGTCAGGTTGGCCTTCCTTTGATCTTTTTGACGTGGACCCTAGCAAATGTTAGCCTCTGATTGGGATTCAGGACAATGCCACATGTAATTTTTTGGGTTCTCGATTTGGAAACACGTACGCTGCTGCCTGGACCTCCAATACTGAATTATTCAGCTTCATTGGGAGCATGAGTCGTGTGAGCTGGCTGTATTGGCTAGTTCCCCTGAGATATTGGGACTGAAATGCTTCTACTTTTCTTCAATTCTGGAGCCTCTGTATAATTTTGTCTCTATGAAATGGTATCCGCTAATTCTGGGGCAAACTAGAAATGACTGACCCTATCCCAGAAATTAATTGGATACCAAGTCAGCATGGAATCTGTTACCTACACTATCTGAGGTCCCTTTGGTATTTTCTGAGTTCCTTCTGTAGCATTTTTGTTCCTTGTTCTTTTCTGGGATAACCGTGTAGTTTTTTCAAGTATTACTGCCGTGATGTGTTTTACAAGTGGGTTTCTGACCCCTATCACTAACTGAAGAGCTCAGTGTACAACACAGTAATAGAAGTAGTGGAAAACGTTTCTAGTGTCATGACTTCATTTGCTACTAAAATTATCTTTGAGTGCTCATAATTTCAGAGCTCTAATGTTTGCATTCTGATGCAGTTTGCAGAAAGTGTATATTTGAGAAGTTTAATGACGAGGAGGTCGAATCCTGCCCAGTATGTAAAATTGATCTTGGCTGCACTCCAGTTGAGAAGCTTAGGTACACTTATCCTCATGAGTCATGACTATGTACTTACATGTTATCCACTTTTCTTATTACTGTAGATCGTAAGGTCAAAATAAATGTGTTGGTACTTTCAGTTTTGACCTTACTGTTGGATGTAGTACATGTAGAGCTTGGCGGGTTTGATTCAAATATTTGTAATATACAACAAAAGTTTTGAGACAAAACAGAAGGTAGTAACACACTGGAAATAATTGTAGAAATGTTGCATTCTGAAGGACTAGTAACTTTTTGAATAAGTTCGATGGACAGGAATTTGTAGCTTCCTGCATGTTGAGGAATCTTAGGTCATTGTACTGGTACCTTATGTCTTTCTTATACTCATTTTTCTATAATTTGTCTTCAGAGCTGATCACAGCCTACAAGATGTGAGATCAAAAATTTTTCCATTCAAAAGAAAGAAGATTAAGGCTGAAGAAGTTGCAACTCCTATTTCACTTCCCACTAAAAGGAAAGAGAGATCTATCTCTTCGCTGGTGGTCAATACACCTAGAGTAACACCAACAGGATTGACTGGACGGCGGACAAGAGCAGTTGCCAGGAAAGCTGCTTCCTTGCGTGGACTTGGTCCTATTATTGAGGATCCTGTGAAAAAGGAAAATGATAATGGTGACAAGCATGCTCATAATTCAAGCTTCCCTGCTAATTTGGGAAAAGTGCCACAAACAAGAAGACAGGTAAAGAAATCACACCTTATGGGTACTTGGGTATTCATATCTCGTGCTGTCTTGCATCTTCATGCTATTTACATTGGAGTTAGCTGTGGAATGTGTGCTGTCCTGCATCTTCATGCTATTTACATTGGAGTTAGCTGTGGAATGTGCATACTAAATTCCCAAAACTAAAATAGCTAGAAGGAGGCACATACCAGCAGTAACCTGATCCTTTTGTCTGCAGATATCATCAAATGCGGAGGCATCAAACCATTCATCCAATAAAGATACCAAGGATGATAGTGAGGAGTTGGCAGATAAGGATGAGCTCTGGAGACCTTTAAATTGTTTGGTAGAAGCTGCAAACAGGACAAAGTCCTTTAGGTCAAGTGCACAGAATCCAGTTGTTAAGGGAGAGCAACTCAATGATTCTCCCAGTAGTACATATGCTAACAAAACAAAGGCTAGGGAGCATTTGCAGAAGTCCAAAATTGAGGATGACAAGAAGGATGTTCCTGTGCCACCAGTGATGCCAAAAAGGAAAGTTGTTCAAGGGACTGTACGGAAAAGGAGAGAACTTCGAGCTTCAGCCGATGGAAAGCCTGATGCTGCAGTTATGCAGAATGAAAAGAAGTTTAGCTCCATATGGTTTTCGTTGGTTGCCTCATTTGAACAGTAAGCATTGTCAATTCATATAGACATATAGTATCATTTTGTCTTAAAATTCTGAAAAAGCAATAGCTAGCATATGCATTTATCTTATCTTCTTCTTGTGCTCTGATTATTTTCAGGAAAGGAGACCCACCTTTACCACAGATACCTTCCCATTATTTGCGAATAAAGTGAGCTCATATTTTACTCAGCTTTTGCTCTAGACTCAAAAATAGTCTAGTTTAATCATTTTTTCTAGATCTGACTTTGACAGAAGTTCTTGTTCAAATTTATTACACTGGGCTGTTAGTAGATATGTTTATGATAAACAAGCACGAGAAAGAAAAATTAAGAATGTTCATTAGGAAGGAACAAAAAGAGCAGGGATACTTCCATAGTGGCATAATATGTATGATGAATAGGTGCAAGCTGACAAAACAAAATAAAATGCATAGCATTGATTACCTTCACAGTGTACTTTCAAGGAAAGTGGGGGGCATTTTGCTTGCTAGAACTGATTGGAGCTTAAAGTCACCTGGTTAGTTTAAGTGTAAATTCTTGTGAGAAGGGGCTGAGATCAGTGAATCTTGCACTGATGCTTGGCCATTGATTCTAGAAATAACCATGGTTTAGCACCATGTGTGTTGCCATTTGCTTTACTTGCCTGCTGTTATCTTGTTGTTGATCATTGTTTCTTTTCCACCATTACACTACAATGTGCATCAAATTGTAGTAAACTTTTAGTTGGAAAATTATTTGTTCATGAACTTCTGCCCCTAAGTCAGTGGGGCTATATGCAAAGTGTTGGAAAATAGAGAGGCGGGGATGTGATTTTTTATGTGGAAAACCCTTGCGGGAAAAAACCACAGGCGCATGAAGCGAAAATCATTATAAGAGGAGAGATTACAAGCATGAGACGACAGGCCATCTAAAACGTGCGACTACAGTGGTACATATATAGGGCGAGGAAAAAGAGTTCTGAACAGAGAAGGAATCCAAATCAGAGTCGGTTGCGCTGGATTGACACCACGTCTGGTGTGGCCTGCACCTAGCCCTAGCACCGGTCATGCCACGTCTGGCATGAGACGGTGCAATGTCCTACACGGACACGGTACAAATTCAGATCAGACTTCAACAATCTCCACCTTGAGCCGAATTCCCTCCAGTAGTCGAAGAACGCAATAAACTCCTCCAATCAAATTAGCATGAACACCTTGTGCGCCAAAAGTCCATAGGACTAGTGAGTGATACCAACTAAGTCTAACTGTCACAGACGTACTTCCACAAAGCTTAGTAAACAATCCTCTCAGGCAAACGACTTCTTTAAAAGCCTCAGAAATAGCTATATACTTAGCTTCTGTAGTGGACAAGGCAACGATAGCTTGGAAACTTGCCTTCCAACTAACGACACATCCTCCTACAATGAACACATAACCAGTCAGAGACTTTTTTTATCCAAATCTCCAGCAAAATCTGAATCCGCATAACCAATGAGTCCATCTCTAGTCTTCCCAAACTGTAAACAAGCATCAGAAGTGCCCTGCAAATATCTGAAAATCCACTAAACTGCTTTTTAATGCTCTTTTCCAGGATTAGCCATGTATCTACTGACAATACTTAGTGTCTAAGATAAATTGAGGCGAGACCATACCATGGTATGTATAAGTGAACCAACTGCACTGGCATATGGAACTCTAGATATGTACTCAACTTTGTCATCTGACTGTGGACATGACGTTGAAGAAAGTATAAAATGTGTAGCTAACGGAGTACTCATTGATTTGACCTTATGCATGTTGAAACGTCGAAGAACTTTATCAATATACCATTTCTGACTTATGTATAATTTTCCAAACCCTCTATCTCTAGTAATTTCCATACCAAGAATCTTCTTTACTGCATCGAGATCCTTCATCTCAAATTCACTACTCAATTGTTCCTTTAAGCTTGAAAATTCTGCATTGTCTTTTGCAGCAATCAGCATATCATCAATATATAGGAGCAAATAAATAATTGAACCATTAGCAGTCTTCAAATAAGCACATCTATCATAATCAAATATTTTGAAATTCTAAGAGATCATAAATGAGTTAAATCTCTTGTATCACTGGCTGCATGACTGTTTCAAACCATAAAGAGATTCCTTCAATTTGCAAATAAAATTCCCCCCCGGAATGACAAAACCTTCTGGCTGTTCTATATAAATGTCTTCTTCCAACTCCACATGTAAGAACGCAGTTTTCACGTCCAATTGCTCAAGCTCATAATCATGCATAGACACAATGTTGAGTAAAGTGTGAATAGAACTATGCTTCATAACTGAAAAAAAGACATGTAAAATCAATATCTATAATTTGGTTGCATCCTTTAGCAACAAGCCTTGTTTTGTACTTAACCTCTTCGATTGGTGAAACACCTTCCTTCTTCTTGAAGATCCATTTGCAGCGAATAACCTTCTTCTCAATTGGCAACTTGACCAGCTCCCAAGTGTCAATTCTTCTCAAGAGACTACATCTCATCATGCATGGAAGTCATCTATCTTTCTGAATTATCAGAATAGATAGCCTCTGAATAAGTTGAAGGTTCTGTAGTACCTTCAATTTCTTCTGCCACATTCAAACAATAAGCTAGAATATTTGTTTCTCCAATCAATCTCTTAGGCTTCTGGATTAGCCTCCTTTCTCTATCAGCCGCAATAGAACGTTGAGTCGGCAACGCAACAACAGCATGAACTTCCTGTATGTTTTCTTTTTTGGCTTCTGATGTAGATCCTGAATCAATAATAAGCTACACCCACATGCTTGATTTTTGTGGCTTCTCAACGGGAACATCAACGAATGGTTTATCATGCAACATAGAAGATTCATCAAAGATAACACTTCTATTAATAACCATCTTTCTGGTTCCAGGATTCCACAATTTATATCATTTCACACCAGGCTTATGACCTAGGAAAATGCACTTAACGGCTCTAGGCTCCTATTTACCATTATTAACATGAGCATAAGTAGGATAACAAAAAATTCTTAAGTTTGAATAGTCTGCTGGAGAACCAAACCATAACTCAATTGGAGTTTTCTTATCAATTGCTAGGTTGGGTGACCGATTAATCAAATAACAAGCAGTGCAAGCGGCTTCAGCCCAAAAACTACTAGATAATCCAGAGTTAGACAACATGCGACGTACCTTCTCCTTGATGGTTCTATTCATGCGTTCGGCCACACCATTTTGTTGCAGAGTACCAAGGATGGTGTAGTGTCTCGCAATGCCATCCGATTTGCATAAAGATTCAAATTCTCTAGAACAGAATTCCAAACCATTGTCAGTACGTAGTTTTTTGATATGCTTGCTAGTTTGTTTTTCAATCATAATCTTCCATCCCTTGAATGTCTTGAAAACATCTGATTTATGGTCCATGAAGTATGCCCAAACCCTTCTCGAGTAATCATCAATGATGGTCAACATGTAGCTAGCACCTCCAAGCGATGGAACACAGGACTCTCTCCACAAATCAGAGAACGTAATCCAATCTGCCTTTTGTAGAGTGAGTTGCAGTGCTGAATTTTACACTTTTGCTTGCCGAAGACATGTTCACAAAACTTCAACTTGTCAATACTTTGACCATGAAGAAGTCCTCTTTTGCACAACTCCATCATGTCAGCTTCACTCATATGCCTCAGACACATGCCAAAGATTAGTAGCATCATAATCGGATAATTTATTTGAGGCAGCAGTCGCATTATCTGAAATTGTAGCGTCTCGCAGATGATATAAGTTGGCAGCCTTCATATCACTTTTCATCACAACAAGAGAACATTGAGACCTTCAGAACTCCACCTCCACTTGAATACTTGTACCCTTTAGCATCAAGAGTACTTAACGAGATAAGACTTCTCTTCAAATTTGGAATGCGTTGAACATCTGTCAATGTTCTGACGGCGCCATCAAATATCTTGATCTGAATAGAACCAATGTTTGCAATCTTGCATGATGAATTATCACCCATCGACACGGATCCACTTGGCGTAATTTTATAGGTAATAAACCACTCATGGTTGGGGCTCATCTGGAAAGTACAGACTGAATCAAGAATCCACTCATAACCTGTTTTGGAATCACCGCCTCACCGGCAAAGGCAACCATAACATCTCCGTCAGAAGCTTGATTAGTAACAATGGTGGCTTTGGCTTCAACCTCTTGTTGATCGTTCTTGAAATTGTTATTTCTTCTTTCCTTGTTCTGGAACTTCCAGCTCTCGGATATGTTGTGATCGTTCTTCTTGCAGTAGTTGCACGACTTCCTGTTCCTGGACTTAGATCTACCTCTATATCTGCTCGAGCTTCTGCCTCTACAATCACCGTTTGAACCCTTCTCCTATTGTCTACCGTGGACAGACAAACCTTCTACATGCGTACTTTGATGGATAAGTCTTGTGTTATTTGTCTTTGTCCTCCAAGGACAAGATCTTTAGGACAAAGATCTTGGACGCTTTAGGACAAACATCTTGGCGCTTTAGGACAAAGATCTTTAGGACAGACATCTTGATCGCTTTAGGGCGGCATCTTAGACTAGCATCTTAGCATATGCTTGGTGGTGCCTATAAATTTGTATCCCCAACCCTCAAAGTTGGCATGGCATTGTGTGAGAAATAAACAAAGAAAATTGCCCCATCTCCAAGTGTCATCCTCCCATGAGAGTAAGGATCTTGCTATCACCAAGTGCAAGAATCCAATGACTAACAAGTGGTATCGAGCCGGCCTATCCTCGCAACTCCGAGCATCTCTCGCTCAATCCTTCTCGGCCTCGCTTCAAATTTCCAGAAGAATTTCTAACCAAGAAGCAGCAGCCTCTCTCCACGCAGTTAGCTTCCGGAGGCGCGCCATGTCCGCAGGCGATCTCAGCCACGGCGCCTCGAAAGACGCTGGCGGCGGCGGAAGAAGTTTAACTCATTGCGCATGGAGGAACGCGAAGCGAAGCGGAAGACAAAGCCGCGGCGACGAAAAAAGCGCGGTAGCGGCAAAGAAATGAATGGAAGCGGAAGCGGCGGCGGCAGATGCAGCAAGGGCAAAGAATGAGGTCGAGGTTCTACGCGGCAAAGAATAAAGCAGCCCATCTCTGCGATGACAATACGACGCGACTCGAGCATTGGAGAGGGAGGCGCAAGAAGCGAGTGGCGCGATGAGCAATCGCAAGACGCCTATGAGCGTAGCGGCATTTCAGACCGCGCGACGCATGGGTGGCCTCTGGAGGAGACGACATGGCGGCGGCAGACGGGTCGACGGAGAATAGCGGCCTTCACAGCGACGCGTTTTTTCCCCGGTTGCATCGTGGTCACCACGAGTACCAGTTGTCGTCGAGGACGTCGGCCCGGCGGCAGTGGTTTACCTCACCAAGACCAACTACGCCGAGCGGTTCTGCGGTGATGAGGTAAAGCTCCAGCGCGCATATATGTGGGATGATCCGGTGACGGAGACGCCGACCACGACCCAGATCGACGGGCGCCGATGCTCTCATCGCCGCAGCCCCGCCGAGATGCGCTTCGCTACTAACAAGCGGATCGCCAAAGAGGCTTGGGACGCCATCGCCGCAAAGACGACGGCGGCGGCGATCGCGCCGCAAGTCTACATTGCGGCACTACTACGACGGAAGGGAGAACTCGCCTTCAAGCCAAAGTGAGGACGTTGATGACTTTGCTCTCCGCCTCAACACTCTGTTGCGAAGTTAGTGCGATTCGGCGACGACACCTACTGGCGAGAGAGCGTGGAGAAGCTCTTCCGCTGCGCCCCGAGAAGTACAAGCAGATGGCTCGCCGTCGAGTCTCGCTAGACCCTCCACGATGACGATCGAGGAGGCGTTGGTCGCCTCAAGGTCGTTGGGCGATGAGCCACAGCGTCTCTCGGACCCGTCACCATTGGCGGGAAGCTCCTCCTCACGGGGAGCAGCTGGTCACGGCCAAGGTGACAGAAGAAGGAGCCTTCTTCCACGACAAAGGCCGCAAGCGTGGCAAGCAAAAGCCAAGACGAAACAACTCTTGCTACAATGCGGCAAGCTCGGTCATTGGGCCAAGGATTGTCGCGACCACGAGGCGATGACCGTGAGGCGCCAGGCGGCTGGCGGCAAGCAAAAGCCAAGACGAGGCGACTCTTGCCACAATCGCGCAAGCTTGGTCATTGGGCCAAGGATTGTCGGCAACCACGACGCTGCCGAGCCCACGTCGCGAAGCGGAGAGGAGGAGAAATGGCTCGTTCATTGCTCACGCGAGCATCGAACTACCTCCACCGACCGGCCGCAATGCCTTCCTCCACCTTGACGAGCCAAAAGCACATGCCTCCCGGCGACGATCCAAGAACGACAAGACCGACGCGGGTGGTGCTCGACACCGGCGCCACCCACCACATGACCGGCGGCGGAGTTCTTCTCCGAGCTCGACTCAAACGCTCGAGGCTCCGTCAAGTTTGGGACGCCCGGCGTGAAAATCTGGCGTCGGCTCCGTCATCTTCACCACCGTGTCTGGCGAGCACAGCCGCCACCGGCGTCTACTACATCCCCGACTGCAGAACTCCATCATCGCCTTGGGACGGTGGACGAGAACGGCTCGCGTGTCGAGATCGAGCACGGTGTCGCGGATTTGGGATCTTCGCCGCCGCTTTCTTGCCAAGGTAACCAGGCGCAAATAGACTCTACATCCTTCACGCGCAGCGGCACAACCCTCTCGTCTCGCCGCCGTCGGACGACGAGGCGTGGCGAGCGGCACGAGCGCTTTGGGCACCTTTCACTTCGAGGCCACGGCGGCTCTGCCACGGAGATGGTGCGAGGCCTGCCGTCCCTTGACCATGTGGAGCAGTTCTGCGACGTCTGCGTGTTGACGAAGCAGAGGCGACTTCTTTCCCAGAAGGCGAAGTTTCCGAGCCAAGGAGAGGCTCGAGCTCGTGCACGGGACTTGTGTGGCGGTGACACCGCCACACCGGAGACGACGCTACTTCTGCCGCCGCTGACGACCTCTCCCGCTACATGTGGGTGATGGTCCTCGGAAGAAGGGAGAGGTGCGGACGCCATCAAGCGACGCAGTTCGCCGCGAGGCAGAGCGCGGCCAGAGTCTGCAGCGTCTTTGCAAGACAGAACAACGGCGGCGAATTCACGGCGGTGAATTCGCGTCGATCAGGCCGATGAGGGCATTCACGCCACTACTCCGCGCCGTCTGCCGCGCAGAAGCAGCGTCGTCGAGCGAGCGCAACCAGACGGTTGTGGGGATGGCTTGGGCCTCTCCAGCGAGAGGATGCTACCGCCTTCGGGAGAGGCGGTGGTGACAGCGTCTACATCCTCAACCGCCTTCTATTAAGCACTCGACGCGGGGACGCCAGACGAGGTTTGGCACGGGCGCAAGCGGCGGTTTCGCTTGCGGGTCTTCGGCTCTCGCGTTCGCCAGAGCTTGGCACACGGCAAGCTCGACGACGTGAGCACTCGGAGTGTTCATCGGCCACGCGGAGGCTCAAGGCCTACCGCATCCTCGACCACGACACACGGTAGCAAGATCTCGCGTGACGTTGTGTTCGACGAAAGCACGAGGCCGACACGGGACAAAGCGGTGGGCGGCGATTCGACTTCGATTCCTGTGGACTTCGTTGTCGACACGCCCATTTCGAGAGTCGGGAGCTAGCGGCTTGCCTTCACCGAGCTCGACATCTCGCTTCGCCGCGGCCCGGCGAGTGCTCCACCACCTTCGCACCACCACGCCCACTCTTCACCACCGGCCACTCAAGACCGGCCACCACTCTCTCGCGCGGCAACCACACCACCGGATCGGCCCGGCAACCGGTCCACGACAAGCAACAAGACGTGGAGTTCGCTACTCGCCGTCCCACGACGAGGATCGCGTCGACGCCCACCACGACGGCGAGCCTCTGCGCTCTGCGCACCATGGACAACATCCTCGCGAAGCCGCTTGCCTCGATCGGCGCAAAGACGATTTCGAGCATGAGTCAAGCGCTTGGCGGCGACGACGGCGAGCCCCTTTCCTTTGCTTTGGCGGAGGAGACGCGGCGTGGCGTGTCGCGATAAAGCAAGAGATGGACGCCATCGAAGCGGAACCGGACGTGGGAGGCTGGCGGATCTTCTGCCGGCCACCACGCGATCACCCTTAAGTGGGTGTTCGTGAAGCGGGACGGCCGGCGCCATCGTCAAGCACAAGGCTCGCTTGGGCACGAGGCTTCATGCGGCGAGGAGGATCGACCGACGACGCCGCACCCGCCGCGCGCATGGAGTCCGTTCGTCTTCTCCTCGCACTTGCGGCCAGAGGATTGGCACGCCCATCACATGGACGTCAAGTCCGCCTTCCTCAACGGCGACTTGAAGGAGGAGGTCTACGTCCGTCACCGCCGGATTCGTCATCCCGCAAGGAGGCAGGTCCTCCGCTTCGCGCAGCGCCCTCTCACGGCTTGCGGCAGCACCACGAGCCCGAACGCTAAGCCGACTCCACCCTTATGCAACGGGTTCCAGCAGAGCGCACACGAGGTCAGGGTCTACCGGCGGGCAAGCGGCGCAACGCCTCGCACGCGGGCGTACGCCGACGACTTAGGATCACCGGCCCAGGAGGCCGAGGTCGGCGTTCAAGGCGAGATGAAGACCGCCTTCCGGATGAGCGACTTGGGCTCTCTCCTTCTACCGGGATCGAGGTCCACCAGGCAGCTCCAGATCTCCTTCGCCAGATCGCCACGCCAAGCGCATCGTTGAGTGGCGGGCTCGCCGATCGCAACCCACCCCACACTCCTATGGAGGAGAGGTGGCCGAGCCGCGACAAAGACCGGCGGAGGAGGCGGGCGAACGCAAGACGGCGCAAGATTATGGGCAAATTTCGCTACCTTGTCCACATCGCCGCCGGACTTGGCGTTCGCCGTCGGCCACGTCGGTCGGTTCATGCAATGACCGACGACGGAGCATCAAGAAAGTCGTGAAGAGGATCCTCCGCCACGTTGCGGGCACCTCCGACCACGGCTTGCACTACCCGAGGTGTCGTGGCAAGACTTCATCTGCATACGACAACACCACGCAGCGACATCGACACCAAAGAAGAGCACAAGCGGATTCTCTTCTTCTCGGCAAGTGCCTCGTTATCGGCAATCGATCAAGCGGCGGTGGGCCTGTCCACCGTGAGGCCGAGTACATAGCGGCCTCCACCGCTTCGACTCAGCGCCTGCTCGCTCGATCGCGCAGTGATCTCGGCAGAGACACTGAAGCGGTGGCGCCAGGTGGGCAAACAAGTCCGCTCTGCTCGCAAAGAACCCCGTTTTCCATGAACGGAGCAAGCACATCCGGGTGGTACCACTTCATCCGAGGTCATTGGATGAAGGCAAGATCAAGGCGAGCTACATCAACACCACGGATCGACTATGGACACGCCACCAAGCCTCTTGGGAGGTCAAATTCTCGAGCTCGCTCCAGATCGGATGGTTCAACTCTCCCACAAGACGACACACAAGACTTAGGGGAGAATGATGGATAAGTCTTGTGTTATTTGTCTTTGTCCTCCAAGGACAGCATCTTTAGACAAGATCTTGGGCGCTTTAGGACAAAGATCTTGACTGCTTTTAGGACAAAGATCTTGACCGCTTTAGGACAAAGATCTTTAGGACAAAGATCTTGATCGCTTTAGGACTAAGATCTTAGACTAGCATCTTAGCATATGCTTGGTCGGTGCCTATAAATTTGTATCCCCAACCCTCAAAGTTGGCATGGCATTGTGTGAGAAATAAACAAAGAAAATTGCCCCATCTCCAAGTGTCATCCTCCCAATGAGAGTAAGGATCTTGCTATCACCAAGTGCAAGAATCCAGCGACTAACATACTTAAGCTTTCACTCGAAACCATAAGTTTCATCTTCTCCTTAGCATACAATGCTTCATAAACTTCACTAAGAGTAAGAGTATCTCGGCTATATAGAATAATATCTCTGAACATAGAGTATGAACTGGACAGCGAACATAGCAGAATAAGATCCAAATTTTCGTCATCATATTTTACCTACATAGCTTCAAGGTCAGCAACAACTTCTTTGAATGCTATCAGATGGTTCAACACTGATCCGCCCTCCGCCATCAATGTGTGAATACACTTTTGTGTACAAGCAAAATTCGACGAAAAGAAAAAAACAGGAACAAAGGTGTGCTGCTCTGATCGCCTTGGGTCGTGCTCCTCTGATTAGACGCCTTGCGACTGGACAGTTGGCTCCTCCCGATGCTACTTGCGGCTCCTGTTCCCTTGATCGATGTGTGGCCTTCTTCTGTCGCGGATGCGATTTTATTGTGGACTGCTTCTGACTTCAGTTTGGATTCCCAGACGCCTTTGGTTTGGTTTCGACAAGCTGCGTAGACACGGCGAGATGAGTCGAGGAAGAAATCGTTGAGAACTTCGAGAACAAATTCGTCGGGAACGGCAACTCGACGGATCTCAACTCGCGAGACGCGAATAGATCCGAGGCAGTGATTTTTTTCGATCGAATCTCTCTTGTGCTCTGATACCACTTGTTGAGAATAGAGACAGGGGGAGATGAATTTTTACGTGGAAAACCCTTGTGAGAAAACCACGGGCGCCCGAGGTGGAAATCATTATATGAGGAGATATTACAAGCATGAGACGACATACCATCTGAAACGTGCAACTAAAGGGGTACATATATAGGGCGAGGAAAAAGAGTTATGAACGGAGAAGGAAACCGAATCAGAGTTAGTTGCATTGGATCGACACCATGTCTGGTGTGGCCCACGCCTGGCCCTAGCACCGGTCATACCATGTCTGGCATGGGACAGTGCAGTGTCCTACACGGATACGGTACGGATTCGGATCAGACTTCAACATAAAGGTTGGTTCATAGGTGGACTTGAAGTTCCAAAATATCAGGGTAATCTTATTTCTACCATGCCTTGATTACTTGATCTTCATGCATAGATATGCTGATTGCTTGTCAGTGGAATCAAATGATCGCTTCAAAAACTAGCAGCACTGTGACTTGTTTGTAAATTCAATGCCCCTGCTATAATATTGTTGCATGATGCAGATTTAGTTGCATAATGTGCATGCATTTGTGTTATTTGCAGCTTGATATCCTGTAACAGTTCTGATTGTGGTTAACACGCTAACTGTTTTACAATAGGGATGGAAATGTACCTGCTTCGTCTATCCAAAAGTATCTCATGCAGAAGCTCAGTCTTCCAAGTGAGTCTGAGGTAAGAACCCTACCTGCCTCATGTATTATTTAGACAACTGTCTGATGTATTATTCAGGCAACTCTTTGTCTGCACTTGGAATTTTTATTCTGTTACGACATATATGTACATGACAGATTTAAAGTAGCAGCATCATTTGAGAACTTCATGCCCATCTGGATGAAGCTAACTTGCTTCATTTCTGCTGTCTTCCTTCCTTTGTGGGCCACTTTTTGCAAATTGAGCATTAAATTATGCTAATCAAAATCCATGTTATGTTGATGATGAACAGTGAATTGATAAACTTCCAGTTTGTGGTCTAGATGCTTTGAAGGAATATCCCTAGCGACGATGAGAACACTTGAAACTGTCAGTTTTCCATTATTTTTTCACTGTCTCAGATGCACATCACTCATGACACTGCGTATAGTCTCACTACTTGCTATATTTGTTCTATGATAATAGTCAATGCCTTCAGGCTTCAGCTCCTGCACTGTTACCTTTGACACTGCGTAGTCTCACTGCTTGTTATATTTGTTCTCTGATAATAGTAAATACCATCAGCTTCTGCGTTGTTACCTTTGACACTGCGTATAGTCTCAGATAATAGTAAATACCTTAAGCACCGCATTATTACCTTTTAAATTGATTTTGTACGAGGAAATGTTGCTCTAATTGTTTGTCTAGGGCCGCTGTAAGCTCAACTGAACTTGTTCACTTGTCTGAATAGTACATAATCTTCATGTTTACAGCTGGAAATAAATTGTTGCGGGCAGCCGGTGAATCCTACACAACCTCTGTGCAATTTAGTAGAGTTGTGGCTGAGGGGACGATCAACCCAGACAACACAGACCATGATAGGCTCCTCGGCGAAAGAGTTTGTAATGGTGCTAACTTACGGACGGCCAAAGGCCATCGCGTCGTGAATTCACCAGAATTCAACCCGTTTTCGACCTAAGGCGGGTCCCTTTTTGTGCCACAGCCAGCCATTTGCTGGGCCCCTGGAAGAGGTCATCCAAGAAAAGTCTCCCTGATATATAGCCTCACAGTGCGGCTGGCTCACTCGGCAGCCAGCCCTTGGCGTCATATTCATGTATTCATTGATGATCGTAGATGCTGTTCTATTCAATTAGGATTGCCTTTTTCCTTATTTATTATACATCATGAAGAGTAGATAAAAGGTGGTTGTGATTGATACTTGTAGGCATCATTGATGTTTAGGTTGGGTATAAAGAGAGTGAGCACTTTTAGCCTTTGCTTGTAAGAGATGACTAGAGTGGATTGCAAGTTGTCTTTCGGCTGTATTATGCTTTGTTGTAACACCAAATTTTAATTCTTTAAACTCGCCCTATTGAAATGGTCTCATATGATCTGTTGTGATGTTTGGTTTTGTGCGTTATTGTTCTTGAAGCGTTATGGTATCTTGAAAGGTAAACTAGTTGCTACTAGAGGTCAGAACCGGGGAAGAAAAACCGTCCGGTAACCAGCGGTTATGGGATTTACCGGCCGGTCCTGGGAGAAAAAACCGACCGAAAGCTTCGAAATTTGAATTTGAATTTTTTTTACTGCATAATAACATTCCTAGGTTGGTTTAGGTCTTTTTTGTGCTAGAATACGTATTGTATGAACTAAATATGCTTGAATTAATATAGAACGATGCTCTTGATTTTGCATTGGATACTCTCTTCCTCCTTTTGCTTTCCCGAGGAGGCGGTGCAGGCTCTAGGCGAGCTAGAATTTTATCGTAATCGACGAGGCTTATTTGTTTCAAAGAGACTTACATTAGTACATCTCGTCATATTGTAGGTATATTATTATCAACTTATATATACATAGAAAATCAACCGTCACTACGAAGACTATAGTTGTCATGCTTCAAGAACAATTTATAAGACCTATATGAGGGGTAAGGGTCACAAACAAGATCGTTCTCGGCCACCTGACTCTTCTTCCTATAAATCCCATGCTAGCTTAAGGACTTATGGACATCGAGATGCCAACCTATTATCTTCTCTGTTTTTTGTAATTGCTACTTCATTAAACTCTTAGAGGATTTCTACTTCATTAAACACTCTACAATTGCTAATTACCCATTTTCTCTATTTTCCAGCTTTTCCGATTACCGGTCTCCAGAAAATTGAATCCAAATTTTGGTTTATGAATTTCATCCGGTATTTCCGGTTACCGCCCGGTAACCGACCGGGAACCGTTACCGGCCTCCGAATGGAATTTTGCTCGGTAACGATTGTTTGATCCTTAGTCCGAACTCAGAACTGACCACATTAAGATTTGTTTGTTTTTTTAGTGTCGCCAACTCTAAAGTTTTTTTGGACTGGAATTCTATTGTCTGAATTGGCTGGGGAACTTTTGTAAGTACTAAATAAGAATGTGTCTGACCACATCCATCTGCTGAACCCTACAAAAAGTTCTTACAGGCTTATTGCCTTGGGTTTGGGCTCACTCGGTCATCAGTTCACTTTCGAGTTTAATTCAGTGGTCAGACTGACCTGGTTTACACCTTGTATTTGTCGTCGTGTGGATATTTCACATTTATAGTAGGTTTCGTTAATGTTGCATAGCAACCCAGTGTTTGCGAAGGGAGGTTACAAGGAACCGCGGGAAAGGCAATTGCCAACCAGTTGATTTATAAAGATTACAAGGTGGTAATGTAGAGTGAGAAAAACTGCAAATCAACTAACTAATCCTATGTTTTATAACTGAATTTATGTTGGAATCCTGTGTTTGTAACAAAAATTTCCTCTCTTTTACTTCCATTTCAAAAAGGCCTAAGTATATGTGTTCTATCAAACTTTCGGAGTTTTGACTATCGATATCTTTCATTCTTCCGAAGTGTTAAGCTTGACCATAGGAAAATGAGGAAGGTAGATTTGTTGTAAAAGTACTTTAATAACATTATAATTATATAACCTTTTTAATAATAAAAAGTAAATAGATCATGCCCAAACAACAGTTGATTGGATTCTTTAAAACATGATTGAAGTTTGAACCATTAGACTCATCTTGCTTCCCTCCTTATATAGAATTTTTTTTATTAAATAATCTTTTTTTAACTTTTATTTTAAAGTTAACCTCCGGCGCACTTTATTTTTAAAAATAACCCCTTTGGTTACGCCACCACTCATGGCGTGACCAAACAACACCGCCACGCCACCATCCGTTAGGGCAAACTCTTGTCACGCCATGGGTGGTGGCGTGGATAAGAAGATGTTTGGTCACGCCATGGGTGGTGGCGTGATCAAAGAGGTTTTTTTGCGGATTTATCCTATGGCGTAACAAGAGTTTGTCCTAGCGTGACAGTGTTGTTTGGTCACGCCATGAGTGGTGGCTTGACTAAAGGGGTTATTTTTAAAAATAAAGTGCGCTGGAGGTTAACTTTAAAATAAAAGTTAAAAAAAGATTATTTAATAAAAAAAAGTTCCCTTATATACCTCTGCCTCTCGAAACGCTAGCCGTTGCCACCGCCCTGAGCCCCTCCTCATCTCTCACAGCATCGAAAACTAATCGGATCTCCTTAATCCTCATCTACACGTTAATTCTTAGACGAAACCCGCTGGAGCCGTTGATCACCAGAGCATGAAATCTTGGTGCGAATCCAAAGATGAGAAATTCGACCGGTTTTCAAACAAAAAACAGTCAATTAACAATTCTGTATTTTCTAATGTTACCGAATTCACATCACAATGCAATCTCGGTTCAAATGACAAAAAAAAAACTGCAGCATATCTAATATAGCAAAACAATGTGACATAATAGTCACAAATATATTGTAGCATATACTCCCTATAGTTCACAAAAATAAGATGTTTTGGATATCGATACGTTCTCCAAAATACGGCTTTGATCACTAATTACTATTGCGATATATTTGTAAAACCTAATAAAAATATAATATTATCAAAGTACTTTTCGAGACAAATATACACATATGATTTTCATGTATCTAATCTAAATATTTAAAAAGACATCGATAGCCAAAGTTTCCAAAGATTGACTGCACGCATTCCAAAACAACTTTTTTTTTTGAATAGGAGGGGGTATACTATAGTGAACATGTTGTAGCCATCATCAATCTGGTCCCTCTATTTCTGAATCGGATGGATGAGAAGTGCGAACTAGAGTTTGGGTAACTGGCTGAAAACCGACCGAAAATTGGGGTTTTTAGTTCTACCGAACCCCCCGTTAAAATTCAAAACTGGCCAAAATAAATTCGGCTTCGGATGAATCTTGCCTAATGTAAAAGAAAATTGTAACCATGTCTAAGCATGTTTGCGCGCAGTCTAGTTGTAATTTCCATAGCTTAGAAGAAGGCAAGTCCTAGGGTGCGTTTGGTTGGACATATCATGCTGAACGGAATGGTTCGGTGCGGGAAATGAGTGTGTTCAGACGCTTGGTTGGTTGGATGATACGAAACCATCCAGGATGACATGGTTCAAGAAATGAGCATTGTCGTAGGGGCGGCACAACGGCCCCCACGACCTGGCGAAGAGAGAAGTGCGCACGTCCCGATAGTCAAGTCGCCGGGGTGCCAAACACGGCGAATATTTCTACCAGGTCATGAGGGCGTGCGAGGGGTCCCGAGGCCCTCTGAAGGTGCCCCGAGGCCCTCCGAAAGAGTCCCGAGACCCTCCGAAGGGGTCCCTAGGCCCTCCGAAGGCGCCCCGAGGCCCTCCGAAGGAGTCCCGAGACCCCCCGAAGGGATCCCGAAGCCCTCCGAAGGGGACCTGAGGGGTCCGCTCAGCGCCAAGCCACCGGCGATGGGAAGGCCCCAGCGAAGTGCCTCGAAGGGCTACGGAGGGCTCGAAGCCCCAGGAGCTCCGAAGGGGTTACTGCACCTCTGGACCGGTGCGCCAACAGAATAGACCAAGTCTAGGGCTGCCCACCACGTGTTAGAAGCTAGCACTAGGAGCAGGAAAGGTCCCTGCAGCCCCTATCGACATAGGGCCTGGTAAGGGTAAACTCAGAATCTCAGATGCCTCTGGGAGGCTATAAGTAGCCACCCTAGCCCCCCTGGGGAGGCAGGTTTTTTCTTTTGGAGTTTTCGGATCCCAAGTTCTGTATAAAGGTTACTTGGCAACCGGTCCCCTCCTGTTGAGGACCCTTCGGCTCACGGAGGGTCCCCCCTCTACTCTACTGCCTAGTCTTGTAACTACGACAAGCATATTCACTTTTTATGACGTATCATCCCGTTCCATAAAATTTGCCGAACCACACCGTTCACTCTTCTGGCTCTAGCTCTTGCCTCGACCCGATCGATCCCTCCTCCCAAATCCCAATCCCCAAACCCCGCCTGAGACGAGCCCCTCCCTCTGCCCCCAAAGCTGAACGTCGCCGCACCGTCCCTATGGCTATGGAGGTTTGCCGCAGGGTGCCGCCACTGCATCGGGAGAGGAGAGGCGCGGGAGCTTGGTCGGGGCGCTACCATCGGGCGATCCAAAGACGCGAACCTCATCTTCTCGGTGCTATTCACGGCGTCGCTAGCGTACCTGATGCGGCGGTGGCGAGAGAAGATCCGCTCGTCCACGCCCCTCCACGTAGTTGGCCTCGCCGAGATCCTCACCGTCTGCGGCCTCGTCGCGTCGCTTGTCTACCTCCTCAGCTTCTTCAGCATCGCCTTCATGCAGTCCAGCGTCTCCAATAGCGACAACGAGGAGGACTTCCTGATCGGCTCCGGCACGGGCGAAGGAGGAGGGAGATTTCGGAGAGGAGCCAAAGAAAGAACGGAGAGAGGAAGAAGAAAGGGAGATGGGAAGAAATAATGTCGGTAGGAGAAAAGATAAGGGAGAAAAAGAAAAAGAGGTAAAAGAAAGGAAGGAAAGGAGAGGGGAAAAGAGAAAGGAAGGAAAGAAATAAAAAGAAAAAGGAAGGAAAGAAATAAAAAGAAAAGGAAAAGAAAAAGAAAAAGAAAAAAAAATTGTGGCCATCCAAATACGACCTCAAGATCATCCTATTCAAGTAACCAAATAAAATCATGTATCATCTTATCCCATCAACCAAGCACCATATTTGTATTATCTCATCCAGGATCATCACATTCATTTTGTACTATCCCATCCCATTCACCATAGTTTACCCAACCAAACGCACCCTTAGGTTCGAATCCTCAAAACCGCACCATTTTTTGGTTTTTTCTGTTTTAACTTTGAAAAGTTCAAATTTTCAGAAATTTTCCGATTTTTTGCCAAACCGGTCGTTCCGGTTACCGGGGTTAATTTTTCAAACCGGTTACGAGAACCTGGTGAGAACTGCCCAAAGTCTACCGTGCTCTGTCTGTTTTTACGATGAAGGCAGAGGATCCGCTCTGATTTCTTCATCGTTTTCTCTTCCCTCAAAAAACACCTCTTCTTCCCTCTCCCAGTATTGCCCGACCAAGAGCCCCCAAATCCAGCAGCAGGCAGCCAGCAGCGACCCCCAAATCGGAAGACCACGCGTGCGCTTCTCATCTCGGGCCGCCGCAACTCGAAGGGAATCGGAGATGCAGCAGGTAAGGCAGAGCAAACCCTAGCCCCATCTCCGGATCCCTCCATGGCCATGCGTTCATTCTGCAGCTTGATCTGTTCTTTTTTCTTTGCGCGCGCGCGCGTCTGATCTGGGTGGGGATTCTTGGCTGGGGTCGATGCAGGGGGACGGCACGGAGGCGCAGGTGACGTGGGAGGACCAGCAGAACATCAACCGCTTCGGCCGCCTCAACAACCGCCTCCACGAGCTGGACGACGAGATCAGGCTCGCCAAGGTCGCCTCTCTAGATTCTCCTTTAAGGATTTCATATGTTTCTTGAACCGTGTGCTCTTGGCGCGCATCGCTAAATTTGTTCCCAGCGAGATAAAAACGAAGCGTTAGTTTTAGCCTAAGCCAGTAAGCCTTCGCGAAGATTAGAGCGAGAAGCGATAGGGATATGATTCTCTCGATGCCTTTATTGGCAAGGATGGAAAAGAGAGTATCTCTTAGGATACTTGGGACTTGTGAGCTCGCAAAGATGATTCATTTTTATGTTGTTTTTTGATAAGCTGTAGATTGCGTCGCATCATGCTGTCCTATTCTGAAGAAATGGATTAATTTTTGCCTTGTTTGTCTCTGCATCTGCAATATCCTCCAAGGAATTGTTCCTTCTGTATATATCTTTCTAAGAGTTTTTCCTTCATTGCAATATGGCATTACAGTGTGATCTGGTTGTTTGTTGGGTTTTCTTTGGCTACATTTTAGGTTGGGCAATGGAATTAGATATGGACAGATATTACATGTTTTAAGTTCTCAATTACTTAGCACATGAACACAAATATTGGAAACTAAGAATAATATTGAGGTTTTTCTTTTGGGATTGGGAAATTTTGGAAAATGCTTTCCTAAGGAACTGAACCTAATATTTCGGGCTATTTCTGGTGTATTACAAAAAGTGCTACCCATGTCTTCTTGTTTTGACCTTTCAATCACCTTTGCCAATTCCCTTGGTTTGGCACTTTAGCTCCATATGGATTTATTTTTCTAACTGCAATCCTACTTTATCCAAACAAGAGAACATTGTGGATTTAGAGCCTAACTATTGTGCTTCCATCTCATATAAACATGTCAGTGCACACACTAGTTTCGAGCTTGTAGATACGTCTCTTTAGCAATATAAGTTCCTTACATGCCTCGGTCGCTGACTCGCCGTAATACAGTTTGCCTCCACCATGGCATTGAATCACTGATATTTCAAGTAAACATGAAGTACGGAAGTGTTTTCAGATTTAGATTTTTAAAGTTTAAACATTCACCCCATGGAAATGATGATATGTTGACTTGGAGGATGGACGAAGAAGGTCCACTGTTTTTCTTTTTTCGAGGATCAAACAGGAGCTTAGATTTTATTCATCCATAAGAGAGCTGCAATCATGATGGATACATCTACATAAGAAGTCTGGTATCACACCGGATGGAATGTGCTACTAAGATCCTGTTTTCCTGCATCTCTTTCAGAATCCCCATGATCTCTAAACGGTGAATCTTCATAAATTTGACAAAAGAAACAAAAAAAGGTGCAGTAGAGTGAATGAGGAAGATAAAATAGATAGATATATCAGATTATTCTAAAATCAAACTTTTTTAGGATTGTTCTAAAATCAGAATGTTGGGTCAATGGGATTGGTTGGTGTGTAGAACTTGAGATTACATTTGTCAAGCATCACACAGTCTTAAACAATGGCCCAACAGGTATTGACTATTGAAACATCATTTAATTTAGCTGAAACTTTATCACTAGGCAGAGGAGTTGATCAACTGTGTTACTGAAGTTGCTTATTCATTATTTTTTTGAATTGTCCAGGACGTTATGGCTTGACATATCTTATTTTGATATTCTGTTGTTGTGCTAACACTTTCTAGATAAAGAGGGCTGCAGAGTTGCAAGAAACTACCATGTGGATCAATGCCTTGGGTCTTTCTGAACCAATTACCTTAAAAGATGTGATAAAAAAAATGTTGCCATTAGTTCTAGGCTAAGAAATTGCAATGGGTAGGTCATTTTGGTGCTTAGTATTCTATGCGAATCCCTCCACATGTTGACCGATGTATCATGTACGCAGATAAAGCATTTGGTTGTACCCTCCAGTTTATATAGGGCTTATGAATTCATGTTGAGGTGTGTGCTTTACCTCTATCTTAAGGTGATCTTTGATATTTGCAGTGACGATCACAACATTTCGGTGTTCCTGTATCCATTTCACATGAAGTGGTTTACATGTGTATATAAGCAGCAGAAGATTGCCAATTTATAATCTTACTTTACCACATGGACACATGGTTTCAAAATTTCGCTGCCAGTATTTATATACAGTTGGCACCTTTCTGATACACATTTGAAACCAAAACTTTGCCTAGAAGACCACAACCCTAAATGCCATTTTGCTTGTTTACTCTATGTTCCAGGAAGCAAATGAAAACCTTGATGATGCTGGGAACGAACTCATCTTGTCTGATGAAGATGTGGTGCGGTTCCAAATTGGAGAAGTGTTTGCCCACATTCCAAGGGATGATGTGGAGACTAGGCTGGAGCAGATGAAAGAGGATGCCGCTAAGAAGTTGGAGAGGCTGGAGGAGGAGAAGGAATCCATCCTCGCCCAGATGGCTGAACTGAAGAAGATACTGTACGGAAAGTTCAAGGATGCCATCAACTTGGAGGAAGATTAACATCGAGTACCATCTACCATGGCTTTTGTGTGCTCAATCATTATGTTGCTCATTCTAGTTCAGGTGGAGTTCTGTACCCCCACTGCATCGTTTCTTGCGACGCTGGCTTTTTTGACAAACGAGAGTTAAGTTCTAGAGATCGTTCCCTGTAATGCATTGGCATGGTTAATGCTAGGACTGGAATGGATTAGGTTAGCTTTGATTGTCCAGCAGCAACACCAAGGATAAGGTGGGTGTTTTTCATTTAAAAAGTCCCCGTGGGGGAATTTGCACGGTTGATTACTTCAGAAACGAGTGAGGACATAATTGTGGACCTTTACTATGTTATAAGTTAGCGTCTTAGCGAATGGTTTGAACCTGTGTGACTGTACGAATTGAAGTGTTTGAGATCGACATGAATTTTCTTCAATTAGATTTCATTC
The DNA here is from genome assembly GCA_036346405.1 of Phyllostachys edulis. NCBI lineage: Eukaryota > Viridiplantae > Streptophyta > Magnoliopsida > Poales > Poaceae > Phyllostachys > Phyllostachys edulis. Next base: position 95,149,020 of record CM070549.1, on the reverse strand, counting down.
CTGCGGATGGTACACTGTAGCTTGTTTCCTGGGTTTGATCAAATCATGTGACTTGTGAGTAGGGATGGCAATCGGGCGCAGCGGGTACGGGTAGTGCTCGTCTATACCTATGCCTGCGACTCCCCCACGGACATGCTCGTGAAGGACGACAGGCGAAGAACCTCGTTCATGCCTGTTGCTCGCAGGTACCCGTTGCTGCGGGCATATCCGTTTACCTACAAACAGTGCACTACCGCCAGTGGGTCCACATTGTCCGCGGGTACCCATCGCCCACAGGCATACTCATTACACATAAACAATGCGCATATTAAATTCATCTCAATTCATATCAATAGTGTATCACACATTCAACAATTAAGAAATTTTATCGTAAATCACACATCAAGTTCGATAAAACAACTAATCAAGCTCAACAAATAAAATAGAAATACAAACTGACATAACTTTGGCACAACTCTATCCAAAATCTCTTCAATGGGAAATTGGGAATGCTGCATTCGGTAGAACATACAAGAGTTGAAGCAGCAAGTAAACATGGAGAGTTAAAAAGCCATGAGGTATCTTCAGTCTCATAAAGAATATCCAAAATTTCCATGCACACATCTATACTTAAATGATCACCTAATTTTGATATTTCCCTGAGAGTGAAGAAAAATAAGCAGTACATTAGTTATAATTATACAGTTATGTTTCGCATTTGCCAAGAAGTCAAGAACAAGCAGATATATTTCCACTAATCTGTCACATTTTAGCATTTCTAGCACAAGACATTTGCGCTAAGAAGTACAAACTGCTACAAAGAGCTAGGGGAGTGAGAAAATTGAATGCAATAGATTCTAGTTCTAGTGACCAATTACTACACATGTCTGATGTGCGATTTCTCATATAATTCATTGACCAATATACATGGATGTGGACCTTACAAAAATGCAGACTTACAAAACAATACATGTTCATCACTATTCACTTCACTACACAGTTTATACTAGTAATTCACTAAGAAAATTCTTTATAACAGTTCCAAAGATTCGCGCTTTCAAGTCACAACACTTGCCCCTAACAGTGTTAACTATTGGAGTATTGGTTAGTGATGAGCAAAAGAATTAAATATTTCGAAGAACATGAGGTGAATGAGAAGCTCCTCCAGGTATATGAAAGGAATGTTCGGAGATTCGATGTTATACTCCACTACCTACAGACCCCACAACAAACAACAAGTAGATAGCATGCACAGCCCATCATGGCATTTATAAACTGATCTACAAAATGGAGAGCATCAGTATGATTCAGAGAGAGCATCAGTACCAGAAATGGAGAGCATCAACCAGCTATTATTAGCATGTAGTATAAGTACTAGATCTATAAACTGATCGTCTAAATATCAACCAGCTATTATTAGCATGTAGTATAAGTACTAGATCTACAAAATGGAGGGCATCAGTAGTTCAGTACCAGAAATGGCGGCGGCCGGGAGGCGACGGGAGGCGATGGACCGGAGGAGGGCGACGGCCGGGAGGAGGCGGTGGACCGGGAGGAGGACGCGGTGGCGGCGGGAGGAGGGCGGCGGTCGGGAGGCGTGGTTGGTCGGGAAGGAGGAGACGGCCGGGAGAAGGATGCGGTGGCGGCCGGGAGGAGGCGGCGACAGAGGCGTGGTTGGTCGGGAAGGAGGAGGCCGGGAGGAGGACGCGGTGGCGGCCGGGAGGAGGGCGGCGGCCAGGAGGCGCGGTTGGCCAGGAAGGGAGGAGGACAACCGGGAGGAGGACGCGGTGGTGGCCGGGAGGAGGGCGGCGACCAGGAGGAGGACGCGGTGGATCGGGAGGAGGGCGGCGATCGGGAAGGGAGCCCAGGAGGAGATCGGCTGGGAGGCGACTGGGAGGAAGAGGAAGAGGTCTGGGAGGAAGAGGAAGAGATCTGCGGGATTTGGGAGCCCGGGAGGAGGTCTGACGACTGGATTGGAAGTGGGGATTGTGGAAAGCGAGGGGCCGAGGGCTAGGGTTTTAGTTTTTACTCAGTGAGGGTCCCACCTATCAGTGTAGATGGCAGGTAATCGGGTGAAGCGGGCACGGGTGGAGCTTACCCATGCCCGCGCCCGTTTACCCGATGGGTAAGAAATTGTGCCCATTTTTATACCCGTGGGCAAAAAAAAGACACCCATACCCGCCTCTATTAGGGTATTCGTCCGCAGGTACGCGGGTAATCGGGCACAATTGCCATCCCTACTTGTGAGTGCCAAAAAACCCTGATACCAAAAGGGGGGTGATAAGAAATTAGGGTTAGGGTTTTGGTGGAAGTTGCTCTGATACCATGTTAGAACAATAGGAAGATAAATTCTACTATTTACAATTGTGTATCTTAATCATTATTGATAGGGTATATACAGACATTGTTATATAAGCCTCATGGCTACATGGGCCAAGAGAGAGGGAATGCACAACACTCTTAATATCTGATATCCCTATTTCCTAGTCCTTGCATCAATGTAACATCCCAAATTTTGCTCTTTTTAAAATTTATTTCAAATTAATTAATTAAAAGTGTTGGATTTCTTTTGGAGTTCTTGCTTAATTAAATGCTAAATCAAATGCAAATTCTAATTCTCAATTCAACTTCGAACCAATTTCCTCCTCCAATCGCAATTCGAATTCCAAATCGGATCAATTCCGAATTCCATCTTCAAATCCAAATTTCTTCATCTCAATTCAAAGCTCGTCTCCAAAAATCAAGATTCAAATTTTGTAATTTGAATTGTCCTCCCCATTTCTTCTTTCTTTCTTCCTTCCTTCTTTCTTTCTTTTCCCTCTCAGTTTCTCTTGTTCTGCCCTGCTCCTGTCGAGTTGCACCCGAGCCACGCCGAGCTGCGCTCGTGTTGCTCGCACATGTTCTGGCCATGTCAACCACATCATGCCTCCACGCCATCTGCATCATCATCAAGTCCTGCCATCCCCGCTCTCATTCAATCCCTCCGTGGCCGCATTTCATCAATTCTAATGCCATTTCAGCAGTTTCCAAATCAAGCCACGAATGTCGCTGACGTTCGTGCTTGCGGCTGTGTTGATTCAAACTCCGTTCAAGCCTATAAATGGAAGCTTCCGCACCCTTTCTACCCCCTTTGTACCTCCTCTGAATCCCATAGCCACCGGAGCTCTATCGCTGTCGAATTCATCATCATCCTGAACGCCGGTCACCAACTCGCTTCATGCTCCCGTCGCTCCAGTGAGAATTTTGATGTCCTAATCGCGTCACATTGTGTTCCCGTGCACAGTGAACAATTCCCCTCAATCAATTTCACTTTTGGTTGCAGATCATCACCGAAATTTGCTGTTTTCTTCCTTTAGGCCGAATCACCCCTGTGGTTCGATCTCATTCTCTGGTGGGCTATTCGCCAATTGGATCGCGTCATGTCGTATTCCCAACCTTCTTCTACCCATCCCTCACCTCAGTACGGCCGATTCGTCGCCGTGGAGTGCACCGCCGCCACCATCTTTCCGCCACTGGTCGTCGTTGCCCCACCGCCTCGGCCGCCCCCGAGCCTCCCCGACTCACCCGACGTCTTCCCCGTGCTTGCGTGGCACTCATGCGCGCACCGCCTTTGCCGCCGCACCTCCGGCGCTGTTGCATAACCGTGCGTCCAGGCCACCGCCGCCATGCCCCTCCGCCGCCACCGCCACTCGCAGGCATAGAACCCCTTCTAAAGAATCTAAACCTGTCATTATGAGTCATTGAAGTATTTTGGTGATCAATGACAAATCTATTTGTGAGACTAACACTTCTATTGTTAAACCTATTGTTTAGTCTCAGTTGGATGAAAAGGTGAAAATCATGGAGGTATGCTTTAAACATCATATTCTTATATCTTGTTGCATTCCTTGGATCCAAAATATAGATTGAACTCCACTAAAAGTCTAACTTGAAAATGTGCATATGTTCTTATTACACATTTTGTGTATGCACACACATAGGGGGAGTTCACTCTATGTTTTGTGGTTTCATTAGTAATGATCCTAAGGATCTCTACTTTAAAACATATCTATTGAGTATATTAAACTTGTGTAGTTCACATATACTCATATGACTTTATATTCAATCATTTGCAATTGTGATGGTTGTCATCAATTACCTAAGAGGAAAATATTGAAGTATCTTGTCCCACCATTATGAGTTAATGGTATGTTATGGTAATTAATAGGTTATGTTCCACAACGATGAAGACTTTAGATGACATCATGAGTTGAATGTCATCAAGTCAAGTTTCAAGAAAAGGATGCATCATATGTTGATGCACATCAAGATCTCAAAGAGGAGATGGCCATGAGTTGATCATCAAGTCAAGAAAAGACCCATTATGTGTTGATGGAGGTCAAGTGAAGGATACATCATGTGTTGATGCATATCAAGACAATGACCCGATTTTGAAGAAAAGATGTGTGTCATCAAGCTTCAAGAAGACGTGCAAGGCAAATGTATGACTAGCTAGGACTAAAGATTTGTTCCTAGTCTTTTACTGGTCTTGGTGTTTGGTTAGAAGACCGGATTGCTAGTATAGGTTGCCTTACTATTAAGAGGGGGCTTGTCTAGTAGCTTGAGTTAGTCATATGTTGATAGCTCGTTGTGCTTGCTCTAGCTCTCGTTAGCATGTTGCCGATATTTGTGAATATATTTTGCAAATGCTCGCGGTTCATGCATAATCCTTGTAGCATGTGATTTTAGTTTGCGAATATGTTTTGCAAATAGTTTAAATCCATGTACCAATTTCCTTGTGGCGTTGATTTTAAAAGTCAGCAAATGTGTTTTGTAACTTGTTGAGAATCTAGCCTTCATCCCTTGTGTGCATCTTGCATCAATTGCAAATGTGTTTTCCAAATTGAGTTGAAGTAATGTGCATAATCTGTTTTCAGCTTTGGTGGCAGTGAGCGGTCTGACCGCCCATGTCAGTCGATCTGACCGGTGGGGTTTCGGTCTGACCGCCATGTGTCGGTCGGTCTGACCGGTGGGTCAGCGGTATGACCGCTCGTTAGTGCGGTTTGTTTTTTTTCCAGAGGAGGTGCTTTTCTAGATCTAGCTTGGTTTCCTTTGAGTTGTCTGACAGCCCGTCTGGCGGTCTAACTGGTTGGAGCGGTCTGATTGGCCCTTGTGAGGGAGGTAAGACACATTGTTTTTCTATTCCCATTCCCTTGAGCAAAGAGCAATTCATCTCCTCTCTTTTGTGCATGTGTTGCACTTAGTGAGCTTAGAGAGCAAAACCCTAGTGCATGTGTTGCATTAGGTAGTGGATTGTGTATCCATTTGAGCTTAGACGCTTGATTTGTTCAAGTGAGTGTCTTCAACTTGTTACTCTTGGTGTTTGCCGATACCTAGATGGCTTAGAAGAGTTGCACCGGTGATATTCTCAAATAAGGTTGTGAGGAGACCTGGGTGGTTGTGAGTGGTTTGGTGATCGTCATCTCCGGAGTAGAAGAAGAGCAACCCTGTGTAGATCGAGGTGTTGGTTCAAGTTGTGAGCTGGTCCAATTTGGTTAGACTTACTTCGGAGGTGTTGGCTCATTTGTGGAGCCGATCCAATGTGGTTGGGCTTACCTCAACGTGGATTGTGGGAGACTGGCAAGTCTCCGAACACTACGGTAAAACATCATTGCATTTTTGTGGTTTGTTCTCTTGTGTTTTACCTTGCACAATTTACATTTATAGAATTACATTGCTTTCGTATCTTTGTATGTTTGTCATCTTATCAATAGTCTTTGATTGTTGGTGCTCTTAGTTGAAACTAGTTGTTTTAGTTTTTAATTGAGCAAAACCGAATTGATTTACAATTCCTCATAAAACTCAGTTTTAAGTCAAAAGATTTTAAAACCACCTATTCACCCCCTCTAGTCGGCCTCCTCAATCTTACAAGTGGTATCAGAGCTTGGTCTCTCATTTTATTAGGCTTCACCGCCTAGAGAGTAAATGATGGCAACTAGTAATATAGTGCACATTGGTGAGACACCTATATTCCATAACACGAATTATGATATTTGGAAAATCCATATGTCTTGTTATTTTAAGGCCATGTGCACTAAAATTTGGCGGATTGTAGATGTGAGTTTTTCTCCTCCAAAGGATCCTCTTGCTCCAACTATTGACACTAGTACAGACAGGCTCATCACAGACGGTTTTTGACCTGTCTGAATTTGTATGTTTGTGATAACAGGCGGCTATCACAGACGATTCAAAAACCGTCTATGATACGGAATAACACAGACGGTTTTTTATTGAAACCATCTGTGAAGTGCTAGTATCACAGACAGTTTCCACCAAAAACCGTCTGTGATACGTAGCATATCACAGACGGTTCTATTTACAAACCGTCTGTAATTTGAGACATATCACAAACATTTTGGAAATAGAACCGTCTGTGATATTCTACGTATGACAGACGGTTTGTAAATAGAACCGTCGGTGATACTATACCTTCACATATGGTTTCAACAAAAAACTGTATGTGATAGTTCTTTATACCTAACTAATTTTTGTTTGATTTTTGGCTAGCCTCAGGAATTGTTAGCCATGCCCTCTGAAAACAAGCATGCAGAAAACAAATACATCACATATAATCAATTGTTGACAGCTCAAAGTGATCATTTACAACTCAAAATAAATTACAAAAGAATTTGTTCAAGTATTGTCGCTATAGTTACAATTGGATTACAATTGAATCAATTGTTTGAAGGTGGTTGAGAGGTGTCGATGGAGTGAAAGTCTCCGTCGGCGTTAATGATTTGTGTCTTGATGAAGGCGCAAAGCTTCCCTCGAACGTCCGCGATCTCTTTCGCAACGAGTGCATCTAAATCTATGTATAAACCCTGCTGCTAGCAAGAGTAAAGTAGTAAGCATATATATTTAAATTTATAATTAGAAAATAATTATTTCGAGATTGACAAACCTCGGGATCCTTTATCTTAGCACTAATGATTTGCTCCATATGATGGCAAACATAAAATGTACATAGGTGATCTTGTTTTTGCTGGTAGCACTATAAAAATAGAACTCCATATATAGGTATAGTCAATTCGAGGCGCATTATTACGAAGTATGATATAGAATTATTGTGTTGTAGCGCGTACCAAAAATCGCGTCCTGTGTTGCAGTGTGGCGCTCGATCCCTTGTATGCTCCTCCGTCAGCAACATAGGCGATGAACGACCTACATGATTCCAAAAAGTTATCCTCGGCCATTTCAAACGAAGGAGTACTACAATAGAGTTATGTATAGAGGAAATGAGCATACCTGTCGAGTATTCCTTTCACAAGGGTGAAGTCGTTCTTTTTGTTGATTAGGGAATCAAGGTATATTACCTTGTTCCTCTTTGGTACAATGACTAAAAGGATCCAGTGGAACCTACTCATGTATGTCACTATAGTCATTAAACCTAAGTTCATGCTGCGTATAAAGTACAAATGAAATTTATATAGTAAGTAGTGAAGCACTTACTCCTGGTTGTAGGGCACCACTATGTAATCCTTGTCGTCCTGAGCAAGCAATCCCGGCATTATGTATTTCTCGATGCAGGATGTGTCTTCTTCGATGGTTTGTTTAGAGATCACGTGTGGGTCGAGGAAACCCACCGGTTCGAACAATTCCCGGGCTTTTTTCATAATGTATCTATACATAAGCAATGAGTTGTGATATTTATCGATATTACGTGAATGTAGAACTTGATTGTACACACTTACAGTGTCCAACATCGTAGAAGCGAGACGTCGAGGGCACCGAGGTTGAATAGGTCGAAAAAGTCGTTGAAGCCCACGACGAAGTGGCCCGGCTTGTTGAAGAAATGCTCGTGCTTGTATCTGACGGTGATTCCAGTATCGCACCTCTTCTCTTTGGTCTTCCGCATGTACCAGACATGCAAAGCCTGACAACCTACTCCAGCGTGGGCTAATATTGTGTCGGTGGCCAACGGACTTCTGATGGAGTATTTTGAGGGCTTTGGGAGGCGCCTTAATGTTCATCGATTTTAATTTGGCCTTAACGACTGGCCCGCTACACGTCTTCCTGTGAGACGACTCGGGAACCGATATGGCGACACGCTTTTCTTGTTCCATCGGCGTCTTCTCCACGGGAACCAATGAGGTGGCCTTCTGAAGCGAAGGTTGAGGTGGAGTCATCGAGGGTCCCATTGGAGAGGAATGGTCGTGTCGAGATCGCGACACTGCTGGGTCCAGGGCGATGCCCTTCTTGGGCCACTGGATAAAAGTGTGTATGGCATCCTCTAGTGTTTTGATGTCTTCGTTCGGGCGAATCTCCAACGGGACGACCATGAAATTGTCATGTACCATGTCCACCTAGACCTTGGTGTAACCATGTGCCAACTGGGCACCGTGCTGCACTATCCCTTCCTGGTATGGATACACCATCCCCCGCCCAGCCTCAATATAAATAGACCCAACCATCCTCACTTGGAGCATTCACCTGCTCCTACAAAATGATACACAATTAGCTAAGGTATCCTATAGGTCTATCTTTGGTGCATTCCAGGGATGTACATTACCTTGATGTCGTTGATAGGTAATTGAACGTCGTCATGTTCAGAATTTGGAGTGGATGCGACACTACTCCGATGTTGAGGAGGACTGGCTCCCAAAATAACGGGGACAACTTGCGACTGGCCGAGGAGTTGATTCATTTGATCCTGTAATCTTGTTATCTGTCCTTAAAATTTTGCAATAAACACCTGTTCCAACCGGGCGTCGTGCTCGGCCTTGGATCTCTTCCTACTCCTATACGTGTTGGAGTCGTGTCAGAATCCATCACTCCAAGGTACGTAAACCCCACGGCCTCGCGTGCGACCCGGGTGCTCCTTGTTTCCCAGGGCCGTAGATAGTATATCTTTCTCCCTGTTTGCTTCGAAGGAGCCTTGGGAAGATTCGGTAGACAATGCAGGCTACAAGAGGTCATCATGTTATTATAGACACGATGAAGTTATGGACTTATTAACAAGGAATAAAGCTACAAATTAAACCTAACAACAGAAAGCAACAGTCACCCACCATGTTGCAATATGTGAACATGAACACCCACCATGGCCATAATCTCATCATATCTAGCATCCCAAACCCTAACCATCAGAACACCCATCATGTCCAGGGACCAAAGCCCAACACAGCAACACCATGCATCTTACTGACCTAGCACAATATCATGAATCCACTATAGAGGGAGCAGAGGATAGGTTCTCCCCATTGATCTCATATCACACATTAATCTCAAAGACAACATTCACAATCGAGGATTAAGGGATAGGTTCTTACCTTCACAGTGCAAGGAGGAGGTCGGTGCAGGGGAGGAGGCCGACGCAGGGAGGATGACGGCGCGGGGGAGGAGGCCGGTGCAAGGGAGGGGGCCGCGGGGAGGAGGCCGGTGCAGGGGAGGAGGCCGACACGGGAAGGAGGACAGCGTGGGGAGGAGGCCAGTAGAGGAAGGGCGCCAACACAGGGAGGAGGCCACACGTCGAGGCGGTAGCAGCGTGGTCGATGTTGGGGACGGTGACATCATCGATGTAGGGGATGGCGGCGTCGAGGTCAGAGGCGGCAGTGTCGGGGCTTAAGGGGAGGTGAACGGGTGAGCTGTAGAGGAGCCGAACGGGCGAGAGCTTAAGGTGACGATCAGTAAGGGTTCCCTCCTTATAAAGGGATATCACAGACAATTCTATTATGGAATTGTCTGTGATTCCTTATCACAGACGGTTCTATAATAGAATCGTTTGTGATAACCTGGTGAAAAGTCCTATCCACATGAACCTGGTGACAAGTGTCTCTTCGTTTTCCCGCGCAATGTGTGTGTCTCTTCGTCTCACGATCACACCAACGTCGCTACGGCTCCCAAAGTATCTCTTCATCTCCCGCTCCGGCTTTAGTACTTGTTTTATAAATAGATATCCCCTTCTAAAAGGGATTTCTCACAAACCTCCTTGATCCCCTTTCTCCACAAACTACAAATGGCTTCCCCTCTCGTGCCAGTTGTATTGGCCTACATTGTGCTTGTTTACTCGCACACCTCTGGTCGCAACCTAGTCCAAGCTGCGGACAAGCCTTTCGTTCGCAATGTCATCTGTTGTAGGCCCTCTAAACTACCGGAGATCATAGCGGCCATCATCTGTCGACTGGAGCTCCTCCTCAGATGGACCAATGTGAGGGTCTGCGGCATCCAGCGAGTAAACCTCATCGTGGAGATCGTCCTATGGAACTACTTGGTCCGCACCGAGGATGCAACCCGGAGAGTCGAGGACGACATCCAAATTGTAGGAGAGTGGGTCGACCTCGTCGAGACGGAGGAGACCAAGGTTGATGGCCTCTGGGCTATATGGGGCTTGGTTTCGGAGTCCGAACGACTACAAGCGCGAATCGACCGTGCAAGGTCGCAGGTGGAGGCGTTTGATCTGACAGTCGCCGATCCCGCCACCACTAAAGCCGATGAGAAGGCTTACGAAGATTTGAAGGCTAAGATAGGATCGCTAATCCTTTTTTATCGTCTGTGATGTAAAAAGGATATGGTCTTTTTATCGTCTGTTTATTACAAATATATAATATTATCATTCCACATTACAATGAAGTCCACATTGACATCAAAATCAGAGATGTGAAGTCCATAACACATGGCAAGTCCATATTGACATGTCTCATGTTATGGAATAAATTACAATGGAGTAAATTCTTAATTAAAATATAACCCTTCATGATGATCGATGCGCATATAGCTAGCTTCCTCACTGGGTTCTTCCTCAAGCCTGATGCTATCTCCGAAAGGAGGCAACTCATCAAATTGATTGTACTCTTCCTCATCCACGACATTCTCAACTCCGACGATCCTTCTTTTTCCATCAAGAACTACGTGGCAGTTCTTATTTGCCGGGTCCGTTACATAAAAAACTTGAACAACTTGCTTAGCTAGTACGAATGATTCGTCCTTGTATCCGACACGTTTGAGGTCTACAGTAGTGATGCCGTACTTGTCAACCTTCAACCTTTGAAAAGTACGTAGTCGAGCTCCCAAATCTCCTCTACGAACCCATAGTAGGAATTCAACCCACGTGGCGGCGATAGATTGAACCTTTCGTGAAACGCATCTATCACGGACCATTGTTACGGATATGCTCTTTCTATCCTGAGCTGTCGTATAAAATGTGTACCCATTTATGTCGTATCCTTGTCATGCCACAATTGTAAATTTTGGCCATTTTGCCAACCATAGCAGTGTATCATCACTTGATGACCTCCTAATGAATCGCACCTTTAACCATTCGTTGAACCGACAGTTGTGCTCTCTCGTGATCCAAACCTCCGACCGGTTTGGATTCTGTTTGCATACCATGTCTTTGTACTCGTCGATGTACAGGGACACTTGGGTCATGTGTTGCAAGAACGTGAAATGGGCTTGAGCGTACATATCCAGATCGGGAGTGATTGATTTCCTTCCGATGGTCCTGATACCCTCCAGTCTCCCCTTATGACGAGATAGAGGAACACTTATCGGTTCCACCTGAGCTATGTAGTCGACACAGAACTCAATGACCTCTTCAGTTGCATAACCTTCGATGATACTGCCCTCCGGTCGAGATCGATTCCGTACGTAGGTCTTGAGAATTCCCATGTACCTCTCGAACAGGTACATATAACGTAGGAACACAGGGCCGCATATTTTTATCTCTTTCACAAGGTCAACAATGAGATGGACCATGATATCGAAAAATGACGGAGGGAAATACATCTCAAGATGACATAGTGTCGTCACCACCTCGGCCTGTAGAGCATCTAGTCCTTGGGGATCGTTGACCTTCTGAGCAATTGAGTTAAAGAAATAACACAGCCTTAAGATTGCCACTCAGACCTTGTTTGGCAAGATACTCCTAATTGCAACAGGAAGCATTTGTGTCATCAGCACATGACAATCATGAGACTTCATATCAATTAATTTCAAATCTTCTATAGAAACAAGTTTCTTAATGTTAGCGGAGTAATCGGACGGAACTTTCACACCATGCAAGCCCTAGCACAGTTCATTTCTCTCAACCTTGGACAGAGTGTAGCAGGCTGGGGGAAGGTACGTCCGTCCTTTATCGATCTTTTTCGGTGCTAACCCGGTCCTTATGTTCATAGCAACCAAGTCACACCGTGCGTTAACACCATTCTTTGTTTTGCCACTAATGTTCAGTAAGAGACCAATCGAGCTATCACATATATTCTTCTTCACGTGCATGACGTCGATGCAGTGGCAAACTTCTAAGTGCTCCCAATAAGGCAATTCCTAAAAAATTGACCGTTTCTTCCAGATGTTCTTCTGACGGGTTCTTAATTTACGTCCCTTCCCAAGCACAACATCGATATTCTTAACCATATCATAGACCTCTTTCCCTCTAAAAGCCCTTGGAGTTGAACCGTCCTCCTTATTTCCGTCGAATTGTTTCTTCATCTTGCGGTATGGGTGAATCTTGGGAAGGAACCTACGGTGGCGATATATACGCTTTCGCGAGTTGTTCAAACCATACACTCTCCGTACCATCTAATCGGTCTTGAGCATGTGCTTTGGCTCCTTTTGTCTTGGGTCTGATAGGTTACCAAGGGCGAAAAATCATTGATGGTGCGAACAACATGGCGTGTAAAGTGAAGTTCTCTCATTTGTACGCATCCCATACTTGTACCCCTTCGTTCCATAGTGTCACAAGATCTTCCAGCAATGGTGCTAGGTACACACCAATATCATTCCCATGTTGCTTTGGCCCTTGGATAATTAATGATATCAAAATGTACTTCCGCTTCATACACAGCCAAAGAGGAAGGTTGTACATACATAGATTGACGGGCAGTGCTATATCACGCTCATGTTACCGAAAGGATTCATTCCATCTGTACTCAACCCTAACCTTATGTTCCTCGGTTCAAGACCGAACTCTTCAAGCTCGATCGAAGTTTCTCCACTAAGCGTAATCGGAGGGTGTCTTAGCTTTCCATCTTTCTTACACTCCTCCGAGTGCCAACGCAGCAATCTTGCCTCCTTTGGGTTTGCAAATAAACACTTCAAATGTGGGATCACAGACAGATACCATAACATCTTAGCAGGAGATCCCTGCTTCACCTTATCAGTATTCTTACGCTTGTATCGGGATGCTTTGCACACGGGACATACATGCATGTCTGCATACTCTTTACGGTAGAGGATACAATCGTTCGAACATGCATGTATTCTTTCTACTTCCATTCCCAATGGACAAAGAACCTTCTTTGCTTGGTAGGTGGTGCTGGGCAACACGTTTCCCTCAGGAAGAATATCCGCTAGGAGACCTAACAACACCGTGAAACTCTTGTTGGACCAGCTATTGCTTGCCTTCAATTTCAGCAGTTCAAGCACGGTTGACAACCTTGTGTATTCCGGCTTGCAGCTAGGGAACAAAGGTCTCACCGAGTCCTCCATTAAGCCCTCGAATTTACAAAACTTTCTCTCACTGTAGTTCTCTTATGCTTCGCGTAGTATCTGATCCAGATTGTCATCGTGCGACCTATCCTCATCAAAATCACAGTCCACATCCGGCATATTGTTGACTTCCTCTGCGATGTCATCATTATTAACTTCTTGTATAATCTGTTCTTCCCTGTGACTGGTCCAACATGTATACCCTTTTTTGAAACCCTTTCGAATCAAGTGCGCTTCGATCTGCACCGGATTATTAAACATCTTCAGATTACCGCAATCAATGCATAGACAGTACATAAATTTTATCCCCTTCCTCAACATATCTTGCTCGGCAGCTCTTCTAAAAGCAACCAGGTCATTAATGTACTCTTGACTCACACGGTTCACACCGTACATCCAGTGTCGGTCCATTTACGCTATGCATGTAACAACTTAATTAATGTCAAATTAGATTAATAAACCGCAAGTACATACTCTTCCTATTGACCAAACATACTTATATTGATCAGCGATTAACTTATAGCAAACATAAAATGTTATAGATTATTACCCTTGGAGCTCGCGACAAAAATACCAAATATCCCTCGAGATTCCTCTCTTTCTCCTTCTCCTCCCTTCCTCCTTTCCTTCTCCTCCCTTCCTCCTTCCTTCCCTTCCTTCTCTCTAAGCTAGTGCAATGGGGGAGGACCTGGGTGGCGGCTCAAATGGGAATGGGCATGGGGGTCTGTCGGGACCAGGTATTTATAATGCCAGCCTATCATAGACAGTTTTTAATAGAACCGTCTGTGATAATTCACATATGGTTCTTACAAAGAACCGCCTGTGATAGGTGTGAATTATCACAGACGGTTCTATTAAAAAACCGTTTGTGATAAGTTCAACACAGACGGTTCCTTTTGAACCGTCTGTGATGAGGCATCCACTATTGCCTGTTTTGTAGTAGTGTGAGGAAGAAAAATGCTCACATCTTGACGCTCAAGCAACTAACACTTTATTTAGTACTTTGAGTATAGAGATATTCGACGTCGTATGCAATCTCAAGAACACTCATGAGATGTGGACCCGTCTTTAAGATCATTATGAAAGGTCCACCTTCACTACTGATGATTGCATAGAAGAATGGATGTCAGGAGAAGAGTGCTCAATCTCTAGCTCCAAAAATGATGAGATCACAACCCCATCCACATCAACTCATTGCTTTATGGCTAAAGGTAACAAAGAGGTAAATAATGATAAGCCCGCATATGATGAGTTGATGGATATATTGGAAGAGCTTAATGAATATCTTGGGAAGGAGAATACTAAGTATAAGATTTTGAAGAAAGAACTTGTCTCTCTTTAAAAACAATTATGATATGCTAAAAGAAGAACATGAGTATCTCCTTCTCAAGGAATGCATTAGCTCCAAGGTGAATATAGGCATTACATGTGATCTACTAGATGATATGTCATGTGTATCTCCTAACTCTTGCATTTTATCTAAGGTTAGCATATCCACCTCATGTGATGATTTGCTTGATATGCCTTGTTGCTCCAAAATAGACACTTCTATTTTCTCTATGTCTTGTGATACTAATCTTATAAAGAAAAACAAAGAGCTCAAGGCCTAAGTTACAAAATTAAAAATTAACTTGGAAAGAAGCTTCAAAGGGAAGGCCACCCTCGATGAGATATTGAGCAAGGAAAGATACTTACAAGATATGAGTGGAATTGACTTCACTCCAAAGAAGAAGGAGAATACCAAGACAAGACACAATACAAAACACACGAAGAATATCAAGTGCCTTGGTTGCAATGAGAAGGGACATTTTGTCTCGGTGTGCCCAAACAAGATAAATGATAAGCAAATATCGTCAAAGAAGAGGCAAGCCGGCAAAGAGCAAGTAAAGAAGACAAAAAGCGGAAGTAAAAGCCCAACTTGCTACAATTGCTGGGAAAAAGGACATTTTAGTAAGGATTGTCCCATAGGTATCTCTCTAAGCCTATTATCTATAATGATCATTATTTGCTTAAGAATGATAAAAATGACAATGTGTTTGCTAAAAGTGTTAGCTCACATAAATCTATTGCTAGGGCCATCTAGATGCCCAAAAGTATTGTGGCTAACATTCATGGACTCAACCAAGTATTGGGTACCAAAATACGCCTAAATGCTTAAATAGGTACTTGGAGAGGCATTGGAGACTTGGCTTACAAGAAGAGGTGGATACCACCATGTGAAAATTAGAGCCAATCATGAAGATGAACTTGTCACATCAAGCACCAATGCTGTCTCGGTAACAAGTATTTACATTGAAGTATCTAGCCTTTTATGCCTTGCATAAGTTGCATTCCATGAAAATCTTTTCAAAATGGTATTCTTGCTCTTGTCTAAAAACTTCATTATTGAAATCTTGAGCAATATGGTAAGTGGCACATTAGGGGAGAGTGCTAAGTCGTATTCATGTATATCACATCCCTAAGTGTGTCCAAATAAATTAAGTACTAGTAATGTTTTTCAAAATTAAGCTTTGTAGCTAAAAGTAAAAAAAAAATCATAAATATTAGTAATATTTTGAAAAAATAGTTGCAAAATGTATACTAATGCTATTCAAAAGTTCTCCAAAGGTTTTGACTCAAGAAAAACCTATTTTAAGTAAAAATGAATTTGTATGCAAAATTCTAGATCATAGTATCTTATTTAAGACATAAACTAGATTTTTGTGTAAAATATATTCTAAAAAGAATTTTAAAACATACTCAAAAGGAATATCCTAGAGTTGGCTATTCTAAACCTTTTTGGTATTCAAAATACCAACCTAGCAAAAGATATTTGATTCCGAAACTCATCCAAAAAACTATTTTGATCTAAGTGGTCACTTCCTAGCACTTAAGTGAGTTTTACCATTTGAGCCAAATTTATTCACATAAATAGGTCCATAATGGTATTCATAATTTATACATACAACTGGATGCATTAAAATTTAATCATATGCTCTTTTGGTTCTTCTGAAGAAGTTTTATGAAAATAAAGTTTCGTTTGTGAAAAAACTTAATTTATAAAAATTATTAGAAAATTGGATTTTCAAGGGCTATATAAGCTGGAAATGCTCCAAATATGTTTGTTTGATTTATTGTGTGAAAGTTTGGAGCAAAATACAACATTTCCACCTTTCTCAAATTCTAGTGTTGAATCTGCTGACAAATTCAAACCTTAGTCGGTATGATGAGCCATCCCAAAGGTCGACCACCAAATTTGACCGGCCCGACCGCCATGTGCCTAGCGGTTGGACCGGTTTTGTGTGAAGGACCTTATAACCCCTCACCAAACAGTTATCTTCCTTGGTTGCATTCTTCACCAACCGAAGCCATTTCCTCTCTCTCTCTCTCTCTCTCTCTCTCTGGCCATCTCTCATCCCCGGGCTTGGATCTCCTTCTCCGACCTTCAATCTTGTTTCCCAAGGTAATCAAGAGTTTCTCCCTCACCTCCTCTCTATTCCATGGTTTATTTTGAGTTTTTAGGTTGCTTACTCTCAAATGCCTTGTAACCCTAGGTAAGGGAGTTCATCCAAAATCCGACCTATTGTACTTCAATTTCATCAAAGATTCATTCCTTGAATCTACCCTCTTCATCTAAGCCAGTAAACCTTCTTTCTCTACTTGCAATCTATTCACATTGTGCTTTGCCCCCAAATGCCTAAGGTTTGCCATGAAATCCATATTTCCTTCTAGTTGGTGGCAAAACTTTTGACATGCAAGTAGTTTGTGATTAAATTAACAATTATTCACTATGCCATTGCATAAAGAGTTTGCAATCTTTGGGTTCATCCCAAAATCAGTCTGCCCCTCTTTTGTCACTAGCGATCTAACTGGCTGTACCTCGCGGTCTGTCGGGACCCAAAATATGCAATTCTGGACCCTCTGTGTATAATGCACTAGTCCAGGATCACACTAGTGCACACAGTGTCAACACAGGTGAATATCGATCCACACAAGCGATTAATAACATAAACGAGTAATTTGATAACAAATAGTTGTTTTGACCTTATGGTCGAGTTTACAATTATTAAGCCACGCAGGGCTAATAAAGAAAATAAAATAGCAGCGGAACAAAGAAACTTCAGCGGAATCCCATCAATTCACCACAAGCAACTGACTGGGATCAAGACCCTACGATCAAGCACCTTCGATGAACTCCTCCTCGAAAGCAGGCGATGACTCCTCTTCTGTTGCATGTTTTACAACAAGCATGAGTACACAACCGTACTCGCAAGTCATACCACAGAAATGCAATTATACATGATGGCTTATTCCAAAGGAATGCCTTCTGTGGTTATTTTGCAGAAATGCAGCAGTTGCAATTGAATACAAATAATAGTTTGAAAGCATAATTCAAAACAAATAGACAATAATAATTTAACAGTTTTATTTCACAAAGACACATAGCCTAAACAAGTTATTCACATAGCCATATGACTTAAGTCACACAGCTCCCTTCCCAAGGTTTTCATGAAAATCTACCCCTCGTGTGAAATCACCGAACATGTCCATGACCGCGGACGCGGCTATTCGAATAGATTGATTAACACTCTGCAGAGGTTGTATACTTTACCCACAAGATACAACTAGTGTAGCTAGCACTAGCCGTAACAAAACAGTTCAGAAACTTCATCTCGACATTGACACTCCCGGTATGCTTAGCCACCACAGACGCACACCGTTGGACAGGGTCACGGCGAACAGCCCCGTGATGTGACTACTTAGTAGTACACACCTCCACCCAATCCGACATAGCTAACCTACAACCTGAGTAATCAATGTCAAGACTCCATAACTTACTAAGTTAGGCCCGTCCCATACCAGGCATGTGGTTGTACGAAAGGCTCAGTTCAATGGCGCACAAAGTTAAGTCCTTAATTGACCAGAGCAAGACTTCCAAATTCTAACCTATCACTCCCGCCAACACAGATCCACCATAAAAGTATACCAGACCACTTGCCCCCATCCAAAACCTTTTCCCACCCTGTTGGTTAAGTGCAACATATGCCATCAACGAGTAATAGCACATAGTACACATAGTTTTTATCACATAGTTCCATAGTCACTTAGTCAAGTTTATATTTGCAACTTACATAAGATGATGACTCGTAGCATGGCTAAGCAATCTAATCGCATCTAACCATCCCACATTGGTAATACAATAGCACCAACTAAACAAACCAAACTAGGGTGACAAAAGATTATGGCATACAATTAGACAAGGAGGTCATAACAAATTGGATATTAACTAATCCCAAAAGCATTGAAATAAATAATTAAAGTAAATGCAATAATTTAAATCAATATAACTTTTGAAACCTGGGTCCAATATGATCAAAGGTATAACTTGCCTTGGAATAGGTCTAAGTACTAATCTTGCTCTTGAGTTGCTCCTTCTTCTTCAAATCTTCTCGAAGTATCGACGTCTACTCGCAAACGAAACAAACAAACAAAACAAATAAAAATAGAGGCAAAACAAACTCCAAAAATTAAATAAAAATCTTAGATAAATAGATCTCGAATTTAGAAATTTGAATGGGCTCAAACGGAGTTCGGATGCAAAAGATATGGACTTGGGAAGTTTGAAATAGAAGAAAAACCCTAAAAAGGAATTATCCAAATTATCTTTCAAAAGGAAATCCAAATTATGACGTAGGGCTGACGTCATCAAAGGAATTATCGGCTGAAAACAAAAGAAAAGGAATTGATTTGGAAGTGGGCCCCACTGTCATGGACAGGGTGCACTAAGGACTGGGTTCATGGATACTTGGTTCAGGTTGGATCTTGGCATGCCACATGGCTGCTGACCAAGACATGACATGGCTGCCACATGGGATCAAAAGGATGACATGGCGGCTAATTTGGCGATGACTTGGCACAGAGCACACAAGCAGCGAAGGACGGCCATGGCCGGCAGCAAGACTTGCGACGACGACGGCGAACCAAGGCGAGGGAAGCCCGTCCGAGGAGCAAAACGGAAAACCGAGAGCTTGGTGATGCTCTGGGAGGCGTCGCATCGGCACAGATGGCCAAGACTCACCGGCGTCAGTGACTCAAGCGGCGGCGAGGCGCACGGGTACGGAGGATTCGGCAATTTAGCGGCGTCCGACCAAGTTTGAAGGGGAGCACCACGAATCTCACGATGGTGCGAATCCAAGGGCGACGGAATCACTGCCGGAGGTTGACGGATGGCGACGAAACTCGGCGAAGAAGCTTGCGGCGGCGACAAACTTCCTCGGCTCAATTTGGCACAATGGAGAGGAGATCCAAGGCGGCGCCTTAGGGTTTTGGAGGAGATGGACGACGCGAAGGCCGTGACGCAGGGGCGGCTTTAAATAGCCACGGGATGGAGGGGATCCGGGAAGAACACGGTGGCGCTGCGCGTCGGCTCAAACCCAGACTCAAGAGTCCCTAGGGAAGATGACTTGACGTGGCCGACGGCGGGACCCACCCGGCAGTGACACCAAGAAAAAGGAAGGCTCGACTGCTGCAGCTGGGCTCGCGTGGGGGAAAAGGAAAACAAGCCGGTAATGAAATGCTCATGAGAGAAAGGCTAAGGAACGGTCAGCACAAGACAGAGAAGGAATGCGGGCCGCCCGGGAAGGATTGGGCCGAGAGAAAGAGATTCGGCCCAAACAATATTCCGGTATTTTAAATAGTTTTCTATTTTATAAAATAGCAGAAATTCAAATAAGCAATAGAAAATAGCAAATGAACTTGGAAAAATTCTAGAAAATATATCCAAGCACAAAGAACCCAAATAAAATAGTTTTGACCCTTGTTGATGTTGAATTTAATCATATTAAATTATTTTGATGTACAAAGTCCATGTTTAAGCTTTTGAATTAAATTCAAATAAAATCCAAATGGTGAATTTTCTCCTACTAACTATTCAAAGGATTTTTAAAGCTCAGAAAATTGGGATGTTACATGGTCTGACCGGCCAAGCTGGAGGTTCGACCGGCCATGGCAGCGGTCTGATCGCCTATGACAAAGGAATTGGCAGAAATGGCATTATGAACTACTTGTTAGTTTATTCCTTGACTCCTTTGACATATCTTGCTCTCCTTTCAACAGCGACAATGCCGCGCAAGCAAACAGTGAGTCGTGTAGCTGCCCCCCCCCCCTCCTCAAAGGGAAAGGAACAAGTAGAAGATGAACATGAGAAGGATGTTGAAGAAGAAGAAGAGAGCAGAAACAACAATGACAGCAGCGACAATGATTATGATGAATCAAACAATGATGAGGATGAGGATGAGGACAAGGATGAAACTCCTGATCAATCTCAATTTGTTGGTCTCGATGTGTCCAGAATAACGAGTGAAAAATACACCATCCTAAGGCACATTAATCAATTCCATTTTCCAAGAAATGCTGCTTTGAGTATGTTCCACACTATGTTTCAGCAAGAAGTTTATCAGATCATTTATGCCAAGAAGAAATTTGCCAATCATAGATTTGTGACGTGGAGCTACCTAGAACAGAATCTAGCGTATAATGGTCCATATCGTCTATTTTAGAATGTGAGCTTGGATTCTTTTGTTTCCTTGAGGTGCAACTTTCATGCCAAGGCGATTCACCAATTTATGCAACTATTTGTGTCCCCTGACCAAGACCATCTGCTAGAAGCCTCTACGAATGATTTTCTGAGTGCCTTGAGTTTGAGAGACTCTAGAGGGATAAAGGTAACTCTTTAGGAACCTCTTGCTCTTACTCAAGTGGATGAGTTTTATGATCAAGGTCCTCTTCCTAGTATTATTAGCGGGATCATGAGAGCTTCATTTTCCCCCATGAGTAGGAATAATGATGAGATTCATGGGCGTGCTTGGAATGTAGTTAAGTACATTATGGATGGCACAAGGATTGATGTGATGGACTTAATCATTAGATATATTGCTACATCAAAGGGAGATAAGGCCAAGAGCATTTATTTTGATCCCTATATAATGAAGCTTATTCAAAGTAAGATTGACTTTGACAATCTTTGTGATATGGAGCACAAAGAATACAGACCTAGAGATGCTCCACCTCAAGTGCCTCCTGCACCCTCTTTTCAGCCTCAAGGGCAACGTTTGCCTCCTCAGGGACATCCAGGGCAGCAGGCTCCTCAGGAGCAGGATCCAGTCATGATAGCTTTGTTGCACCTTCAGTCGAGTTTTGATCGCATGGATACCTAGTTTGATCAGATGCATGAGGTTCTGGTTGAGACTCGAGCCATGATAGAAGGACTGAACACAAGGTTTGATGAAATGGACTCAAAGGTCACACACCTGGATGAGAGATTCACAGAGTTTCAGTAGCAGCGTGTGCCTCTTGTCTATCAGAGGTTTGGGTGTGGTCTTCGCCCTCCCTCCTTCTCTCAGTGTGGTGATCATCCATCCACATCAAATGCTGCTCCTCCTTCCTAGAGGACCTTGAAGACTTATTAGTTCTTAATGCTTAAAGATCTTAGGGTTCTTATTTAGGTCTATAGACCCTGTCCTGTAAGGATAAACTTAATATTCTCACTCTTGTAATATCTTGTGTAAGCTTATTGAATCTTGAATGTTTATATATATAAATATATATATATATATATATATATATATATATATATTGGACACTTGAATGATCTATGTCTTAGAATATGGTTTATATCGCTATTGTATCTTTGTCCAAGATATGCTTATGTTTTGAATCTTTATTGATGTTGCATGCTTATTCAATTCTTGATTATCAATTATGTCATGCTTCCTTGTATTCAATATATAGAGAAAACTCCATCAAAATTTCATAAAATACTCATATGTGCATGAATTTCGATTCACATCTCTATATGCATATAATTAAGGGGGGTTTTATCTATATGGTTCTTGATTGCAAGAAATTCAAAATATCTCCTAAAATAAATTTCCTTTACCAAAAACTCTTTTTGAGAAACATTTGAAGTAGTCCAAAGTTAATATCTGAAAATGTCAAAGCTTTTGGACTTCATTTGAAAAAGTTTTGCTTTGTCTTCACTTTAAGCAAAAAAAATTGGCCTCCAGAGCTCATTTCGGATTATCTGTTGAATGGAGACTCCTTTTTTCAGAAATTCTTGTTGGAAAATATTCCTAGGAGCCTAAAGTTTATTAATGCAAAATTTCAAACAATCTCAACTTGATTTGAAAAAATTTTGATTTTTTTTCTCTTTTGATCAACATGCTGAAAATTCAGACTTCTACATGTTTTGAGCTTATTTGTGATTTTTGCCTCTCCAAATGGGTTCATAGTTTGATAAAGATATAATGATGACTTTTTATCCTCTATAGTTTATCTTCTATACCAAATTTTCTCAGATTTTTGGGAACTTTTTTTCAGCTATCCTTCGAAGCTTAAATGATATATGAAATCTGAAAAACCTGAAACTTTCAGTTTTATGAAACTTGGTGGTTTTCATATATTTATAATGGTTAACTTTTGGTTGAGTCTCCTAAAATGAAAATTGTGTGTATTTGTAAGGACTAGCTCCATGATTTATCTCAGATTTTTCAGAGCATGTTTCCACACGTTTCCCAATGTTTTGGCTATATCTTTTGAGCTCCACATGATTTCAAATGCACGTCTCTTTGATCATTGAGAAAATGAGCATGGTATCTTCATGAAAAATATTTCTTGAATGAGTTTGTGACTTATCTTGAAAATAAAACCTTACTTCAAAAGGGGGGAATATTTCTATAGTCAAAATAAAATGAATTCAATTGGTAAGCTCTTTTTCTACAAAAACTTTTTTTTGCTTAGTTTTGTCTTGGATTTTTGGTGATTAATGCCAAAAGGGGGCGAATATTTATATGATCAATATATTTTCCACATTTGGATTATTAATATATTCTTGCTTGTGATTCTCCTATGATTTCACCTTATGACATGCATGTATGTAGTTCAATAGCTTAAAATCTTAACTTATGTCGTTTTATATCCAAATGTTGCTATTGATAAAGGATTTGCCATCAATTACCAAAAAATGGGGAGATTGAAGAATCTAAACCCGCCATTATGAGTTAATGAAGTATTTTGGTGATCAATGACAAATCTATTTGTAAGACTAACACTTCTATTGTTATACCTATTGTTTAGTCTCAGTTGGATGAAAAGGTGAAAATCACGGAGGTATGCTTTAAATATTATATTCTTATATCTTGTTGCATTCCTCGGATCCAAAATATAGGTTGAACTCCACTAAATGTACGTCTAACTTGAAAATATGCATATGTTCTTATTACACATTTTGTGTATGCACACACCTAGGGGGAGTTCACTCTATGTTTTGTGGTATCATGTAGCCAGGCGCTCAGGCAAGTTCCCGAGATGGGTTCTCAAGCAGATCGTTGATGTGTTGGAGTTCCTAAGCTTCTTTCAACCGATATTGAACGTGCCCAGGCAGATTTCTCTGAGCTGCAATTCTTTTCCGTTGGGTTGTCTCAGGATCGTCCTGATCCTTGAGCTTGCCTCAATGAAGTGCGATTATTTCGAGGATTTCCTGCACGCTCATCAGAGTATTGACCCTATTCATCACTGGAGGTGTCCTCATCATTGCCACGTGGGGTCGTGGTGTGTGATCATCGGGGAGTATCCTCAGTCCTATCTCTAGGAGAGTGATCATTATCTAAGGGAAGGACGAAGACCTCCCGTTGATGATCTCCACTTGCACTTGAGGAGTAGTCAAAAGACACCATCTAACGATTTGGAGCAAGCCTCTCCAGGAAGGGGAATTTAGGGTTATAACCGTCTCCCTCCGTATGTGAGCCCTGCGATGGGATGGTCGAACTCGCAGGAAAAGCGTGCTCGATCCCATCCTCGGTGGGGCTAACCGGAGAGAGATGACCACCAGATGCTGATGAAGCTTCAGAATGATGGCTTCCAGGACTTGCCGTGCCAGGTCGGACTATCTTAGACGAACTTGAACACTTGGAGGGGGAACCCTCTGTGAGGACCCCGGCTTATTTAGCTTGTAATGCTTAGTCATCCATTGACCCTAACATTACAAACAAAATAACCCGTGTCTTCGAGATATGTATACCTCCCAGAAATGCAGTATACACACCTCTTTACAAAATTATGCATCAATCTGATACAAGACATAAAACCAAGGCACGAACTAGATTAAAACAGCGACATACAATATAGAGTTATTACAAAAGGGGCCGAACGGCCAAATAACAACTAAGAAGGATAAATAACAGCGAAAGCAAAAGCCATAAGATGGCAATAAACCAAAAGCCATACGGTTTGCCTAAAGGCCACAAGGCAACCGACCGGGCCGCCAAGCTAGTCGTCCCAACCACCGCACATCTCACAAAAGTAGGGCCCTTGGGGTTCTACCTCCTCTGCAACAAAGTTATTAAGCAAAGCAAATGAGTACAAAAATATACTCGCAAGACTGATGTGTAAAAGTAACAGACCTATTCATATGCTACATCCAAGCTTTATTTAAGTGGAAGGCTTTAGGCTCATTTTAGCATAAAGCAAGTTTTCATTTGCAATAATTAAATAGATTCAAAGCAGTTTTGCAATTCATTTTTAATTTGCAAATAACAACGAGACAACAACATAATAACAATAGAATAGATGACAACAACAATCCTGGAAGTGACTAACCCAATAGTCACCACAACAATAGCATGAATCACCCAATTCATACCACCCAACAAGTTTTAATTAAATGGTTGAGTCTAGTTCTTGCACGACCTTACCAAGCATGTCCATAACCTAGGACGAGGCTATTGAATAGTTTTAACCTGTAGGGTGTACCAATGTACCCACGTCGCCGACCGCTTTTCGCCAAGCTATTTAGCACACTTCCTTTGGTATGCCAAGCACGGCTAAGTCCTCTGAGGCATTTCCAATGAATGATGCTAATTAAGAGTCGCGACAACTTAGAAGGATAGGAGACACCACCAACCTAAGCAATCATGGTGCTCTTCCCTTATAAAAACAGTTTTAACCACTGCGACCCACAATTAACACCTCCTAAAGTACTTAGCCAAGAGGGGTTCCCAATACCCTCGTGTGGTTAGCACGCAAAAGCTCTTGGCTTAGTGACACAAGTAACTCGGTCCTTGGGGACCTAGGCACCATTCCATTCACACCCAACATATCACACCAACATCCATTGTGCCCAAGTCATGAAACAATTTTGTTTTCATTTTTATTTCTTTACAAAGTAACAAAGCACAAGTTGGACATAATGGAATAATAATTTTTGTTGATCAAGGTCATCGACATAATGTCGATAACCGCCCATTTCTACCGTTATCTAAGCATGTCTAAGCATTATCAACGCAAACTACTAAGTGATAAGAGTCCATCCATCGAACTCTACATCACAGCAAGATAATCCTAGGCTTAGTAGTAGAGAATGAACATTTACCTATAGAATATGCATCTATAGGATCACTAATCGATATCATTTAACAACAAAATAGCAATGCATACATACAAGTTAAACAATATATTAGACTTTAAAGTAATGGGACATAATGGATATGATCAAACTGCTTGCCTTGCTGGAGCTGTTCACTATGCTGCAAAGGTTCGCTCACGGGATCAACGCACTCGTCGGCACCTAACGAAAAAGCGACAAAGAACCGATAAGAACGACGAAAACCGAAAAGGCTCAACAGCAAACTTTCTCCAAATGCTCTGAAATTTTTACAGCAGCTAGGGCATGATTTTTAAAGAATTTAGCAATAAGAACCAATTTATTTGGATTCTCAATGCAAAATTTATGGCCAAAACAAATCTGCTCAGCCTGGAAATTGCTGGAAAATAGAAATCGGTTACTGTTCATCCGAATTAAATTCTCTAGCACAATTTTCCAAAGAGGTGCTGCACCTGGGATTTTTATGGTAAGTCAAGCACCTCATGAGATGAATAACACAATTGAGTTCACCTCATTTGGAGCTATGATGCATGCTTTATGATTTTTCTAAGACATGCAAAAGAGCACAATAAACTACACCCACAATTCTTTTGAAAATAGTGACATGCCTAAATCCTATTCTACCATTTAGTACACTACTAGAGGAAGCCAACAAAGTTGGATTCACTCAAAAAGGATCTATAGAGAATTACTTATGCATTTTACAAGTTAATTGCAATTTTTAGAGCAACATTAAAAGTTAATTTTGAAACCAATTTACCAATTCATTTTCTGGAGCCGAACTCAACTTACAACCATTTTTAGATTAAATTTTAGTTCAAACCAGAGCTACCAAAATTTGAAACAACTCAAAAAGAGCTAAAACGAAATAGTTATGCATTTTTGAAGTTTATTACCTTTTTCAGTTCACAAATAAATCCATCCGGGAATTTCTAAAACCGAAACAACGTGGACGAACCCGGGCCGTTGATCCTGGATCAGACGGCCCAAGACCTGCTGGCAACGCGCGCTCGCGCCCGCGCGAGATCGACGAACGTGGGCCGTGGATCTTGGATCCAACGGCTCAAGTCCTGCAGCATCACGCGCTCGCGCCCACGCAGATCCAACGAACATGGGCCGTTGATCTTGAATCCAATGGCCCGAGTTGGATCGCGCGCGGCACGTTTGGAAATCTCGCGCGCGAATGGGGCGGAGGTCGTGGACCGTTGATCGCGAGATGGACGGCTCGCGACCAACGCACACAGCGCACACGTGAACCCCCAGGCAATCTGAGCCCCAGATCTAAACACGGACGGCCCTAACGAGCTGCTACAGTTGTCGGACTCGTCCGACAACACGCCCGACGGTGAAGATCTCCTCACCGCCGGTGACCTAAGGCACAGCGGCGCCATCTAAAGCCAGCTACGGGTGCACAATAGCCGTGCGCACCCACTGGTACCACCCACACCTGCGGTGGTGGACCAGAGCGGCGACTAGCCGGAGAGGGGCGGTGCGGCACCCACGGCAAAACGCGAAAATGAAAAAGAGCTCCGCAGCGGTTCATTCAAGCGAGTGCCAAGCTCCTAGGGACTACCAGGAGGTAACCTGGAGGTCGCGGAGGTGCCGAGGAGGACAGGGGAGCTCTGGCGGCGGAGGAGCTTGCCGGCGCCGAGGAGGACAACGAGGAGAGGAGGACCTGGGCAAAATTAACAGCACCGGGTCATCACATTGGCTCCCATAAAGCTAGGAGGTGCTCCCAGAGCAAGGAATTGAAAGGAGGAGGTCCTTACCGGTGGCGAGGGGGAAGATGGTGCTCCACGGCCGAAAAGGGGAAAGCTCCAATTTAGGCCGCCTCTGAAAATGTCCAAACCAATTAAGTTAGGGTTTCGACCACAGAGGGGAGAGGCTCAAATTGAAGCAAAGAGAGGGAGAGGATAGCCACTAGGGCACTGCCTTCACCAAGAGCTCCAAAGTGCAACAATGGCGGCCAAGGGGCTCACGGGTGCTTGAGCTCCTTAGAGCAGAGGAGAAGCTAAGTGGTGTTTAAAGAGTGCCAAGGAGGAACAAGAGGACCTTATAAAGCCGGGGAGCAGAGGCCATGAGCTAGGGTTAAGCTCCATGGTGAGCTTAGCCCATGGCTCGGTCCATGGTTCGGACAAGGGCATGGAGGGGATAGGGGCAGGTCTGAACAGGACTTTGGGGGCGGAAAGGTGACCGCATTTAATCTTTGGCAAGAAAAGAGGCATTGGGAGGTGACAAGGCCCCGCCTCCATTGCCATGGCACTGCGCGTGTGACCGAGGAAGGAGAAGAACAGGAGCTGATATCGACCGTTGGATAAGCGAAGGGGGAGGTCGTGACCCTTGGATCTGATTCGGGGTGGTCTGAAAAGAAACGGGGAGGTCGCGACCAGAGATCTTGATTGGGGAGGTCGCAGCCGCTAGATCTCCATCGTACGATTGCGAAACGAAAAGGGGAGGTCGCGCGCGGTAAGGAGATAGGAGGTCATGGCCGTTGGATTTGCATCCAATGGCGCGGAATAGAGGTGGGGAGGTCTTGCCCGCTGCGCGCGACGCTGACAAGATATGGGAGGTTGTGGCCTTTAGATTTACATCCAAGGGCGCACAACATCGAGGGGAGGTCGTGGCTGTTGGATTTTGATCCAACGGCACCCACAGAGAGGGGAGGTCGTGGGCTTTGCGCACGACGCAAAGGGAGGTCGTGGCGGTTGGATTTTGATCCAACGGCGCACAACAGAGAGAGGAGGTCGTGGCGGTTGCGCACGACGCAAAGGGAGGTCGTGGTGGTTGGATTTTGATCCAACAGCGCACAACAGAGAGGGGAGGTCGTGGCGGTTGCGCACGACGCGGTGGAAGGTCGTGACGGTTGAATTTTGATCCAACGGCGCACAACAGAGGGGGGAGGTCGTGGCCGTGAGATCCTGATCTGACGGCAACGAGATGAGAGGAGGTCGTGACGGTTGGATTACGATCCAACGGCGCGACGACAACGAGGAGGTCGTGGCGGTTGCGACGACGCGATGGGAGGTCGTGGCGGTTGGATTTTGATCCAACAACAACAATGAGGTAGGAGGTCGAGGTTGTTGGATCTTGATCCAACGGCGCTATGAAGAGGTGAGAGGTGCAGGTGGGCGCACGACGAGAGAAGGAGGTCGTGGTCGTTGGATTTTGATCCAACGGCACACAACATCGATGGGAGGTCGTCTTTGATGCGCGCCGACGCCGACAGAGAGGGATGTCGTGGCCGTGAGATCTTGATCGGCGGGCGACGAGATGAGAGGGAGGTCGTGGCTATTGGATCTCGATCCAACGACGACTTAATCGGGGCGCGGAGGTGCGGGCGTTAGGCAAGACACGAAAAGGAGGAGGTCGTGGCGTGAGATCTCCATCGGCACGACGACGAAATGGAGAGGGGAGGTCGTGGGCGTTGGATGCGGATCCAACGGACACGACCTCATGTGAGGGGCTCGGTGAGGTGGGCATGATGGGTTAATGGCGGAGGTCGTGGCTGTTGGATTTTGATCCAACGGGCACGACCTCACGCGGGGGAAGGAGCACGGGCTGAGCCGGGGGATGCGGTTGGGTTCGACCTGCTTGGAAAGCGGCTCGGACCCAAGAAACAGTGCCAGATTTGGATTTAAATTTGAAGGCTGAGGTTGGAGGAATTTTTAGAGGTAGCAAACTAACTCCAAAAATTTTGAAATTTTAACTGAAGCTTCCTCACTCTAGGATTAACCTTACATAAAATTTTCAGAGGTTTTTATACATTGTATTTTTCTCAAGAAATTCATCAAGGTTGTTCTAGGGTTTGACTTACCTCCAAAATTTATCAAATAATTTCTAAAAATTATGAAATTTTCCAAAGGGGTCCCACATCATCCCTAGAACCAAGGAAAAATATTTCCAAGGGTTGAATACCAGATTCTTGCCAAGTTGATAAAGGGGTTGACTTTAGTCAACAGGAGATTTAGGTTTTTGAATTCCACAACTCTTGACAAGAATTATGGAAGAGTTCAAGAGTTTTAAGATGTGAGAAAAGTTTTAATTTCTACACATTTTCTTACATTTGAAACACACACCTATTTATACATTTGGGATGTTACACCCTCGCTATGCTCTGAGCCTGCCTTGGGACAGCCCTGATTGTGGTCGGATGGACCCTTGCCCTCTGAGGAATTTGGCTCCTCGTTTGGACGTAACGTTGTGGGGGGATAAGGATCCGTCCTCAACTCCGTCGGTGGTATGGTCTCCTGGAGAATAATCTCCGGAGGCGACATCACCGTAGGATGATGCAATACTCGGCTCGTAGTTGAAGCCGGCATCTATGTCGATATCTACGTAATTAGCCAAGTCGAACCAGTTCTCCTCGTTCCACTCTCCTGCCATAGAAGCATTAGAGTTGGAAGAAAACGAAGTAAACCTGATGACTAGAAGATCTCTATGGTCGGCGCCAACCGTCGGTGTTTTAGAACCGATCTTACGTAATGATTGTTTGATTCGGGGGGTCTCCAAGACTCAAATCACGTAGAGAGAATAACACAGAGATTTTTTATACAAGTTCAGGCCTTCTCCGGAGATAATAACAACCCTACTCCTATGTGGATATATTGAGTATGTTGGTTACAGATCAAGAGAAAGACTCAAATGTTATGTCTTGTGCTCCTGATTGCCCCTCCTCCTTTTATTTTTTTTCTCTCTCCCTCTCTCCTAATGATCTTGTCTTTTATATAGTACTTGAAGTGGGCGTCTGTTTCTCCTATCCAAAGGGCGCCTCAACGCTTCAGATGTTGGAGCAGTTACTAGAGATTATTACTGGAGTTGTAACGTTCCCACGTCGCCAGGAAGTTATCATCAGGACAGAGAGTTAAAGATGCAGTTATTCCAGAGAATAACAGCGTAATTAACTACCCATATCTTTAAATATGGTGTAGAAGATTTCCTGATCGACCAGGCCTACATGTCTGTAAGCCCCATCGACTAGGGACTAGTTGTAGAAGAGCTTACGACCAGATGGTGGTCATAGTAAAGCTTACGACCACAGACTGATCGTAGGAGGACTTACAATCAGGGGATAGTCGTAGAAAAGCTTACGACTAGGGAATGGTTGTAGAAGAACTTACAACCATGAGGTAGTCATAGAAGGACTTACGACTATGGAGTGGTCGCAGAAGAACTTACGACCTCCAGCTCCTCCCTTACGAACGTTAAGGGGTATACTCAAGAACCATATGATGGTATGATTATCCATAATACGAATTATAGATAAATAATTAAATGAGGATTATTAAATCGCCATCACAAGTAGACTAATTTTTGCCACAAGCAGCAGAATTAGGGGGATCATCCCTCCATACATCATACCTCCACTACGTTTTGTCTTTTGTACGGTTCACCAAGGTTAGGATTGTTTTCTCTATCTTAGAATATTTTATTTGATATGCTGCCTTTTTGTATAATTCTATCTTAGGTCCTTTTTTAGTTTCTTTAATGGTTTCTTGGTCTACCTTTTTTATTTACTTAGAAAGTTATTTTGTTGCCTTGTTAGCCAAACTACACGGTTCACAGCCCACCACTTTATTGTGACTGATATAGTGCTATTTTTAATTTTTAGTATGAAACTTATCTTATTAAGTTACGTGATTCATCTAAAGATTAACTCAGATTTGAGAGGGAATTCATTGTGTAGCTTTCTTTTGAGTTTAAAAAGTCATGTATTTGCTTCTATGAAATTAGCCTAGTCGTGGCGCTGTCATTATTTTAGTTGGAAGGAAACTGTAGGGTAATTGGCCAGCACAAATATCTTATTCGGAATTTTCATACTTATATATGAATTTTTGCTAACTATGGCTAGTGAGGATGTTGTAGTTTGCTATTTCAGTTTTGCTAATTCTTAGTCACCTGAATTTTTTAATCTCTCAGTCACCTAAAATTGCATAGTATTAAGCCAATAATTGCAGTTCTAAGGAATATGCAATTTTAGTACAACTTTACTGCAATTTTTAGTTCCACTTGGTTTTTATTTGTAGGGTTCACCCAGGATGTTGCGTGTTGAATGATCTCATTGGGATTTGGGGTGTAGAATTGTAGATGTTACTGCACCGTCCTGCAACAAGCTTAATAGATACTGTTTTTTTCTTTTAGAAAAATAACAATTTCCTCGATCAATCAGTAGGTTGAGCCATAATTCTCCTCATGTCAATACTGCACATGTTTTGTACTATTAGATATTCTATGTTTCTGACGATGTCAAATCTTCCATGCACACTATTATGTTGACTTCAATTTTTCAGAAACATCAAATGTTGCGGAAACAAATCTTTTCATAAACAATTTAGGTTTGAATGTATATGCATATCTGATGTATCTGACCCCCTTCACGTATGACTGTTGGACACTGTGAAAAGAGCACTTCCATTTCAGCTCTTATGCATGCAAGATGCAGCAATCATCAACACTGTTGTTTTTCCATGGCTGTCTCATACGAGACCTTATCTCTTTGCTTATTTGCATAGTGATCTCTGTAGCTTATTTATTATGTGCTCCATAGGTTACAATCTCTCTCTCTCTCTCTCTCTCTCTCTCTCTCTCTCTCTTATGTTGAGGTTCATCGAGATTATTTCAAGTTATCTCTCCAACTTATGTTAGGGTTCAATAGGGTTGCTACAATTTTGTCTAGGTAAGAATTTTTTTTATCTCTGTCTTCTGTAGGGGTTCACCTAGATTACTTTATTTTATCTTTGTTTGTTGGGTTCACCAAGGTCACTACAATTTTGTTCCAGCTGGAAAAAAATTTATCTTTGTTTTTCTGTTAGAGTTTACCTAGGTTACTTCATTCTATTGGACTATCCAGACAAAACATAATGATATGTTACTTGAGCATGAGCCTCTTGATCTAGTAGGCTTTGTTACAAAGTTTTCTTCTTGCGGTACTAGAGGAGAGGAGGTGCTACCACAAAAGCGGCTCTGGCCATTGACCATGGAGAAGGTGTACATCCTAGATAAATGGATGATAGTTAACTGCTTTGAGGACACTTATCCTTTTTGTTATGTGTGGCTTGTGCTCTTATTTCTGTAAAATCCTTTAGCCATTGTGTTGACTCTCTAAGTAGCTTATCCATGTGTTACAGTCAAGAGTATTCAGCTCCTATTTTCTACCCAGTTGGCCTGTTGTATTATGACATTTTTTAGTAGCCATCTGATGTCTGAGTAGGATCTGGATGGTGCAACGTGAGATTAGTAGTTATGCTTAATACTTTTGATATTTATTTTGAAGGACAATACTTTTTCATGTTGAACTAATGCTTGAACAATGAACAAGATCTTGTGTTTTGCTTGGTAACCGAATGCTTTGGTACAATTTTGAATTCAAGTTATTACCTTTTTCCTACTTTGCATATCACTTGGTGTCCTTTTCTTATTTTCAGCCATAATCAAACAGGCTAAACGTATTGAAATTTGTAATTTGTGGGCCGGTTCTTGACAACCCAACTTTGTTCAAAGTCAAACAAGGTAGCATAACTCAGCCCAAAGTCAGACAACACATCATAGTACAGCCCAATTCATTTAACGGGTCAAAATTTCTGAGTGGCAGGCCCAATAGGCAGGAAAAACAGCCTAGCCCATCCCATAACTTCTCAGCACAACATGGAGACACAAACATCCCACTATGACCATTGGGTAATAATCAAACGGCCAAGAAAAGTGACTGGGATATAAAAAATTTTCAGTTATCTGTGCTATAGTCGGCCCCTAGAAATATTGTATGAAACCGAACACACGAGGAAAACACTTTATAATATTTCAATTTTCTACGAGATACCCATTGCACAGATGCACAGAGGTACTTTATACTGACTTTCTTTCAAGATTGTTTTTTTAATATTTATATCAATTGATTATCCACACCAAATAGTTTGAAGAAAGTGGTACTTAAGCTAGAAGTGGTGTTGGTGTTGGTGCCAGAGTTGGCCTCTTTGGGACGATGTCTGTCGGTGTTTCTTCAGGGTCGTTGTTACTGTTTTGGAAGCAGATTTTAGTTGGTTTTCTCTTTTTTGTAATCACCAACGTGCTTCCTAATATACTCTTTGCGCAGCCCTTCTCTTCTACGATCTTCTCTAAAAAAAAAGTAAGCTACTAGAGAACGACATACCCTTGGATCTCTTCCAATGGTATACTAGTTTTAAGAACGAGCCAGCTTCAATACCTAAACCGTTCGAACGGAACGCCCGACACGGCTCGGCACAGATCCGTTTATGCATGGCCTAGCCGCCTAATTGGCCCGACAAGTTGATCGAAAAAGAAATGCAAGTTACTGTAATCCAGGAATGTTACGCTATCTAGTACACTCGGTTGGCACTGCACACAACGACACCACGCTACTAAAATGGCCCAGTAGTCCATGTGGCTATGAGATGCTGCATCCCGGTAGCGACTCTACGCATGTGTAACCGTCTCCGTCTGTATTGCAAGATTTCAGGCTTTGGGTGAACAGACTATAAAACATCAGATCTTATAGGAATGTACGAACCTCATAGGAGGAGGGATAAATTGTTGGTGTAATGTGGGTGGTACTAATCCGTCTTCTTTGGCTCAGTAAAGGTTCCATATGCATAGAGACATGCCAGTGATCATGAATTTTCAAAAGCAAAGAGCTGTGGATCCAAAACAGAAGAGAAACTCTTCAATTTTAAATATTTTTTTATTCCGAAATACAGTAATATATCTGTCTTTTTTTATTTTACAGAAATAATCCTTTATCGCTCCCCTGTTGAGTGACTTGGGTCTAGTCGCTCAACCAGTGGGTGACTGATCCAAGTCGCCCAACGGTCCAACGACATATGGACTAGTCGTTCCGTGGTTGAGCGACGAGTATCAGTTGCCCAATGGTTGTGCGACAAGTCCTCTGTCGCCTAACTATTGGACAATTTGACAACAAGTAGAGTCCCCGTGTCGCTATACCATTGGGCCACTACTTGCTGCCAGGTTATCTAACGGTTGAGCGACTACACGGTTGTATATACAGGCACACTCACGGTCTTTCGCCATTTCTATTAGGAGAGAACTAGAGGAGTTCGAGAGAGGGGAAAAGGAGAGGAGAAAAGAGAACGACGGGGGGAGAAGCAGAGGAGAAGGAGAGAAGGGGAGTAGAAGAGAGAATGATGGTGGGAGAAGTAGAGGAGCCCGTGAGAGGAGAGGAGCTCGGGAGAGGGAGAAGAAGAGAGGAGAGGAGCTCGGGAGAGGGAGAGGAGGAAGAAGAAGGAAGCTCATCCATTCTTGTTCAGGATAGAAAGTCTTTGTGTGAAGGTAATAGTCTGATTCATTATTGGTTTAGGACGTATTTCGTGAATGTATTATGACAAATGGCTAGTTAAAATGTTCAAAATTTTTGCAGTGAGAAATCAGTCATGTCTGAGCCGACAAGATAAAAGTGCATTACGGTGTTGGTACGATTTGTGAAGGTCTATACGGTGTTGACCTGAGTGGTTTCCGGCAAGTTAGCATGGTACACCCGGATGCGGAGAATGCTCGAATCGGAGATGTCCTGCACTGGCTCGTCCATAGCTTCTCCTTAGACCCCGAGGTGTGCGGTGTCGTCCTACATGGGCTTTGGAGTCTGTCTGCCACACACATTTGATGGGAGTTGAGTAAACTAATGTGCACGGTTGCATGGAAGGGCTTTGTGGAAGGCTGTCGGCGTCGTGGATACGAGTGTGTGCTACTCGTGCAAGCATGTCCGAAGGGAGTCGAAGGAGGCCCTGTCGACGGCTCTCGTCCGGTTGGTGGGAGCAGCTCAAGCGCGCAACGCGTGGTTCATGAAGAGGACACAGTGGCCGATGTTGCGGAGACAGAAAATGACGTAGTAGCCGATGTTGCAGATGAGGAAGAGGAAGATCGCACACCGCACGCTCAGCCCACTACATAGGTGGATGCAGGGGAGCATGTCGACAACATAGTGTGTCAGATGGGGATCGATGACATGACAGCCTGGGCGGAGGAGGAAGCTTTAGAAGAGGATGGTGATGACTTTTCTAACGAGGACAAATATCCCATCCCGTAGGAATGGAATATGGTGGATGTTGAGGGTCTTGCTGTGCACGACGAGCATGAATCACCGTGGGAGTATGCTCCAGGTGCTGCAGGACAGGAACCCGGACACATACATTGCTGCGAAGGACAAGCCATCCAGAAGATTGCCGCTAGGTTTCATGGTATTGCAAAGAGCCTTCTTAGCTGTCCGTCCCTACATCGATGCATTCAGACACATGTTACCCGTGATCTCAGTGGATAGAACGTTTCTTACTAACAAATACAAGGGCATGATCCTGACAGTAATTTGCGTTGATGGCAACAATCAGATTCTGCCCGTAGCCATCTCTTTCGTCAAAAGTGAGAATTTCAACAGCTGGTTGTGGTTCCTTCGATAGCCGAAGGAGGGAGTAGTTGGGGCACGTCCTGATGTCTACATAATCCATGATCGCCACCCTGGGATGATGAAGGCCATCAGAAAACTTCAGCAAGGCAATAATTTGTATTGCAATATCTCGAACCACTGGGACAGCTTCATCAACCCACTGCAAAAACCGACATGTTGTGTTCTGGAAAATAATTGCAGCTTTAAATGAAAATAAAACAACATGTTATTTCGAATGGAATTCATTCGGGGTGATTTTCAACAAGTTACCGTAAGATTTGAACACTTCATAAACACTAGAGATGGATTTGTCGGTGTATGCGAGGTGAATACATTCCCTAGATCCCTGCAATGAGGGCAAACCAGGTGCTGCCGTAGTGATTCTAACTGTCTACTCACTAGAAAGTTAGATGAGGCCGAAGACATCCCGTTTTAGACTAGAATAAAGGAGAAGAGGAAGTGAAGAGTGAGGTGAATGGCAGCGAAAGCATCCATATATAGCTAGTGGTGCCCCAGAAGAGACCACTCTCTACAAAGCGGGACGTGACGTCTCTCTGCAAAGCAGGACGTGACCGCTCTCTGTAAAGCAGGACGTAACCACTCTCTACAAAGCAGGACATGATCCCAAGGAGCTAGCTTTGCGCAGCGATGCGACCCAACTAGGTAGCTTTGCACAACGACTTAACCCAACACTGCAACAAGATTCCTCCTCGCGGACGCGAATTTGCTTCAACCGGATTGCACTTCGGCCGCTATAGAGCCGCTACAGCTGCGTCCGCTCCCGCTATAAATACAGTGCTACTCAATCAGGAACTCCACACCAACAACACTACCTACATAACATGGACAACAAGAAGGAATGGGAGAACATCTGCAAGCTTTTGAAGGACTGGAGTCTCCCCAGGAAACCGCCGCTCGCCATAGGGTGTTTAGTCAACAGCCTTACACTCACCATCCGGAGCTCGTTGATCTAAGAAGGCTGCCTCGCAGTACGCCCCACGATTTCAAGTCGAGCCGCTACTCCCCTCCTATGCCCGCTGAACGCCCCCCGGAAGGGCCCCTGAGTGGGGTGGAGCCACCCCTTTGCTGGTGTCAAGGCGCCTGCAAGTGCGTCAAATGAACCGACGAGTGGACCATTGGGCAGCGCTATTGGTGCTGCCCAAACTAATGCGCAGACTACGCCGACCACAGGTTTGACACGTCGAGCCACATGCAGCTGGTAATGACATCGCATTTCAGTGCACACTACTATTTTTGCTTCACGCTACGCCGTAACAACGTCTCTCTTCCCACCGCAGTATCCGCCGCACCTATGCGACTTCAGCCAGTGGATCGACGACAAGATCCACCCCTACAACATGTGGATCTTTGCGACACGGAAGGAGTGGGCGAGGAGGCTGCGTGGACATGGCAAACACGCCAAGAGTCTGGGTGAGATGGAGGAGGAGAAGAGGCGGGAGAGGCTGCACGAGGAGCAGGAGCGTGAGCATGCCAGGCGACGTGAGGCGGAGAGAGCATGGAAGAGGGCCATCGCGGCGAAAGCTAAGGAGCAAGGCGAGGAGTACAACGCCGAACTCGGCTGCAAGGGAAAATGGTCACGTTCCACGTAGTAGTTCCACCCTGTTCGTCCATATGTCTCATGTATTTCTAATTCCCTAAAAGCATGCGCGTACCATCATCGGTTCGTTAACCTGTGTGCCATGTAACCCTTTGTCGGATCAATTGTCGTGTTGTTATCGTTGTGCCATTTCTCCAAAGTTCTCCACCGTGTATGAATTCCCTAGCACATCGCAATATCACTTACCTCCCTACTTACAACTCATTGCTACATCAATCGTCCTCACAAAAAATTTCAGAAATTTACCGCACTACAAAAACATACGATGGGCACAAAATGTTATTGCGAGTCTAACAAATTTTGTACCCTTCAGAATCTGCGAAGATCACAAACGGACTGAGTAACCTTGTCACCACCCTTTTATTTCCAAAAAAAATTAACGACCTACCGACAATATTTGCTAAATGTATTACCTACAAAAATTGTCATTTATTCCCCCACAATTATTTTCATCGGATTATTAAAAAAATAATGTTAATATTTTAAATCGCTCAACGGTCCAGCGACACGTGGACTTGTCGCCCAACCATTGGGCGACTGATACTCGTCACTCAACCACAGGGCGACTAGTCCATGTGTCATTGGTCCGTTGAACGACTTGGATTAGCCGCCCACTGGTTGAGCGACTAGACCCAAGTCGTCCAAATAAGGAGCGACAAAGATTATCTCTGTAAAATAAAAAAAGCAGGTATATTACTGTATTTCGGAATAAAAAAGATTATTTAAAAAAAATCAAACTCTGCACTTCTCAACTTCTTTCTAGCGCTAAGCCTGTAGCAGACGGTTATTGGCGCCCTTGCCATTTTGAACACGGCTAAGAACACGAGTATAAGAGAAGCTCCTATCGCCGTTTCAACTTCCTACAATGGAGAGCACGAGTATAAGAACATAGCTTTGCTGATTCCAAGGGATGATCTTTTTTTTGCTTCTTACTTTTGGAGTGCCTTAAAAAAAAGTGTTTTTACTACCACTAGATTTTATCAATCGGAATAAACGCGTTTTTTTCCTTCCACAAATGGTTTAGCTAGTACTTGCATTACAATCTTCGAGCACTAGGTGAACTAGCCAAACTGCTAAGCTTCCCACACGCTCAGCATGTTGCCCTGATCAGCGACAGATTCATAACGAAAATGGTCGGAGGGTCTTAAGGTAAGATAGCTTACGATCGGCTGGGTTGTGACTTAGAGTGTCCTCTTATATTAGGTAGAGGTATCCACATTACATATATATAGTTATATCCAAAGAAAAATGATTTTTGGACCACGAATCAAAGCAGCGACGACGCTTGAACAGCCAGGCAGAGGAAGTTCTTTTTTTTTTCCGCAAACTCCCCCATTCATCCTAATCTTTTTTTTGGCGATTACAAAGAAGACGTACACATACACACACCACCATCACACACGCGAATACACACACGTGTGCGCCGTCTTAGCATATATCTAGAAAGATGTAGGCCAGAGATGAATCCACCACCTAATAAATTTTTTAATAAAAGCGTACTCACGTGTATATAAAGGTGGGTACTAGAATATGAACTCTAGCTAGTAGACTCGTATATCCATAACTCTTCTTGTACTTCTTGGTCCTAGCGCAGGCTCTCGAATGAAAAAAAGAAGAAAGATCTCATTTGCAACCGATCAAGCATGGATTTACAAGAGCATCAGTACTTGAGAGGAAGCTACGTGTGAGATGAGATTCCTTGCAGTTGCAGGCCGAGCTGTCTTTTGACCTTTCAGCAACCTGGAGCGGATGCTTGTACACAGGAACATGTGATCCCACGGGACCCTGGGAGTGGGACTCACGCTCACGTGTCTCTTACTCGTTTATAGATAAAATCAATCATAGTCTCGCAATAATGGTCCTTCTCATTTATAGATAATTCAATTCAATTATCGTATCATGATGCAGTACAACGAATCTATGGTGCCCCACACGTCAATGGCTTAGTTAGTGTTTTTCTCAATGCACAGCATTCCCAATCTTAGTATTCTTTTTGTTCTCACAAATATCTTATACGTCCCAATAGGACTTGGACTTTCGTCTTAATTTCAGCATTCAATTCTTTTAGAATTGTGAGTGAACCAAAATTTTGCATATTTAATTGATCTTATAGAAGCATCACCAACAAAGAACAGGCAGAGGAAAATCCTCAAATGTAACCAGAATATTAATTTATTAGATAAAATACAATCGTGGTGATCGCGAAGTACGACTACTTGGAGGTGAGTTCTGTGAGCCCTATTGTGCAATTTCTCCCTTGATTTTATGGTTTGATTTGCGGTGACGAGGCAACTCTTCGGTTTAGGATTAAAAATTCGATCTTTGGTGTTGGTATGTACTAGATTTCGGCGCATTCATGTGGTTTTGGGTGTAGTTGGTCACGCAAGAGAGCCAGCCAGGGGCATAATTAGGCTTAGTTGGGGGCGCTAGGTTTTGATTGCATCAGAAATTTCAACTTTCCTGTGCGTACTCTGCTCTGCATGTGCAGTCATATATTGTGGGCTACTCATGAATTATTATTTGGTTTTCATATGTACAATGTCGTGCTTATTTGTGGGTGTTAGGTTTTGATTTTATCGAAATTTCTTGTATTTGTGCGCATGTTTTGTTCGGTATGTTTGAGGAAATCAGTGCTTAGCCATCCCCTTGTGTATTGCAGGTAGGATGGATAATCTTGGCTTTCTTCCTGTCAAATTCCATTTTCATGGGAAGTTTGAGTATGACGACAAGGACGTGAATTATGTTGATGGAGTTGCTAGGATGTCATACATTGAGCGGGATAAAATTTCACTACCTGAGATTAAAGGACACCTCGGTGACCACATCACTGTCACTGAACAAACGCATCTGCATTGGTTGTTCCCTGGCCTTGAGCTCAACAATGGATTGAGACCTATCACTAATGACAAGGCATGCTCATTCATGTTATACTCTATTACTGAAGGTGGAGTAGTAAATATCTATGTTGAGGATTATGTTTATCAAGATTTTACGTCAAAAAATGTTGCTCAAGATTCAGAGAGAAGTGCTGAAGAAAGTTATTGGGAAGACGATCGAGGTATCTGAAGAGATTTCTACTGATGATAATAGTGCAGATGAGGAGGATCATGAGGTAGAACATGCAGTAGTTGTAGATAAGGAAAAGAGGGGAAAAGTCCAAGTCCAGGGTAGAGTTGTGCACACTGCAAAGAGGAGAAAAGCACTTCTTGTCATTTGCCCTTCCAAGGAGCAGGAAGATAAGGATTTGAGGAGATTGAGGACTGAGCAACATTCTACAGGAAAAGAGAAGGAGGTGGTCAATCCTGAAGCTGTTGATGAGTCAAAGTGATGACAGTGATTATGTAGGAGGTGATGAAAACAGCTCTGGAGAAGATGC
Source organism: Phyllostachys edulis (assembly GCA_036346405.1). NCBI lineage: Eukaryota > Viridiplantae > Streptophyta > Magnoliopsida > Poales > Poaceae > Phyllostachys > Phyllostachys edulis. The sequence goes on along the minus strand of CM070549.1, from coordinate 95,107,757 downwards.
CAAAATCAAGAAGTATGCTAAACTGGTGAAGCATAGGCTGACATATTATATGAGTTCTGAAGGGACTAGTGACATTGTTCCAATCAACTTGAAAATCCCAGAAGTTGTTAATGCATCTGCATTGGTTGTTCCCAGAAGTTGTTAATGCATCAACAAGAGTAAATTTCTCATGAAACACAACCATATTTTTAATTCTTAGCGGATTATTTGTGCAGGTTTGTGAGTGTTCAAAACACTTTGTAATTTATTTGTACAATCTTTTCTTCTTTTTTATTGTTTTTGCTCAATATATTGAAGTATATGTTAGATTTTGAATCATAAGATGTAAATATGAGTTATTAAAACTTTCGATAATAATTATGGTGATCAAGAACAAAAATTACATAAATAAATTACTATAATTTGTGCATAATGAAGTTGTAAATGAACTAAAATTTGGTGACCCTATATCAGAATTGCTAATTTGTTGTTTTTCTTTGTTGTTGTTTTATTCTTTTCATAATGGCTGATTCTTTTGTTTAGATACTTATTTTGGAATTTTTTTGTTGAAATTTATAGGGGTGATTCAATTAATTTGAAATTCAGATATGTGTTTTTTTAGAATACAGTATGGACACAAGAAATATTCATGTTGACAGCGTTAAGATATCTTTGACAAGGAGTATATTTCATAGGCAGTTGTTTGAACGGTTTTGCTAAACAACATTCAACTTTTTTTTTTGCTCATTCTCGTAAAAAGTTTTCATAGTCAGTTGTTTGAATGTTTTTGCTAAACAACATTTGACTATTTTCTTTCGTAATTTTTTTTGCTCAATCTCTCAAAGTATATGTTAGATTTTGAATCATGTGATGGAAATATGAGTTAATAAGAGTTTCGAGAATAATTACAGTGACCACAAACAATAATTACATAATATATTTACTGTAATTTATGTATAATGTTGTTGTAAAAGGACTAAAATTTGACTGTTTGAAGTTGGTTAATTTCTTTTGTAACTGTATTGGTGTCATGTTTTTAGTTGAGTTTTATAGGAACCTAATTTCATTATTATTTAGAGCCTCATTAAGTATCTTATTCTTTCAATTTGTCAGCATTCACCAGAGGTTCAAGTGATTTCTCGAGAAAGTAAACAAAAAACCATCTTGAAGGAAGCTCCTGATTGGTTTGTGCTCAATAAGGACAATAAGGCCAGACCTGTCAGTGTTGAGAATGTATGTATGTTTACCATTGTATTTTCTTATTAATTTACAGCTCATTTCTGTTGTTTTTACAGTTGTTAATGTTATGTAAAATTCATTAATTTATTTTGTACCTGTAGTAGTGTCATGATTTTGTTTTCTATTTTATTGGAACCTTATTCCATTAATTTATTTTTCTTGTTGTGATCGATCTTGAGATGACTTGGTTACCATTAATGTAAAATTTGAAATTCCTAATTTTGTAATGTTATATTCTTGTTCTAAGTACAAACTCATGTATACATGATCATTCTGAACTCATCAGATGTCATTTTTGTGCATCCTGAGAATTGGGAGTATTAGTACATGATCTTGATTGCATTTTAAATTTAATTATCTAATGTATGGTTAATTTCTCATTAGAGTAGGTTTGGTTCTGAGTACAAACTCATGTATACATAATCATTCTAAACTCATGTATACATAGCCATAAGATATTCTTTTATTGCTCAGTTTGGCTAACTACAAATGTTTCTGAATCTCAGTAAAGAAAATCACACTAGATTTAAAGTAGATTCCTTTCATTTGGAGAACATATTTAGAGTAGATCCTTTTCTTTTTGAGTGTAGATTCTGATTCATGTTAGTTAGTAACTACTATTGTTTTAGAATCTGTGCAGCTTCTTTGTCCAAAAATCCATAATTACTACTCAGAATACATATACATTTCCTATTTTTATGAACTATATATCTAACAAAGTATAACTATTTCCGACGTAGGATGTCAAGGACTTTGCAGACCTGTGTCTCCTATGATGTGCTACCAGATCAAAAAAATATGATGTGGTATGCAATTTTTGTAATGTCATATTCATGTTCTGAGTTCAAACTCATGTATACAGAGACATAAGAGCTTTTCATCTATTTGTTACTGGGCTTGACGGCCAAGTTTTGTTACTCTGATTGTAGTATTTTTTTGGTGTCTTTTTTTTTTGTCCAATTGGGTTGGCAGAAAGACGATTGGGCTTTTGTGAATAATGAAAATAAAAATGAAATAAAGGCCCATAAATCGCAGTCCGTTAAGAATTTTTGATCTGTTAAGTTCTACCGACTCATTAAGCATTAAGCATGTGTCATACTTTGTTGGCAACGTGGAAGCAATCCAAGGTAAGTTGGTTTTCATCCTACGGGTTAAAATCTAACTAATTTGCTAACAAAAAAAATCAGTCGAAAGATCTATAGACGCTCCCTTCTTAAGTACACAATGTGATGTAAGAATACTTCAAAAAAATACATATGAGTTAGGTAAAGTCCCCTCTTGTATCAAAATATTTTTTGAAAGGTATATTGTATCAAAACATTAGTTAGATGCCTTGTCCAAATCTGCCATCTTAAAATATGAAAGCACAAAGCGTAGGCATGTAAGAATTTCCATGTGAGCGTAGCAACGGTCAACAAAAACCACTTCACACTGACCCATGTCCTTGACATTTTGACCACAGAACAGCATCGACTCATTAAAAAATAATAAAGCCTCCCGCCCACAGCATAAAGCGGCGGCCTCGGCTGCGAAAAAGAAGGAAATGGGAATGAGAATTATTTTGCAATCTTCTGCGTCTGGTCTTCGTCGTCCTCTTCTTCGCCCCCTTCAGTTTCACGCCTTCCATTAGTCTCCGGTGGGGGACGACCGCCGCCTCCGAGCTCGCAGTCGCCGCGTCGAGATTCATCCCCCGGCCTCTCCAGATCCTCCCCGAGGTGAGTTCGCGAGCTCTCGCGGTTATTCTGGGTTGGGTTCGGGTTTGGCCGCCGTCTGCTGCTGTTTGCTTGGGCGGAATCTTTGGGGGAGGTGTCTGTGCGGGGCTCTTGCAGTGTTTTATGCGGTTGCACGCAAGAAATCCTCCACCCGGGTCGTTTCTTTCCGCGGCGGATCCCCCCTCTCGGCTGTCAACGTCCGGCTTGGTGCCCACTCCTGCCGCTTCTGGGGTTTCTTGCGGAGACGGCTCCCCCCGTGATCCGGTCCCGAACCGCTTTCTTGGCCCGGAGCCTGATGCTTCTCCGATGGCCGTTGCGTTGTTGTGCGATAAAAGAGCAGCCTTGGGTGACCCTTTCTCGAGATCTGAGTAATTTTTCCCTCTCCCTTTCTGCTGTTCAGATCTGCTGCTGCGAAGAAGCTGAGGTGCTCGTGAAGAGTTCCAAGGAAGGATTGTTTCTGTTTTTGGCGTGTGAATAATGGAGGAAGTGGAGGAGGCGAACAGGGGAGCCGTGGAGAGCTGCCACAGAGTGCTCGCCTTGCTCTCCCAGCCCCAGGACCCGGCGCAGCTCAGGAGCATAGCTTTGGAGACTGATGAAGCCTGTGCAAGGTTTAGGAAGGTGGTCTCCCTCCTCAGCAATGGAGGAGGAGGAGGGGTAGCAGCAGCGGGAGGAAGCCATCCTAGAGCTAAGGTTGTCAGCCGAAGACAGACCCCGGGGTTCTTGAGCCAGAAGGGCTTCTTGGACAGTAACACCCCGGTGGTGGTGTTGAATAGTGCTCATGCTTCGCCTAGTTCCGCGCAAGTGTATCCTAGAATGGGAATTTTGGATTCACCGAGTGGTCATCAGATTGGAGGACCTCCCAAGATGGTCCAGCCATTGTCTGCGCATTTCCAGTTCGGCAATGTATCATGCTACCAGTTTCAGCATCAGCAGCAGCAACAGAAGATGCAAGCTGAGATGTTCAAGAGGAGCAATAGTGGGATTAACTTGAAGTTTGACACCCCCAGTGGCACCGGGACAATGTCATCGGCGAGGTCCTTCCTGTCGTCTCTGAGCATGGAGGGTAGTGTGGCCAGTCTGGATGGCAAGTCTTCGTCATTCCATTTGATCGGTGGGCCTGCCATGAGCGACCCGGTGAATGCACAGCAGGCCCCAAGGAGACGATGCACAGGACGTGGGGAGGATGGGAATGGCAAGTGCGCTGCAACTGGCAGGTGCCATTGCTCAAAGAGGAGGTACATTTTTCTCTCTCTCTTAGTGCTTATGATTTTTGTTTTTTATTCAAGGTTGAACATCATCAGATGTTTTATGCGCTATTTTAGCAGGAAGTTGCGGGTGAAGAGATCAATTAAAGTTCCCGCCATCAGTAATAAAATTGCTGATATACCTCCGGATGAATACTCATGGAGGAAGTATGGGCAGAAGCCAATTAAGGGTTCCCCTCACCCTAGGTATTAACTGAACTCATCACAAATTTTAGTGTTCTTTGCATGCTTATTCTTGATTAAATAATGCTAGAAATTAGTTGTGATGATGCTATAATCAACCAGTATTAACACATCAATTTTGTTAGTGAAGATGTCATCATTCGCCATGTTATAATATGATGTACAACTGCATATCTCCATGACCTGCTCAAGTGTCTTCTGATAAATAACATGTCAATGATAATCACTACACACCTTATCGACGAGATATATTTCCTAGGGTGCTATATATCCTTTTAGTTTTCTATCCTCGATGTGCTTCGGTAATCAGTATCCAAGAGGTGTCGATACCTTAATTGCTATGACATTAAATAATTACTTCGTGGATGATGTTGTTCTTTCTTCGTGTGCTCACTTTTTGGAAAACAGATCAATCATGAGGCTTAAAGTGAACACTTCTTAATGCAACTGAGATTATGCTGCGATGATTCATTATCTATATAATAATCCCATCCATATCAGTTGCCCACCTGGGCTCTAGCTTTAATTTATTGATAATAAAATACAGAAATATCTATACCATAATAGCAATCCCATGAATATGGTTGTCTGGTGAATAACAAAGATCTTTTGCTCTTTCTAACAAACACTAGATATAGAAACATGATTCAGTGCATTTCTATTTTTATCACAAATCCACCATGTTGATATTCTTGATAAAAAAAAGGAAAAAAAAAAACTAACCCACTGATTGCTTGAATAAAATGCAGGGGTTACTACAAATGCAGCAGCGTGAGGGGCTGCCCAGCGAGGAAGCATGTCGAGCGTTGCGTAGATGACCCATCCATGCTCATTGTGACATACGAGGGTGAGCACAACCACACTCGGATGCCAACTCAGTCTGCACAGGCGTAGAGAACCTCTTGATCATCACACCCTTCAGGAAGTGCCAACACCCCAGCCCTTGTCAGCGGATGACTGCACTGGTGTTCTAAGCTAGGATTGCAAAGAGACAAAGATGGAGCCATTTTAACAGTTGATGTGTGTTTATCGGCCTCCTGACCTACATGTTTTGTAGCGAGTGTGATGCGGGAGAATACAAAAAATTTCTTCTCCCTTAAGAAGGTATCAAATGATGACAGGGAAGAACAAGCTGTTAGATAGGACACCTGAGATTTTGCTCCGGAGGGAGTGAATAGTTGGAAGGGAAGATAGAAGTTGGGCAGAAAAGACAGTTGTGTAAGCTTGGAAATTTCAGAAAATTTAGTACAACAAATCGTCTTGAATCACCCGCTCTCCCTCCCTCCTTTTGTACCAAGTGCGCAAAAGCTAGCTTAAAAAAAAGTGCAAAAAAAGTTTGTTTGCTATCATACCATCACATGGTCACACTAGAATAGCATTTTCCTTTTGGTCCTAAGGTTAAGGATATATGTTGCTCATTTATTTATGCCTAATCATCTAATGAGTTGCCACTAATTTTGCGTGTTTTATTTTCTTTATTATTTTTGGAAAAAAAACATTAAGCTGAACAGCTATGGGTAGCTTCTTTTCTAAGAGAAAGTAAGTAATGTCTATAGTCATGGGTAGAACATATTTTTTTTGGTGGGAAAATTGAAATCCTCCAATAATACTGCGTGGAAATGTCGGGTTATATATGCGTGGATGTTACGTGAATCTTAAACATGTACGTGGATCGCTGCGAAATTTGATTCGCTGAGCTTAGTTAAGCAGCTGAGATTTACTACTCAGTTTTTTTTACTCGACGTACTAGAATCCGTGCGGCTAAGCATTCTAAAGTTTTACCACCAATATGTTTAAAATTATCTAGATTGGCTATATGAAAATTATATCATTAGAATTGTTGTCAAAAATATTTTTATAATATTATAATTTTATTAATATATGTTAATGTAAATGTATAAAAAGTACCGGTCAAAGTTGTATCTCGGAAATCATGAAAATAAAAAATATCAAGTAAAAAAGAACATAGGAAGTACTTCTTGGTTCGGGGTGCTCCAGGTTGACTTGGTGCTTCATTTGAGTTTAAGATTTGGATGAGCTATTATTTGTTTTCGGGACAGAGAAATGTCAGGTTGGCCTTAGTTTGATCTTTTTGACGTGGACCCTAGCAAATGTTAGCCTCTAATTGGGATTCAAGACAATGCCACATGTAATTTTTGGGTTCTCGATTTGGAAACACGTACGCTGCTGCCTCGACCTCCAATACTGAATTATTCAGCTTCATTGGGAGCATGAGTCGTGTGAGCTGACTGTATTGGCTAGTTCCCCTGAGATATTGGGACCGAAATGCTTCTACTTTTCTTCAATTCTGGAGTCTCTGTATAATTTTGTCACTATGAAATGGTATCCGCTAATTCTGGGGCAAACTAGAAACGACTGACCCTATCCCAGAAATTATTTGGATACGAAGTCAGCATGGAATCTGTTACCTACACTATCCGAGGTCCCGTTTGTATTGTCTTAGTTCCTTCTGTAGCATTTTTGTTCCTTGTTCTTTTCTGGGATAACCGCGTAGTTTTTTCAAGTATTTCTGCCGTGATATGTTTTACAAGTGGGTTTCTGACCCTATCACTAACTGAAGAGCTCAGTGTACAACACAGTAATAGAAGTAGTGGGGAAACGTTTCTAGTGTCATGACTTCATTTGCTACTAAAATTATATGAGTGCTCATAATTTCAGAGCTCTAATGTTTGCATTCTGGTGCAGTTTGCAGAAAGTGTACATATGAGAAGTTTAATGACGAGGAGGTAGAATCCTGCCCAGTATGTAAAATTGATCTTGGTTGCACTCCAGTTGAGAAGCTTAGGTATACTTATCCTCATGACTATGTACTTACATGTTATCCACTTTGCTTATTACTGTAGATCTTAAGGTCAAAATAAATTTGTGTTGGTACTTTCAGTTTTGATCTTACTGTTGAATGTAGTACATGTAGAGCTTGGCGGGTTTGATTCCCATATCTATCTATTATATTATTAAAACGAAAGAAAGAGAAGCCACCACGTTCGATCTCAGGAGCTAGAAATTCTCATGTTAATCGGTGAAAAAGAGAAACATCCACACCGTTGATTATGGTGGGTCCAGATTATAATAATCTAGATTAAAGGAAAGAGTCTATGACAGGTACAATATATAAATAAGAGTTCATATCAAATACAACGTAAAAATAACTAAAATTCGGAATAAAAAATAAAATAAAATTAGCAACTCAATTTTGATACGAATTCCTAAGTAAAATCACTAGATAAACATAATTCAAAATAAAAAAAAATAGTAATAGGATTAGTACACGAATTTCAACAAAAAATAACTCGAATTCGAATAAAAATAGAAATAGAAAATAGAAATTTGATTTTGATACAAATTTCTAAGTAAAATTCATAAAAAAGCACTACGTTCGCTCTTAGGGGCTAGAAATTCTCATGTTAATCGGTGAAAAAAGAGAAACATCCACACCGTTGATTATGATGGGTCCAGATTATAACGATCTAAATTAAAGGAAAGAGTCTATGTTAGGTACAATATAGAAATAAGAGTCCATCTCATGTACAACGTAAAAATAACTGAAATTCGGAATAAAAAATAACATAAAATTAGCAACTTAATTTTGATACGAATTCTTAAGTATACACGTGCATACAAATATTTTGAAAAAGAGTAGAAAAAAATAAGGGCATACAGCTACATGATGCATACATGATGGAGAGTGGTTAATTTATTATGCTAGAGATTTTCTTCCATCAAAACTCATACATCAGTTACGTTCCTTAAGTTGTGTTTTTCTTCAAGTTTCTATTGTCATTTCTAATGTTTACGATATATTAAAAATCTAAATAGCTACAAGATACGTAAATATATTCTCAAGCATCTAAGTTATATCATTTGACATTAAAAACTTTAAAACAAATCTAGCCGCGCAAATGCGCGGGACACCTTGCTAGTTTGTAGTATACAACAAAAGTCCAAGACAAAACAGAAGGTAGTAACACACTGGAAATAAATGTAGAAATGTTGCATTCTGAAGGACTAGTAACTTTTTGAATAAGTTCGATGGACAGGAATTTGTAGCTTCCTGCATGTTGAAGAATCTTAGGTCATTGTACTGGTACCTTATGTCTTTCATATACTCATTTTTCTATAATTTGTCTTCAGAGCTGATCACAGCCTACGAGATGTGAGATCAAAAATTTTTCCATTCAAAAGAAAGAAGATTAAGGCTGAAGAAGTTGCAACTCCCTATTTCACTTCCCACTAAAAGGAAAGAGAGATCTATCTCTTCGCTGGTGGTCAATACACCTAGAGTAACACCAACAGGATTGACTGGACGGCGGACAAGAGCAGTTGCCAGGAAAGCTGCTTCCTTGCGTGGACTAGGTCCTATTATTGAGGATCCTGTGAAAAAGGAAAATGATAATGGTGACAAGCATGCTCATAATTCAAAATTGAAATCCTCCAATAATACTCAAATTTTCGTCCATTAATTGAAAACATCTCTTTTGATTCTTCACCCACTTCTGCCGGGGATTGAAACTAGGTTAGGAGCCGCATGTTAAGACATTGGAACCTTCAGCCTATGGTAGCTTCATTGCAAACAACTCTTGCTAATCATAGAGTCTTTTAAGCTCTTTTCTTCTCTAGAACAGAGGATCCTTTTCTTAGAATGACATACATCACTCTCGGAAAAGACATAGCATCCACTTGCTATATAGATTCCACTTGGAGTTGACACAATTATAAAGAATCCTAGAATGCTTGTGCATTCTTACACATTTTGCACCAGATGGGAAGAAACTGAATTGTGCACCCACCAGGTATTAACTAATCTTGAAAAGGAGACAAGATTTGATTTTTTTTTTCTTTCTTCATTGAAGCATGAACAGAACTTATCAACTCAACGCATGCATGCTAAGAATTCGAGGAGGAAACTTGTGGTAAAGTATTGCCGTAATGTACTACTGGTTTAGCATCTCTAAATTTGCATATTCTATCTCCAAGCAATGATAGATCATCATCATGCGAATCTCTTGCGTATACATTTTCTCTTCATCTTTTGGAATAATTTTGAGATGATTGGGAGTGCTCGTGGCATCTTCTTGCATGCTTGTCTGCGTTCATGTTGGCCTGTGACTTGCTGGGATGGAGTTGCTCGCTAGTGGCCGGAGAACAAGCAGAGCCTACGCCATGGCCCATGAGTGTTGTGTTGCCAAAACGAAAACGAATCACGCATGCGATACGGGGGATTAAAAAAAAAGCTATCAAATTCCTATCGTTCAATTTAATCTTTTGTTTCCTGACATTGCAGTTTTTATTTCACCACCCATTGTGCTTTTGAATTTGGAGTGGCCAAAATGTGACCAACTTGGAAGCCTTTTATTTGTATGTAAAAGCGTGTACTCTAGGATCGCATTGTATTGCTTTAATCTGACGATTGTTTTTTCATGTAAAAGCTGTGTACGTAAAAGAACCGTAACATCCCGACTCGTCATCTGGGTCCAGAATGCTATCACTAAATATTTTTCATTACAAACTTTGCACAGCTAATTTAACAACTAGATATAATACAACAAAAGTGGAACATCTAGGAAGGATGGCTTGCATGAGTAACTACATATGACGTGGATGTACTATTCTCCCTTCCCGATGCCTGTCAACTTCGTCGTTCACCTAAACACCAAAATAAATAAGGGTGAGTCCGAAGACTCAGCAAGCACATAATACAAACGATAAACACTGCCACACCAACATAAATATAATCATATCATTATTTCCATCATTAACTTTCCATTAGTGCAATGCACCATTATTCTATATGCCCATTTGCTCATTGCATTGCCCATATATGCGAATGCACCATCATGCTCATGCTCATATACATCTCATCAGCTGATACCGGTATAGCAGAGTGTTCACCTGTCGATGACACACTCTTTCTCCACCTTCGTTAGGATGGGGTCCTTACATTGTAGGACTTTATCTAGTCCCTACAGATGTAAGACTTCATCTAGAGCACTCCATATTAGTCATATATCTTTATCACCGACCTCACCGAAATAGTTTCATGAGTTTCTCACCGACCTAGCTCGTGCATTCCTGCCATGATGCAAATGCATATGTCTATTGTCATTAACATGGTTCATCATCATCATCATCATCATTGACAGGGTAGCCTCATTGCTCACCTCGTTCCATCATCATTGCCATTACCATAAGCATCATCATATCACACAAGCATCACATATTTCATACATTTATAGGCTATCGCTTTACCATACACTTGCATGTTAACCAAGCGAAGCGGCGTAACGTGCGGATGACGCCATTCCAGAACCTCCACCTGAACATGCATTCAACCAGACTCAACGCAGGGTAGTAATACATGTACACATATGGATATCATTTATCCTACGCACAAAACGACATGAACAAATCCCTCTTGCCGGGCACTAACCTGCTGGCTCAGTACCCAAAATATTAATACGTTAGGGTTCGCATCGTTTAACCTGGTGCATAAGAATTTATTGGCATACCCCCTAATTCCTATTCCCCCTTTATTTTCTCACTTTATTTTCTTCTCTCCTCCCTTCATTTTCTCACTTTCTTTTCTTCTCTCCTCCCTTCACTTTTTTCTTCCTCCTGGGCCGAAGCCACCCGAGCCTGTGGCCTTATCTCCTCACCTCCCCCTCCTCACTCTCTCCCTCTCTTTCGGTGGTTTTCTCCGGTCGAACCGCCTTCCACCGGCTGAGCCCGGCACGCCACTCCCGTGCATGCCGCACCCTGCGCCGCCTCGCGTGGCCCCTCTCCTCTTGGCCACCAGCCTGCTCTGGTCCGAAGCCACCGTCAGCGCTGCATCCTGCGCTCACCACCCTCGCTCGGCCCGCATCCACAGGCGTCGCTCCGCCCGCGCCTCTTCCCGGCTCCCTGCCCTCAAAGCCGCCGCCCCGCCCGGCCAGCGCTCGCTGGTGCCACCCTAGCTCCTCTCCCACGCCCGCGCCTCTCCTGCCTGGCCATGGCTGCGCTCGGCTCGGCCTTCGGCCGCCGTGTGCCTCCCCTCAGTGCCGTTGCCTCCTACGAGCCCTACTAGGGAAGATCTACTCTCACTCCCCCTTTTTACTTTATGTATCATAGTGTGGTGTCATGCTTGCTCGTGTGCTATGCTTAAGAATGGAGGGGAATGGGTTAGCCTACCTGTCTTGTCGTTAAAGGTGGGAAGTGGCGACGGCGACGCTCGTGGTGGCCGTGACCTTGCCCTCAGTTGGGTGCTCCTCTGGTGGGTGGTTTGGGGCTAGTGAGAAGCTTGCTTGTGTTGGTCTTGGGTTGATCTTATCCCCTTCTTTTCTATATGGCTGTGCGGCGGGTTGGTCTTATCCCTTGCTCCCTTTCTCTCCCTCCTGTTGGTTTTCTTATTGTGGGAAGGTAAATTGGTAAAATTTATTCTCGATTTTTACTTTTACTCCATTTGCATTTCTACTGACATTACATTCCACCCCCCTTAGCAGAATTCGACCCCGAATTCTGGCATTCAACAATCCCCATGAAAGGACAAAATGAAATAAACTGTACATAAAAATAACCCTAACTCGTACCCATAGTGAATAACTCTGGGTATTTCTCGCGCATGTGAGACTCCAATTCCCAAGTCGCTTCTTGCTCGGATTGATGCGTCCAAAACACCTTAGCATACTTTATCGTTCTGTGCCTCAGCACCCTCTCGAATTCCTCCAGAATCCGAACTGGACAAGACTCGAAGGTGAGGTCTTGCTTAGGTCACAACGGTTCTAGCACGATCTCATGTTCTAGCACGATCTCATGCTCTGGATCCCTTAAGTACTTTCTCAACATAGAAACATGAAAAACATTGTGCACTCCTCGAATGGACTCAGGAAGGTATAGACGATATGTCAACTTTCCAATTCGTGCCAGAATCGGAAATGGCCTAATGTACCGCGGGCTAAGCTTCCCTTTGGTACCAAATCGCACAACTCTTTTAGTGGGAGACACTCTCAGGAGCACCTGATACCCCCCTTTGAACTCTAAGTCGCGTCTCCTCACATCCGCATAGCTTTTCTGCCTACTCTGGGCAGCTAACAAATTCTGCTTAATCTTTGCCACTCGTTCTACTGTTTACTAGGCCCAATCCGGACCTAGAACAACCTTTTCACCGACGGCATCCCAACAAAGTGGTGATCTACACTTCCGTCCATACAGAACCTCGAATGGCGCTGCCTGAACACTAGAGTGGTAACTGTTATTGTAGGCAAACTCCACGAGTGCCAAATGATCCTCCCAGCTACCTTTCCAGGACAGAACACAGGACCTCAGCATATCCTCTAGTGTTTGAATAGTACGTTCGGACTGCCCATTCATTTGTGGGTGGAAAGCGGTACTGAATTAAAGCTTCGTGCTCAGAGCACCCTGCAAACTCTTCCAAAACATGGAGACAAACTTGGCATCTCTGTCAGAAACCATCATCTTAGGCACACCATGCAATCTTACTATCTCACGCACATAGATGGGTGCCAAATCACTTGCCGAATTCGTCATATGAATAGGGATGAAGTGCGCAGATTTACTAAATCGATCCACCACTACCAAAATTACGTCCTTACGTTGCTGGGTACGAGGTAAGCCGACTACGAAATCCATGGTAATGTCATCCCATGGCCACTGAGGAACATCCAAAGACTGTAATAGCCCAGTGGGGTATTTATGCTCAGCCTTCACCTGCTGGTAAACCCTGCAAGACGCCACATATCGAGCGACATCCACCTTCATTTTCTTCCACCAAAAGCTCTTTTTAAAATCCCGATATATCTTGGTCTCATCAAGATGTACTGTGTACGGGGTACGATGAGCCTCTCTCAATATATCATCCTTGACCTGAACCTTTTGTGGCACGCAAAGGCGGCCCTTAAACTGCAATGCGCCCGACTCATCAAGGCTAAAGCCCCTCTTTTTCCCTTTATCAAGGCGCTTCCTCACTTGTTGAAGCAATCGATCATGTTGTTGCGCTTTTCTCACTTGCTCGGAAATCACCAATTCCAGCAGCAGCTGTGTCTCAGCTGGTGCTTTACCAGCATAACAATAAGATATTTTCATTCGATCGAAGTCAGCAATAAGACAATCTAGAGTGGAGGGTGTCGCCTTGCGACTAAGGGCATCAGCAACCACATTCGTCTTGTCCGGATGGTACTGGATATTGAGATCATAGTCCTTGATCAGTTCCAGCCACCTTCTTTATCTCAAATTCAACTCCTTCTGAGTAAAGATGTACTTGAGACTCTTGTGATCAGTAAAAATATCACAAGACTCTCCATACAAATAGTGCCTCCAAATATTTAGAGCAAAAACCACCGCGGCTAGCTCTAAATCGCGAGTAGGGTAATTCTGCTTATGTTTCTTCAACTGTCGTGAGGCATATGCAATTACTTTGCTATCTTGCATGAGCATGCAACCCAAACCCACTTGAGAAGCATCTGAGTAGACTGTGAAGTGCTTCCCTGGCTCAGGGAGGTTGAGAACAGGGGCAATAACTAACTTTTCTTTCAAAGTGCTGAAACTACGCTCGCATTCATCGGTCCATTAGAATTTTGCGCTCTTTCGCGTGAGCTGAGACATTGGCTTAGCAATAATTGAGAAGTCTTTTATGAAGCACCGGTAGTAACCAGCTAAGCCCAGAAAACTTCTCACTTCTTTGATATTAGTTGGCTTCTTCCAGTTCACTATAGTTGAAATCTTGGATGGTCTACTAAAATACCTTCCTGGTTAATCACATGACCCAGGAAGCCCACTTCAGAAATCTAGAACTCGCACTTCTTTAACTTGGCAAAAAACTGATTCCCCCTCGGAGTCTCAAGCATGAGCCTCAAATGCCGCTCATGCTCTCCCTCCATCTTAGAATAAATTAGTATATCATCGATGAACACAACCACAAAGTCATCAAGATACTTGTGCAGCCTACTGTTCATCGTCTCCATAAAGACAGTAAGGGCATTCGTTAGTCCAAAAGACATAACTTTATACTCATAGTGCCAATACCTCGTGGAGAAAGCTGTCTTTTCTATATCTTACTGCCTAACTCGAATATGATTATACCCAGATTGTAGATCAATCTTGGAGAACACCTTGGCTCCCTTCAATTGATCAAACAAATCCTCGATACGAGGCAGAGGGTATTTATTCTTGATGGTCACCTGGTTAAGAGCACGATAGTCTATACACATGCGCCAACTCCCGTCCTTCTTCTTAGTGAATAGGACAGGGGCTCCCCAAGGTGATACACTACGATGAATCAACCCTTTGGATAACAAATCATCCAATTGCTTCTTCAATTCTTCCTGGAAAGGTTGTGCCAAACGGTATGGGGATAGAGAAATAGGTCGTGTGCGAGGAACAAGATTAATCCAAACTCCACATCCCTTTCAGGTGGCATACCCGGATACTCTTCGAGAAATACGTCAGAATACTCACACACCACTGGAATATCCCCAGTGCACAAAGGTGCGCTCGACTTCTCCGCAAGTGCTAGAAGCGAACCAGACTTCACCGTTTGTCGGCCAGGGAACAGGCTGGCCAACACAAAAAGAGAACACAAAGGTGCATTCCCCTGAAAGGTTATCTCCTTCCCGGAAGAAGCTTGCAAGGTGATTGTCCTCTAGAAGCAGGAAATCACAGCCCGGTAGCAATGCAACCAGTCCATACTGAGAATAACTTCAAAAGGTTCTATCTGAATAACCATTAGGTTGGCAACAAAATCCTCACTATCTAATGAAACCACGCATCCAGGACATACCGTGGAGCTAACAATGATACCTCCTGGAGAACTAACTATGACCGACTGCGAGATCTGCCGCATACTCAACTTTGTTTTTCTAGCGAACTCGCGGGACACAAAGGAATAAGTAGCACCGGAATCGAAAAGAACAAGGGCATCACACGAATCCACTAACAAGGTACCTGTCACCACGTTCGGTCGTCCCGCGGACTCAGCGGCAGGCAATGCGTAGACTCTAGGTGGCGCCGGGGCGACGAGAGCCCCGACACTCGGCTGAGATGGCAACAGAAATGGAGGCAGTGCAGCGTGCTGAATTGGAGCGGCTGGTGTAGGGTGCCAGTAATACTCGGTGGGTGGTGCCTAGGAAGGAGGAGGCTGCGGTGCAGGGGTAGCCACCAACATCTGGACAGATCCCCGAGGCGAAGCATTTGTCGATGACGTAGGTGCCAGCTCCCACTTGATAATACTAGAAGGGGTTCTGACGACAAACTCGCTCCATGTGGCCCGACCGACCACATTGCCGACACTTTCCCGTCTAAGAACATTCAGTAGCATGGTGCCCACCAACAAGACTTGAACAGATCATGCCCGCCCTAGGGCGGGGCGATAAGCCGGGTCACGACGACGAAGCGGACGACTGCGAAGACAACCTCGAAGATTTGGACTTGGACGACTGTGGGGGATGTTGGCCCCACTTGGACTTCTTGGGAGTAGGTCGCTGAGATGACCCACCCCTCGCTAAAAATCCTCTTCTGGTTACTACCAGAAGTGCTTGGACCACCTGAGGGTTGCAGTCCTTTAGTGAGCTGCATCTCCATCCCTTTAGCCTGCTCTACCACTAACCTAAAGTCACATGGCGCAGTGGCTCACATGACATGCCGAAACTCAGAGTTAAGCCCTCGGTGGGACCTTTTAGCCTTCTCCAGATCATTGCTCGCGATTGATGGTACGAAACGGATCAGATCGTTGAACCCTGCTTCGTACTTAGCTACGGTCATCTTCCCCTGCACGAAAGTCGACAAGGCGACCTCCATACTCTCCACAAAAGATTCCGGGTAGTACTTCGCCTTGAACTACTCAACGAAGATCTCCCAAGTAGCGGGACCCTAGGCAGGGGTCCTAGCTGAAAGGACTCCCTCCCACCAGATGTCCGCCTAACCCTTTAACTGGAATGCCACGTAGCGAGCTCTCAGCCGTGAGCTCATCTCTAGAGCTTCAAATTTCCTTCCCATGTAGCGCAACCAATCCGTAGCTTGGACTGGTGTACCCACCCCATCAAAAGTGTCTAGACGTAAAGCCAACCACTCACGAAGGCCCATCCTTGCCTCCGACACGGTTGGAGCAGCGAGAGAAATCTTGCAGCGAATACAAGCAAGCGGCGTATTCTTGCCGGTGCTTGTTGGCGAAGCGCACGGACCTCTTCCATAAACTCTTGTAGCAAAGCCGAAGACCTTGCCTGATTCCCAGCTACGGACTGCTCAGTGGAAACAACCTCTGCATCAAGTGCTTCTTGCTGAGCCTCAAGCGGTGGCACCGCTTGAGCACGGCCACGTCCACGGCCGTGACCTCTACCCCTCGGCATCTCTGTTCACGTCAAACAGGCAATCACACAATCAATTCACAAACTGTTACCTCGTAAAATTGCAAGCCAACAACATAACTAGCTAAAACATAAATGCAACGCTTGACCCGAAAACCCATCCTACTGTGCACCAGAGTGTGTCAATTTTAATTTAATTATTTGGCCTAAGTCAAGTTTTGGTAATTAATCAACCTAGGTCTACAAATTTTTCACCACGCACCTAACGCTCCCTCTGATACCAACTGCAACATCCCAACCCGCCACCTGGGCCATGAATGCTACCACTACACATTTTTCATTACAAACTTTGCGCAGCTAATTTAACAACTAGACACAATACAGCAAAAGTGGAATATCTAGGAATGATGGCTTGCATGAGTAACTACATGTGACGTGGATGTACTATTCTCCCTTCACGATGTCTATCAATTTCGTCGTTCACCTAAACACAAAAATAAACAAGGGTGAGTCTGAAGACTCAGCAAGCACATAATACAAATGATAAACATTGCCACACCAACATAAACATAACTATATCATTATTTCCATCATTAACTTTCCATTAGTGCAATGCACCATTATTCCACATGCTCATTTGCTCATTGCATTGCCCATATATGCAAATGCACCATCATGCTCATGCTCATATGCATCTCATCAGCTGATACCGATATAGCGGAGTGTTCACTCGTCGATGACACACTCTTCCCCCATCTTTGTTAGGATGGGGTCCTTACATTGTAGGACTTTATCTAGTCCCTACAAATGTAAGACTTCATCTAGAGCACTCCGGATTAGTCATGTATCTTTCTCACCGACCTCACCGGAATAGTTATATGACTTTTTCACCGACCTGGCTCGTGCATTCCTGCCATGATGCAAATGTTCATCATCATCATCATTGACAGAGTAGCCTCATTGCTCACCTCGTTCCATCATTATTGCCATTACCATAAGCATCATCATATAAACATCATCATATCACACAAACATCACATATTTCATAGCACTTACAGGCTATCGCTTTACCATGCACTTGCTTGTTAACCAAGCAAAGTGGAGTAATGTGCGGATGATGTCGTTCCAGAACCTCTACCTGAACATGCATTCAACCAGACTCATCACAGGGTAGTAATACATGTACACATATGGACGTCATTGATCCTACGCGCAAAACGACACGAACAAACCCCTCTCACCGGGCACTAACCTGCTAGCCCGGTGCCCAAAATATTAATACGTTAGGGTTCGTGTCGTCTAACCTGGTGCATAAGAATTTATTCGCATGACCCCTAATTTCTAACCCCCCTTTATTTTCCACTCTTCTC
Organism: Phyllostachys edulis; assembly: GCA_036346405.1. Classification (NCBI taxonomy): domain Eukaryota; kingdom Viridiplantae; phylum Streptophyta; class Magnoliopsida; order Poales; family Poaceae; genus Phyllostachys; species Phyllostachys edulis. Next base: position 95,089,698 of record CM070549.1, on the reverse strand, counting down.
TTCTTTCCTTCCTTCTCTTTTCCCCCTGGCCGAAGGCACCTGTGCCTGCGGCCTTATCTCCTCACCCCCCTCCTCACCCACTCACTCTCTCCCTCTCTCTCGGTGGTTCTCTCCGGCCGAAATGCCTCCCGCCAGGACCGCCTCCCACCTGCTGAGCCCAGCGCACCGCTCCCGTGCACGTCGCGCCCAGCGCCGCCTCGCCCGGCCCATCTCCACTTGGCTGCCCGCCTAGTCTGGCTCGGTGTCACTGTTGACATTGCCTCTTGCGCTCGCCACACCCGCTCGGCCCGCATCTCCAGGTGCCGCTCGGCCCGCACCTCTTCCCTGGCTCGCCTCCGGCTTCCCTGCCCTACCGAAGCCGTCGGCCCCCCGCCGACGCGCCACGCCTGCCGGTGCCACCCCAGCTCCTCTCCCCTGCCCACGCCTCTCTTGCCTGGCCATGGCTACGCTCGGCTCAGCCTCCAGCCACCATGCGCCTCCCCTTGTTGCCGCTGCCTTCTACGAGCCCTACCAGGGAAGATCTACTCTCACTCCGCTTTTTACTTTATGCATCATAGTGTGGTGCCATGCTTGCTCGTGTGCTATGCTTAAGAATGGAGGGGAATGGGATAGCCTACCTGGCTTGTCGGTAAAGGTGGGAAGTGGCAACGACGACGCTCGTGTTGGCCGTGACCTTGCCCTCAGTTGGGTGCTCCTCTGGTGGGTGGTTTGGGGGCAGTGAGAAGCTTGCTTGTGTTGGCCTTGGGTTGATCTCATCCCCTTCTTTTCTATATGGCTGTGCGGTGGGTTGGTCTTATCTCTTGCTCCCCCTCTCTCCCTCATGTTGGTTTTCTTACTGTGGAAAGGTAAATTGATAAAATTTATTCTCGATTTTTTACTTTTACTCTCTTTGTATTTCTACTGGCATTACAAGAACTAACCTGAAAGTCCTCTCTCTCAAAGACTCGACCCATAGAAGTATTTTCCGAAGTTATGCAAACGAACAATTTTGTTTACAACACTAAAATTGACTAGTGGATCCGTTGTATTTAAGTGGATCTGGTGAGTGGTCTATGATCGAACCTGTAAAAAAATTAGAGAAAAACAATTCGCTTGTATGCATAAACTATATGTACGAATAGATGAATGATGCGTCAGATATTTAAGCCATGGTAGGCTTACGTACTTGAATTTCCTAACCATCTGACGGTAGGTGATGTCAATCCTGAACAATTGTTCTGTTCTGAGTGAGATAAGCATCCTATTATAATTTTGGGGACCTACGTGACTCCTACTTATTTTGGTCATATGTTGGTCTCTCATTGTAATCAATGTCATAATCGTTGAACTTACGTGGTTTGATGAGACGTCAGGCTTTGATATGAGATTGAGTCAGAAATATTCTTTTATGTTATTCTAATTGGTAGAAATTAAAATGCAATGTGGCAATGTGAAACTGTTTCCATGAAGGTTTCCCATCTCCTGACCCACCTAAATTCACTGATATGATATAGTAATAATAATTACTGATTTTCTCTTTATATCTCATACTATTCGTTGGTTGCGATCTTGCTTGTTCCAAGTCATCTCATAGTAAACCTGACCTGGCTTTGCTCCAATCATTTAGTTCTTGAAAAAGATGTTTGCCTTGAGAGACACGGGCCAATGTTTGGTCACCTTTTCCTTACCAATGAGTACCATATAAATGTGATATTACTTCATACCTAATCATTCTAGGGTTGCAACAACAAATTCTAGGTAGCAGGTAGCAAAGGATGGATGTTCTTTGACAAAAACAAGACTACCGGTTGGTATCGCTTCCAGTTAGAAAGCAACAAGTTCAGCTGCTGAGAATGGAGATATATGTGTGATTTGAAAAACTTTTTTGGATACTAATGCATTTTATCCAAATTGAAATTTGAGGGTCTACTATAGAACGCCTCAAAGCAAGCCACGTATTGGCAAGAGTACAATGTTAATGTGTAACGGACACATGTGTGCCCCTGGCGACTGGTAGGCCTACACCAATACTTGTAGACAGATCAGGGAGACCACATGTTTAATCCAGTGTCTCAAACACACGAGGCGAGATCTATAAAGGTTCAGATATCGATGACCACACCTACTTCTATCGATGCGTATGGGTCATGCGTTGAGTCTCCTAATTTGGCCGTTTGTATCACAATAGTAGAACAATAGAGGGAAACGAGTTATTAGGGAAGCTCACCGGAGATTGCCGCGTTCGAAATGTACAAGACCATCGCCCCAGAGAGAGGCAACGGACAACACCATAGCAAGACCGAGGAGTAGGAGCTGCTGATTTGCTACAGTGTTTTCTTCATCGAGCGGTCCTCGTCTTCCTTTCCAGAATAGCGCTTCAGCAAGTGGAATCGGCATTGTTCCTTAGGCTTTGTAGACTACACTCTGATACTCAGTACTACTTCAGTTTCCTGCTACTTCAGCTCCTGACAACTCCTTCCCCCTTCAGAACATTCTTGTCTCAAGAATGGAAACCTAGAAAGATCCTCAATATGAAATCCGTATCCTCCCATGTAGCAGCTTCCGCCGGTAAGTTAGTCCATTGAATCAACCATTGTATCACTGGTTCGTTATTTCTAGGCACCATTCTTCTCTCCAGAATCGCTGCTGGATAAACCTTAACATTTCCTTCACTGTCGACCAATGGGAGCTCTGGACTGGGAATTACTCTTGGCCCTATGTGTTTCTTGAGCTGGCTAACATGGAACATGGGATGCAATTAACAGCCTTCTGGCAAAAGTATTCTATAAGCAACTTTACCAATCCTCTCTAACACCCGGAAAGAACCATAAAATCTGGGATGTAGCTTCAGAGACCTATGGATACTGAGTGAAGTATGTCTGTAAGGTTGAATCTTTAAGTAAACCATATCTCCAACAGTGAACTCTCTCTCTCTTTTCTCTTCTGATTAGCATATTTATTCATCCTCTCTTGGGCCTTGATCAAGTTTTCTTTAATAACCTGATTGGCTAGTTGTCTTCTCTGCATCAATCCTTTCACTTCTTCACTTGCATCATCAGGTAAAATTACCTCAGTGAACATAGGAGGAGAAAAACCATAAAGGGCTTAGAATGGTGTCATTTCTAAACTGGTATGGTAATTTGTGTTATACCACCATTCTGCTAGAGTCAACCAATTTTTTCACTTCCTTGGGCTAGCAAAGGTCATGCATCTTAGATAATACTCAAGACATTGATTTACCTTCTCAGTTTGTCCATCACTCTGGGGGTGGTATGCAGTGCTAAACCTCAATTTAACTCTCAAGGACTTGAATAATTCATGCCAAATTGGCTTGTGAATATCCTATCCCTATCTGAAAGAATCATTGCTGGTAGTCCATGTAACTTGTAAACATTATCTAGGAACTTGTGGGCTATTTGTTGGACTTTAAAGGATGACTCATTGGTATGAAATGAGAATATTTAGTAAATCTATCCACAACTACCAAAATTACATCCTTTCCTTCTAATCTTGGCAAACCTTCAATGAAATCCATGGATATATTGGTCCATGCTCTGTCAGGTACAGGAAGAGGTTGTAATAAACCTAGATAAGGTGTATGTTCATATTTGTTCTTTTGACAGGTAGGACATTCCTTGACGAACTGAGTTATATCTTGCTTCATCCCCTTCCAATGAAATATGAGTTTTATCCTCTGAAGTGTAGCCCTCTCCCCATAATGACCTTCTAAGGTTGAATCATGACATGGCATAATTAGTTGCTTCCTTAATTTAGAATTTGCCCCTACTACCACTTTGTTCTTGTACCTCAGAATACCACCTTTTAGGGTATAGTTGTGCTCAACATTTGAGTCTATACTTAACTTAGTGATCAGGTCTTTACAGAATTCATCCTGGTCATAACTAGTTATAACTTCAGTGATCCACACTAGTACAGCCGCAGAGATAACATCCAATTGCTCTAGATTAACACATCTTGACAAGGCGCTAGTAGCCCTATTCTCTCTTCCCCTTTTGTACTCTACTCTATAATTGTACCCCAGCAGTTTGACTAAGAGCTTATGCTGAATTCCCTCATTCAATTTCTGCTCTTCAATATATCTCAAGCTTTGCTGATCTGTCCTTATTGTGATCAATTGAGACCCAACAAAATAATGCTTCCACTTCTTGAGTACTTCAATGGTAGCTAATGCTTCCTTCTCATAGGTAGACAATGTAGTTGCTCTAGGCCCTAAGGCTTTGCTCATAAATGCAATGGGTTTTTGATTCTGCATCAATACTACCCCAATACCATATCCACTAACATCAGCCTCTAAGATAAAAGGTTGGCTATGATTAGTCAAAACCAATATAGGGGCCTTGGTCATGACCTCTTTTAGTTCAAGAAATGCTACTGTCTACTCTTCCTGCCATACAAACCCCTTTTTCTTGAGAGCTTCAAACAAGGTCTTACAAATCATACCATAGTTTTGGATGAATCTCCTGTAATAGCCTGTCAAACCCAGGAAGCTTCTTAGCTTAGTGATATTCATAGGTGTTGGCCAATTGGACATTGCTTTAACTTTTTCTGGATCAGTGGCTACACCTTTCCCACTAATGATGTGCCCCAAGTATTCAATCTGTTTTTGCCCAAAAGCACACTTGTTGATCTTGGCAAATAGATTATTTGTCAAGAGGACTTCCAGCACTTGAGTCAAGTGTGGTCCATGTTCTTGCAGTGATTTACTATATATTAAAATGTCATCGAAAAAGACCAATGTAAACTTTCTCAAAAAAAGTGCTAATATATCATTCATCAATGCTTGAAAAGTGATAACCTAAATGGCATTACCATAAACTCATAATGCCCTAGATGAGTGCTAAAAGTAGTTTTCTTCACATCTTCTCTCCTCGTTCTCACCTAATGATACCAAGACTTCAAGTCAATCTTTGAAAAGATACCAGCCCCATGTAGTTCAACCAACAAATCCTCAATCACTGGAATAAGGTATTTGTTTTTGATTGTATTATCATTAAGCTGCCTATAATCAACACACATCCTCCAAGTTCCATCCTTCTTCTTGACTAGTATGGCAGGGGATGAGTAGGGACTGACACTAGGTCTGATTGTTTCTGATTTCAGCAGCTATTCAATGATGCCTTCCATAGCATTCTTTTGATGATAGGGTATTTTGTAAGGTCTTTGGTTTACCAGCTTGTCCTCATCTTTTAGGGGAATGGCATGGTCACAATTTCTGTTAGGGGGCAAGCCTATAGGTTCCTCAAAAACCTTCTTGAACTTCTGTAATATGACTGCAATGCTATTTGGAATAGCAGCAGTTTTATGATTTTCTATCTTGGACAGCAGTTTTGTGATTTTCTATCTTGGACTCACAAACATAGATCACTACTCTCGCTACTCCTTTTTCCATTAATTTCTGTAGCTTTTCTATTGGCACAATGCAATGTTTGGCTGGTATGGTCTCATCTCTGAAGGTTACTTTGTCTTTGCCCTGATAGGATATGCATAATTCTCTTGTCCTGAGATTAACACTAATAGGACTGTGTAAATAAATCTAATCAGTCCCCAATATGAAATCATAGCCTTTTAAGTCCAA